>BSBK01006484.1:1800000-1977157 GCA_027943335.1 Chamaecyparis obtusa | reverse complement strand
CACACATACATATACATACATACATACATACATACATACATACATATATATATATATAAACCACCACACACACACACACATATAGTTTTTGATCTATAACAGTATAATTTTATTAATCAAAAGCATGAATACAAATATTCAAATATTACATCGAATCCAGGTCCATGGATATACAACAAGAAATAAGACCAGGAGAGCATATAGACTAAATACATGATGTAGTCAAGGATGGTGGATCCAATTAAGGACAGTCCAAACCTTGCAGCCAACAGAACAACACAGTGAAATACTCAACAACACAACAACAAAGTAATTGTTTAACTCTTAATTTTCATTAACATGCCCAACTGTAAGGCCTTCCGAGTTAGGGGCCAATTACAATCAGAAACAATTCTGTAAGATCCAAATAGATCCAATACAATCTTAGCTAGTTCAACTCTAAAGACAATCAGAAGTTGATGGAAACCCTAAGGTAGATCTAAACTTGAGCTCGCAAGCCTCCAAGAAATCTCCTTGTCTCCAAGTGTGCAAACCACTAGCTCTGCAATTACAAACTATCAGATAACAATCTGATTTGCAAGATCATGCAAGATCTTTTCCACAACTTCTCTAACTCTAGCTTTCAGAACCTCAGATTTGATTTGCTAAGCCTTCCAAGTCATGAAATTCTACGATCTCCTCATGCTCCTCCTAAACATCTACCCAACCATCCTATAAATACTAGTCATCAGCCATAAGTCAGCTGGATGAAACCATTATCTCCCCCCAACAAATATTAAATTCAATACAAGTCGACATCAAAATAGCCTTACAAACATTTAATCCAACATGTCAGCCTGTAACAACAGCTACCAACAATAAATGCTCAAGTCGGTTCAACAAATCACATAGAAATCCAGTCGGTAAACCAAAACTATCGAGCATGGCCAGCATCGCCGAGCACCAATGTCAACCGAGCACCACAGGAAATCACCGGGTAACACTTTCACTGAGCGCCAAAGGTTACCGAGTTCCTTTAGCGACCGAGCTTCCTTCAATGATCGAGACCATCGGTTAAGGCTGCAATTGAGTAACATCGGCCAAACATACACCTCCCATGCAGATTCACACCGAGTACCCTAGGAATTCCCCTGCATCAGACACCCCAGGTTTGAAAAGATGTTCATATGTGAGAAAAACATCTTTTAAGATTCATTATATAAACCCCCGAACTGGTTCTTCACATACAAGTCCTCCACCTTTTCAGCTTGCATGTTCTTCCACTTCAGCTTTCTCTATCTCTTCATGTCTTTTCCTTGACAACACACAGGTCGGTTCTCCATACTGATCATTCAATTTTCTCCTGGATCCACAATCTCAACTCGGCTACCAATACTTAGGCTTCTCCTATTGAGTATTGTATCTAGCAAAGGCATCAGGGAAAACTTCCTGTCATCCTTCTCAACAGTAAACACATTTCTTACATAGTCATACATAGCTCTGAAATCATATTTCCAAGGTCTACCGAGCAATATATCACAACTATTCATCTTCACAATGTCACATAGCACAAGATCCTTATATTAGCCTAATCTGACATCATTAAAGCATTGATCTCTTACTCTAGAGCATGAACATCTTGTAACCAACCAATCCTATAAGGAGTAGGATGCTTGCATTCTATTCAATCCAAGTTTTTAAACTATGTCCACAGAAACAAGGTTTATCAGTACTACCGACTATCAACAAATAACATCACAGAGATACCTCTAGACTTACATCAGGTCCTAAACAAGTTACTCCTCTGACAAGGTACCAAGCAATGTTCATCGAAGTAGCAAGTTCTAAGATTCAGGTTCATTCTCATTCACCACAACAGTTTGTCGGTCAACCTTCTTTTGTGTACACTCAAAAGAACGGTGTCCTTCCTCTCCACAGTTATAGCAAGTACCTTTAAAGATAACTCTACATGTCTTCTTCTTAGTTCCACAAGTTTTTGATCATCTTTTGCATCAGTTGGTTTATCCTTCACCGAGTGATCAATCTTTTCTTTCCCTTGGGGATTACTATGTTGTTCCTTTTCATCTTATCTTCTACCTTCAGAGCATACTGATAAGCATCTTCAACAGAATCAATCTTCAGCATACCAAGCTCATCCTAAATATTGAATCTTAGACCATTCACATACCAAGCTACCTTTTCCTTACCAAGCTCTCGGTGTCCCAGATCAATTAGTAAGTTTGTAGAACTCCTCGGTATAATCTTCCATAGACAGATCCTTCTATTTCAGATTCTGCAACTTCTTAAACCAAGTCAAGCTCATAATCAAAAGGTATGAACTTAGCTTTCAACTTAGTCTACCATCAACCTCTACCGATTGATCTTTGTTTCACCTTCATCTTCTCTATCTCTTTGTAATTACTTCCACCAAAGAACAACATGTCCTTTCAACTTTCTTTGTGCTAATCTCACCTGAAGAGGATCTTCAATTTATTCCAACTCAAAGAAATCTTCATGTTCACCAATCCAATCAATCAGATTGTCAGGCTTCAAAGTACCAGAGAAAGTAGAAACTTCCATTCAGTAACCATTACTAAATCAAGCTCCAGATCTATGCAACCGAGCAGTTCTGTCTTCACCAGATTTGTCCCTTTGGTCATCACCACTAGATCCAATAGGTTCAAATTCTTCAGCAGCTTCTTCATAGCCTCCTTAGTACCAAAATTTTTAGGTATACTAGTAACAACTCTCACGATCTTGGCGACCATGTCATTCTTCATCAACTCCATCTCATATCTAAAATATGATTTCACCTTCTCTGTGATCCAAGATTCCATAATATCACAAAGATCATAAATAACTCTAGGGTCCCAATCTTCTCGGAGGCATCCTTAAAGATATGCAAAAACCCTCTACAACAAATCCTCATCGACCACCTTGTGGCATTCTCCAAGCTGTGTACAAGTCAGATCTCAACCTGCCACCTTGAACAAACAACTAGGGCAAGATCCACAAGTTCAGTGCCATGGATCTGCAATCCAGATCATAGGATCTCTTCACCAATAAGATCAACTTCACACTATCAGCCTTGCTAGGTCAACCTTTGCTTCACAAGATCAACTCTCAACTCTAACAAGAACAAACCTTGCTCTGATACCACTGGATGCAGTTAAGGATGGTGGATCCAATTAAGGAAAGTCCAAACCTTGTAGCCAACAGAGAAACATAGAGAAATACTCAACAACACAACAACAAAGTAATTTTTTAAGTCTAATTTTCATTACCATGCTCGACTGTAAGCCTTCCACGTTAGGGCCAATTACAATCAAAAAATAATTCTGCAAGATCCAAACAGATCCAATACAATCTCAGCTAGTTTAGCTCTGAAGACAATCAGAAGCTAATGGGAAACCCTAAGGCAGATCTAAACTTGAGCTCGCAAGCCTCCAAGCAATCTCCTTGTCTCCAAGTGTACAAACCACTAGCTCTGCAATTACAAACTATCAGATAACAATCTAATCTGCAAGATCATGCAAGATCTTTTCCACAACTTCACCAACTCCAGCTTTTAGAACCTGAGATCTAATTCGCTAAGCCTTCCAAGTCATGAACTTCCTATGATCTCCTCATGCTTCTCCTAAACATCTACCAACCATCTTATAATTACTAGTCATCAGCCACAAGTCGATTGATGAAACCATTAACTCCCCCCAAACAAATATTAAATTCAATACAAGTTGGCATCAAAATAGCCTTACAAACATTAATCCAACATGTCAGCCTATAATAATAGCTACCAAAAATAAATGCACCAAGTCAGCCAACAAATCACACAGAACTCCAGTTGGTAAACCAGAACTACCAAGCAAACAGTGAAATAACCGAGCATGCCAGGCATCACTGAGCACTAGTGTCGACTAAGCACCATAGGCATCATAGAGTAACACTTTCACTAAGCACCAGAGATTATCGAGTTCCTTCAGCAACCAAGCTTCCTCTAATGTCCGAGACCGTCAGTCAAGGCTGCAACCAAGTAACAACCGACCAAACATACACCTCCCATGCAGATTCATCGAGTACCCTAGAATGCCCCTGCATTAATACAAAGGCCTCTTCCACTAGAGCAAGCACACCAGGGTGCAAACAAAACATTGAAAACAAAAGAGACATCTGTGTGCAGGGAGAGATGAACACCAAAAACAAACAAAACCATTTTACAAACAACCACCATTCGACTCTTATAATGAGGGGCCCCATATCAGACTAGGGCATAGCCATAAAAAAACCCACCAAAATACTACCAGAGTCATCATCATCATAGAGGAAAAAAAATCATCAAACCATGGTGGACAAAAATACCTAGAAGGGTTTATAAACAAAAACCCTAGCCACGTGCCACCAAAACTGACCGAAACCTACAGGACCCCAAACAAAATAAAGGCATAGAATAGTTTTCAATTTGGCACATCAACCTTCCTCCTATGATGCCCCCCTTTTCCTCCTAGGCACATCGACATAAATTGCCCTGTCATTGTCAATGGGTCTTGCCACAACTTAGCTCAATTCCACCTTCAAACACTCCCATTTCTGCCCCAATATCTTCACAATAAGCCTTATTATCCACCTTGCCCCACCAACGCAAGAAGGGGACCATTCCATATAACCACCCGTCAGCTTCATCCTCTAAGCATTTTGAATAGTTAAAGCCAATGCCAAGGTGAGCCCACTCCAGAATTGAGTCAAGCCACACCAACAAATCTTTGTCAAAAAGATTTTCAGTAATTCCTTTAACCTCTAGTTCTGATTCCCCAACCTGCAGGGCCCAGACAATCACCATAGAGATCACATCAACATTAGACCGCCATTTTTGTCTTCTTTCCTGGAACTGAACCCCTAGCACATCAACAGCAGCCAAAGCCACTCCCCTCCATCCTTAATAATTAGCAGACCCATCATTCTTTCCTTACTAACCAGACCCTCAAAGGATTCTTTCTTGTTGACTTTTCTTTGTTCTTCCACTTTTCAAAGTCTTCCAACCTAAGAGCCTCTATGAACGCCAACAAAAGAGTTCCAACACACCTACAAGAAAGAAAAAAAACAAAACAAGGCACAAAGAAGGCAAAAGAATGAGGCCAATTTAAAGCCATCACTCAACATTAGGATCCTTACACTTCCATCATGCCATCTATCAAACCAAAGAAGAGGCTTTGCCAACTTCTAAACAATAATGAAGAAAAATTCATAAATGAAAGCCGCCAATCTCACAATGTAAATAATGAAAAAAGGAGATCCTTAGTATATGTTGACATCACCCATGCACACAACAACAGACTCCCCTACAGAACACATCACTCCCAAGACTAGCGTCTAGGTCAACACACCCAGTCACAATCCCATCCATCAAAGAATTCAAAATAAATATCATCAATTTTCTCCAAGCTAATAGCCCACTTGGATAACACATCAGCTTCCCAATGCCCCTCCTATTTGATATGGCTTAGTTTAAAATCCTCAAAAGAAAGAAATTTATCATTAATTTCCTTAACATAATTTTTAAGGTGCCCAAGCTTTCATCTCCTAGTTACTTAAAGCATTGAGGATAATATGAGATTCCCCTTCCAAATGCAGCTTCTTAATCTGCAATCTAGACCCCAAACACACCGTTGGGAGTGCTTCTCACATTTCAACTTCATTATTTGTGCCACTATTCAATTTTTTAGTAGAAAAAGCAATAATATTTCCTCCCCTATCTTTAGTAATAACACTAGCACTAGAGGGCCCCAGATTACCATGAGAAGCCCCATCAAAATTAATCTTCACCCAGCCATCATCTGGAGGTTTCCATTTAATATCCACAACCTTAAAAGAAACATAATCCTCATTTGAAAAGTTTCCCTTATTCAACCTTAAGCATGACCATTCTACATGGAATCTCCTATCATCTGCATTATAAACCAAAGAGCCTTGTTGAGAAAGAATAACAGCCTTCATCACTTCTTAAATAGACACAAAAATCCTCAATTTCAGTCTCTCCATAGGCTCAACCTTATCAAGAAAGATTCTCCTATTTCTCTCCTTCCATAACTCCCATATAATAATGGAAGGGAAAACATACCAAAGAGGCACCAAAATAGATTTAGATCTAGGCAAGAGCCAACACTCAAAGGTTTTCCTAATGGATTTGGGGAGAGGACCTATCCAACTTAGTTTGGATCTGATATAATTCTAGCATTCATAAGCATAAGGGAAATGAAGCAACAAGTGATCAACATCTTCAGTAGCACCATGGCACAAAGCACACATAGTAGGGCCTTGAAAACCAAATCTTCTCCTTCTTTCACCAGTCAAAATTCTCCCATTGACAGCTAGCCATGCAAAGGATCCAACCTTTGGTAAGAAAGCCTTGTTCCAACATAAGTTTACTGGCCAATCCTTCATGTCTTCCTAAAGATCCAGGGCTTTATAACCTAATTTCACCGAATAAGAGCCAGAGGAGGAAGAAAATAAAACTATCATGTCAGCCTCTAAGGATAAGAACACCTTCCTAGCCTGAAACAATTCCAACATTAAGCTTTTTTGAATAGTAGAAACATTCAAATGATCCAAACTTTTCCACGCCCAAATAGGGCCAAAACTAGAATCCTTACACTCTAGATAGTCAGTAACTTTATCACCCCATAAATATGTCATAAACCTACTTAACTCCAAAAAATTTCCCTCATTAAGCACAAGGGGATAACCTTTCCATGAATCCTTCCAAAATAGAGCCTTCATGCCATTACCAATATTCCAAGAAATGTGGTCTTTTATGACCTTTCTATAATCCATAATAAAATTCTAGACAACCGAGCCTTTAGGAGGATTCTTGATCTTCAAGATCCCTTCATTATCTAATGAGCCAAGATAATTAGCTTTGGCAATATTAACCCATAGCTTATTTGAATCCTAAAAAATATTCCAAACAAGTTTAGCCCCCAGGGCTAGATTCATCTTCCTCCACACCTTGAGCCCAACACCACCAATGGCCTTGGATTTGCAAATTTTATCCCAAGAAATAAGAGGCCATTTAAAATCCTCCTGATTACCAAAAATATTCCAAACAAGTTTAGCCCCCAGGGCTAGATTCATATTCCTCCACACCTTGAGCCCAACACCACCAATGGCCTTGGATTTGCAGATTTTATCCCAAGAAATAAGAGGCCATTTAAAATCCTCCAGATTCCCACACCAAAAAAACTTCCTCATCCTTTTTTCAATATTATCCAAGACTTTTTGAGGAATTTTAAGATAGCTCATAGAATAAATAGGGATGGTAGAGATGACAGGCTATAAGAGCAAAATACGCCCACCAGATGACAACCATCTCCCTTTCCAGCTCTCCATACTCCTAAAACATTGATCAGTCAGATCATTCCACAAATTAGGTTTACAAACACCATCAAATAAGGGGACACCAAGAAAATTTCCTAGAAGGGACCCCTGTTTCATTCCCAAAATATTATATAAATGCCTTCTCATCCCAACACTGGTGTTAAAAAAGAAAATATCAGACTTTTTCCAATTGACACACTACCCAGAAGCCAAAGAAAAGGAGTCTAAAGTAGCTTTGATGACCCTAGCTTCCCTCATTGAGGCATCACCCAAAATAAAGTTATCATCAACAAATTGTAAGTGTGTAGTCAGATCAACACCATCAACAATAGTAATTCCTTTCCAAGCCCTAGTTTGCCTTTTCCAAGCAATAAATCTTCCTAAAGCTTCAGCCATGATGATAAAAAGAAAAGGAGAGATAGGATCACCTTGCCTTAGCTCTCTAGAAGTCTCAAAGAATCCTTGTGGGCTCCCATTAACAAGGACCAAAATTCTTGGGGTGGACACACAACTTTCCACCCATTTCAACCAAGCCCCATAGAAACCAAAACACTTTAAAACCTTAATAAGGAAGGCCCTATTAACATGATCATAAGCTTTCTTAATGTCAAGCTTAATCATCATTTTGGCAACTTTAGCTTTCTGGATAGTATGGATTGCTTCATGAGCCACTATAATATCTTAAAAAATAGACCTATTCAGGGCAAAACCACTTTGCTCCACGGAGATAAGAAAATTTAGTAAAGGCTTGAGCCTATTAGCCATAGCTTTAGTAATAACCTTATAGATAGTATTGCACAAAGCAATAGGCCTGAAATCATCAAAGGAGAAACAAACACCCTTCTTAGGAACCAAAGAAATAAAAGTATTGATAAAGTCCTTCAAGATAAATCCACCACTCCTAGATTCCTCCACCATCCCCCACAGATCATCCCCCACCACATCCCACATCTTCTGAAAAAAGAGGGTAGAGAAACCATCAAGTCCATGGGCCTTCTCTCCGCTGAGGTTAAAAAGAGCAGCTTTCACCTCCTTCTTAGAGACATGGGCCATCAATATTGAATTCTGATCCTCTGATAAAATACAAGGGATTCTATCCAACACCTCATTCAAACCTTCAAAAGGGATACTGTTATCCGAGAACATATCCTTAAAAAAGGCCACAACTTCTTCATTAATTTGATCATCCTTCATTAACAAATTTCCCTGTCTATATAAAATAGAGAAAATCCTACTCTGAGCCCGCCTTTCTTTCATAGAGAAATGAAATAATTTTGTGTTACGATCACCACTCCTCAGCCAAATTTCCCTAGACTTCTGTCTCCAAAAGACCTCTTCCCTAGCAATAATTTCCTTATATTTTCTTAACAACTATTTTTCATCCAAGAAGGTCATTTCATCCATCCCACAATCAATAACTCTTTCATTTAAAGTTGCCAGACCCTCCTCTAAAAGTAATTTTTAGCAAAGATATTTTTAAAGGATTCTTTATTCCAAAATTTTAAATGATCCTTAACAAATTGCAAATGCTTAAAGAACTTGAAGGTGAGATTACCTTTCACCTCCAGGGCAAGCCTCCACCAATCAACAATGAGAGAAGTTAAATTCTGATCATGGAACCACATTGATTCAAATTTGAAAGGGGATCACATAGGGGTCACATCCTCCTAGATATTATAGCAAATAGGAAAGTGGTTTGAACCTGAAAGGGGAAGGATAACAACACTGTAGAGCCACTTAGTTTGATCCCACAACCCACAACAGAAGAAGCAATCTAATTCTTCAACAATATTTAAAAAACCACTTCTCCGATTTGTCCAAGTAAAATCACTAGCCTTAAAATCTATCTCCCTTAACTCCTGAGTCCAAACAAAATCAACAAAATCCCTCTGGCTTTTCCCCCCCCAACCTCGACCACCTTTTTTCTCCATAGGGCTCAATATAGCATTGAAATCACCTCCAATAAGAAATAAAGCATCCTTATTGGTAGAAAGAATATCACCAAGAGCAAGCCATACAACTTCCTTCACAACAGGGTTATTGGGGCCATACACATTCAAAACAAAAAATGAAGTCATCAGTTGCTTAGAAGTCACCTCAAGCCACTAGAAATTCAAAGATTGAGCAACAAGGAAAACATAAACCACCATAGGATCCCACATAGCGCAAAGTCCACCCGAGGCTCCAGCTGAAAAGGAAAAGAAACACTCCAATCTCTTGAACCAAAGCTTAAAAGAAACATCATCACCATCTTTCAATTTAGTTTCTTGAAAAAGAATTAGGTCAGCTCTCGCTTGATCAAGACCACACTTGATCAAACACATATTATCAAGGGAATTACAACCCCTGATATTCCATGAAAGGATCCTCATTGCTGCCGAGAAAGGGCATATCCCTTTCCTAATCTCAACAATTTTGTTTGGTCTGGTGCACAACCTACCAATTCAAGTTTCTCCTTATTAGAATGAGCACCCCTTTTCTTCTTCTCCTCCAGCCTAGGGCCCTTCAAAGTAGAGTCTTCCTAATCTATACCTCTAGGACCAAGAATAGTTGGGGTTTCAAAGAAGCCCAAATCATCCTCTCCATCCTCCTCACTATGACAGTGACCTGAGTTTTCAGTTGCTATCAAGTCCCCTCCACTATCTCTAACATCTGCAAAAAGACCTTCCAAATTTCTAATAGGAGAGATTCTACCATCTAGAGCTTCTCTTCTCAACAAAGATGTTGAATCATTTCTATCTGATTTGCAGACAGACCCATCACTAAATGGGAAATCATCTTCCTTCGGGTGATCTCCTCTGTCATCATTTGTAGAGCTCTTATTATCACCAATCATCTCGAAAAGCTCCTTCCCAGCCATAAAATTCTTATCTCTATTCATAGGATCGATGGGCTTATCTCCTTAACAATCCAATCTTGAGAAGCTTCATCAACCATTAAGCTATGAATCAAGCCGCCATGTAGAGGAACATCTTGAATATTTATAGCCAGAGAAGGCTCAGCCAAGTACCAAGCAGAAAGAGGAGTTTCACTTACTCTTTGGGTGGAGAAAGCTTCCTGAACTTTGATGATAGCTTCATTAAGAGGGATGATAGATCACCTAATGAGGTGCATGGCAGTGAAGATGTTGTTATGTTGGATAAGGTTCCTTGTGGTCTTTTCCCTACTTTGTCTTCCTCTACATCTCTTTCCACAAACCTCTACAATAGGTTGTGTTCTTGGCCTCCCTCTTATGAATTTGTTTGTAACATTGAAATACCAAATGTGGTTTATTATCAACCCTTGTTGACCCTAAAAGGATGTCCTTGAATAAAACTCAAAGGTAAACCTAGGGACCCTTTAGAGTTTTTCAATGATCAAGATTTGATAGCCCATACTTATCATACACAAAATAACCCTCAACCTACTATTCTTGTTTCTTTATCACCTTCTTAAACTGTTCTTCCTTGAACACCTAGATTTCCTACTTCCTTTGGAAAGGAACATGATTTGGTTGAACAATTACGTGCTACTCCTCCTAAGATCTCTTTATCAGAGCTTCTTCAAACTTCACCTACCTATCATGAAGCTTTGCAAAAGACTATCAACTCTTCTGGCTTTGTTGCCTAATCAGGACAATATCAATTCCTTTTTGGAAAATGTATGCATGCTATACCTACTGTTCCTCCGATTATGTTTACTGAATAATATTTTTCTTGTAAGGAGGTGCAAAACTAGTATGATGCTCTTATGGTTTTTGTTCTTATTAATGGAAAGCTTATTCAGAGAACCTTGATTGATAATGGATCTGGATTGAATGTATATAGTCTTGACATGTTAAAGGAAATCAAAGTTAATTTGACAACTCTTCAACATGATAACATACCTATTCTTGGATTTGATAACATAGCTAAGAAGATATTGGGTATTTTAACTTTATTTGTTAAATTTGGTTTGGTTATCTTAGACACTCCTATTAAAGTGATGCTTGGACCTCTTAATTACAATCTTCTTTTAGGAAGACCATGGTTAAATAATATGCATGCTATTCCTTCAAATCTTCATCGCAAGGTTAAGTTTATCTATAATAATGTGATGTACACTCTTCATGCGGATGATAAACCGAATTCTTTCTTAAACACAAAGTTCGCTAAAACTCACAAACCTACTAAAGAATAAAAAGAATATGAAGCTAAAGATGATAGTAAATCCACAGAAGAACCTTATTCTTTTCTTTTAGAGGATGATTAGGGATCCTTAGATTTCACCCCTGCATTCATTAGAGAATATAGAGTCTCTGATCTTGCTTTCATGAAACAAAAACTTGAGACAAATGAACAAACTTTTATTCCTACTCCTCTTTCTGGTGATCTAAGTAATAACTTTGTTGCTGCTTTATCTGAGGAAACTATTGAAACTATCAAACATGATTTCTATGACATAGTGACCTGTAAAACACCATTGAATCCTTTATATATGGCTTCTTGTTATGGTCCTAGTTATCATTTGATTCCAAAATATGGATTTAGTGGTAAAGGATGTGAAAATTTTGAACAAGGGATTCAAGTACCTTTGGATAATGATATACATGAGCATACTTATGGATTGAGATTTAACCCTTACAAGAAATTGTCCTCATTTACTTTGAATGTTAACATTTTTAGTGGATGTCTTAAAATTATAAATATTACTCTCATTGAGTTTGGTCAGAATACTTCAATGGATATCTTTAGTGATGATGATGCCATAGTTGATTTGTTGGGGGCATATGATGATATTCCTTCTTTTCATCATAAAAAGAGAAAGCCTTATTGTTTGAATGTTGAAGCTTATTTTGGAGAAGATATTGATCCTAAGAATAATTCTAATTCCCCTCTACCTTTGGAAGCCTCCTTAAAGAGTAACCTCTTGACTATTGAAACTATTGATGTGCAAATGGACTCTAATGATCCTAAGAATGTTATTAAAATTGGTAAGTGTTTAAATGAGGAAGAACGTACACAACTTATTGCCCTTCTTCTTGGGTTTTAAAATATATTTTCTTGGGTTTACTCTAATATGCCTCATATTGATTCTAAGATTGTTACCCACAATATTGTTCTTGATCCTAATGCTAAGCTGATTAAAGAAAAATACGCAAGATGAACCCAAGCATTGCCCTTCTTGTTAAGGCGAAAATAGAAAAGCTCTTGGATGCTGGTTTTATTCACTCTATTGATTATTCTCCTTGGAATTTAAACACTATCATTGTTTCTAAAGGGGAAAATAAGATAAGGATGTGTACTGATTTTTGAGACTTGAACAAATCTTCCTTGAAGGATGATTTCCCTCTCCCTAACATTGATATGATAGTGGATTCTACAACGGGACACACTTTTTTATCCTTCATGGATGGCTTTTCTGGATATAATCATATTTTCATTCCTCCTAAAGATCAATATAAAACTATATTTATTACACCTTGGGGAACCTTTTGTTGGGTGATGATGTTTTTTAGATTAAAGAATGTGGGTTCTACTTATCAACATGCTATGACATTAATTTTCCATGATCACATTCACAAGATTCTTGAAGATTATGTTGATGATATACTTGCTAAATCTACTCAACATGGTGATCGTGTGATTATTCTTAGGAAAATCTTTGAGAGGATACATAGCTACAATATGTGTTGAATCCCCATAAATGTGCTTTTGGGGTGGATAGTAGAAAAATTCTTGGATTTATCATCTCTAATAGAGGCATTAAGGTAGACACTGAAAAGGTTGATGTTATCGTTAACATGTCACCTCCTCGAAATATCTCACAACTTTGAAGCCTACTATAATCACCTAAAATTTGTCTAGTAGAACCTAATCCCCTAATCTCGATTAAATTTCCTTACAACAAATTATCAAACTCAAAGTTATAATTTATTAAATATAATTGTGTAAGCAACCTAATATTCCCCATTGCATAATTAAATTAAGTCATTTCTAAACTTGAAAAATCATTTAATTGTCAAAAACTCGCCTTTAATATAAAGTCCTAACACTTTTATTAAAAAGAGCACATTGTGCAACTTAATCTTGATTAAGTGACAATTAAAAGGGGATTTGCTATTTTTTCTAATTCTCCCATCAAGCTTGGCCAATTAGAATTCTTAAATCCTCTCACATGGATTGATCTCTCTCACCACTCATCTCTACCTAACATCTTTTGCCTCTTGATCTCCACCCTCCATTCTTGAGGCAATTATTTTAAAAGGAAGCTCTTTCTTGGCTCAAGGGTTCCATTTTGATCATTGGTGAAGTCCATTTCTTGCATTCTAGAGAAATTTTTTGTATCCTTTACCATTCTTATCAATCCAGTTACTTTTTTACATTGTTTATAACAACATAGTTTCTTGCATTTTAATTCTAGAATACTAGTTGCTTTGCATCCATTCTAGCTTAGTTCTTCTATTATAGCATTGTTAGTCTTGAATTCTAGTTTCATTCCTAGTTTTGCATTTGAATCTTCCATTTTGGAGTAGTCAAGTCACTAATCCTTCATGCCAAATTGATGAGTGTCATAAAAGGATTAAACTCGCTTCAACTAGGAAGCAATAAACCGCTTTTGAGAGTTTAGTTGGTTCATTTGATATGGACTCCTATAGCTCAATTATTGAGTTAATGATTTATTGAGTGTTGGTTGCATTCCAATTGAATATCAATATTTAACCACACATTTTTGGTTCCCACCATGGGGATCGAATAAGTTTTTGGTCCCATTTTTTGTAGGATATTTTTATTCATTTTATGAAATTGCAATGAATATCGCACCCAACAATATAAATTATTGTACAACACATTCTTTCATAGCATGTAGTTGCAATTTTTATTGTACGATAATATGGCTTAAGGTGATTTATCACATGCAATATTTAGTTTCATCATACCACATAAGAACTCTAGCTTTCATCGCATGGCTTTATGAGTTTCATCATATGATAATATGGTGTTGATTGTGTTTTACGTATAAAAAATAGAGAGTTCTTAGGGGTCTAGTTGCTCAAATTTTTGGATTTTAGTGCTTGATTCAGATTCATCTTGGCTTTAACATTCTATTTTGCAAAAAATAACAGGTTATTGCAAAATATTTGAGAGATATTTTGCTTGTCAAAGTTATCTACATGGCCTTATTTTGAGACTACTAATGCTTTATGGTTGAAGGATGCTTGCCAAAGACATATTTTGAGATTACTAAAGTTGATAAGTAGGAGATATTTTCCATAGCAAGTCAAATTGTGATATTGCTATCATGATTTAACTATGTAGTTTTTTTGAGTCAAACTCATTGACCCATGATTCATGAGTAGTGGTTCACGGAACCCATCTCTCATGAGAATGAAATGGAACACTTAGCACTCATTGGATCTAGGTGATGCTCATAGAGGTGAAGCACCGAGACTTCCCGGGAGGTCACCCATCCCAGTACTACTCTAGCTCAAGCGTGCTTAACTACGGAGTTTCCTCCATGGTTAAACCCACTCTACTTGCATCCTCATTTTCAAAACCTTCACCAAGTGTTGTGCCTTATGAGCCATTCATTAGAAAGCCCCTTAAGCTCATCAATTGATAAGTAGGAGATATTTTCCATAGCAAGTCAAATTGTGATATTGCTATGAATGAAATGGAACACTTAGTACTCATTGGAAAATATCTCCTACTTATCAATTGATGAGCTTAAGGGGCTTTCTAATGAATGGCTCATAAGGCACAACACTTGGTGAAGGTTTTGCAAATGAGGATGCAAGTAGAGTGGGTTTAACCATGGAGGAAACTCCGTAGTTAAGTGCGCTTGAGATGGAGTAGTACTGGGATGGGTGACCTCCTGGGAAGTCCTGGTGCTTCACCTCTGTGAGCATCACCTAGATCTAATGAGTGCTAAGTGTCCCATTTCATTCTCATGAGAGATGGGTTCAGTGAACCACTACTCATGAATCATGGGTCAATGAGTTTGACTCAAAAAAACTACATAGTTAAATCCTGATAGCAATATCACAATTACTAAAGTTATTTGTCTTGCAGGTTGCCTTGGAGATACAAATCAACATTGTGCTTTCATAAACTTGATTTCTAGGCATCTAGCTTAATCAGGAGACTTATTTTATTATGACTAGTTGAGTAGTAGGAAAGTATGCTCTTCACCTCCTAGAGGTTGAATCAAAAATATTGACCTACTTGGTTTTTCACTTGCAAAGAGTCTTTGGTAAATGAATATGTGCTTGATGTTCTTGAGAGAAGCTATGGAGTAGGAGAGTATGCTCTTTTCCCTTGTGGAAAATAAAAAATCTAGACCTTCATTAACCTATCTACTTCTCTTTTGATTTTACCTTTAGAGGGTCTGTTGTTGAGGTAAAAATCTTGCGGGAATGACCCAAGTGGGACAAAGAAAAGCCATCTCATCCAACCCACTATAAAATTTATTCCTTGTTGGCCAAAAACCACAAGGACATAGCTATTAATTGTGTTGGGTCACTCATTTTACTGGGAGAATACACGTGAGAGTAATGTGTAGGGGTCGAGATGTCTCAATCATCTAACACAAAAATTAGGGTAGGATCTAACACATCCTCATTGATTTCACTCTTTCTTGGTGCAAATCTCAAGGTAGGACCTAATCACAAGGCCTCCTCCTTTTCATCTCTCCTTTCAAAAGTTATTTTTTAAATCTCGAAACTATCTTTTTCCCACTCATCACTTTCTCCAACCCCAAACTGACTGTTATTTGAGATCTTGAGGCAATTATGGAAGTATGTGCCTCTAGAGGCTAGGTCGAGGTCAACCTAGCCCAAAGGGGGTAGGAAGAGGTCAACCTACCCAAGGCACAACCCTTTTGGGATCTTGGACCCATTTCAAATATTAAAGGCTTTCCTCCTTGTGTAGTTGGCCCTTGCGGGGTGTAATCTTGAAATCACTATAAATTCACACTCAAATGCTTCATTTGGCATGTGGAGATAGATGGAAAAATTTATGTGGACAAGCTTGCATGGACATCCCAATTTGACATAGTATAATTGCAAGGTAGAAATGAGAAGGCTTGGAAACATCCATTGAAGCAAGAGAGTTCTTCACTTTGCATTCTTCTTCTCAAATCAGGTATTCAACAACATTGATCAAACATAAAAGACTTAAAAATAGGGTAGAAAATACAAATTGTAAAGGTGGCTTGGAGTACTTTAGCCTTGGGGGCTTGGTATGATTTCCACGTTATTTTCAGATCCATGCAATTTTTTTTATATATTTACATACACATTTACATTTGCATGCTAGGGTTTCACTCTTTAGTGTTAGATCTTAGCATTTACATACATTTATCTATACATTCTAGATTTTCATTCTAGATTCACATGCAATATACACACAACAATCTTTCCTAATAGCTATTCGTGGAGGTGGAAATCACCAAAATGGGGGGTTGACTAAGGCAAACCCCTATATAGCCACACACACACACCCTTTTCCAGATCTGTAGGTTTTTGAAGGATAGATTGGAGTACAAATCCAAATACCCTTTTGGAAGAAGATCTAAAATCCAAGTTTCATTCTTTGTTCCCTCAACATTTAGGTGTAAGCCGAAGTCGACCTACCTCCAGATAGAGAAGATACAATTCTTGATTGCATATTTTCTGATATGGAGATCCTATTTAGTTTTCTGGGCCTGGAGAGGTCACCATACCCCCTCTAGGTTGACCTGGTCCTGAGATAGAAAGATTTCTAGGTTTTGTAGACTTGGGTTTTTTGAGTTCAGATCTGAGCCAATTTGAGTTCATGTATAGTTTCAAAAATAGAAATAAAGATCTGAGCATAGACACATCCCTCAGACATTTCTAAGGTGAGTTATCATTCTCCCTTTTGTTTATTTGAGAATTTCCATAGCATATATGATCTATTCCATTAGTATTTTTAGTATATTTGATTTTCTAGTTGATTACATTTAGCTCATAGAAAAAGGAATCTTTCTATTAAGCACTTGGTTAGATCCTAGCTTGGCATTAGTATCCCCACATCATTTGGGTTGTGCTAATATAGCTTGGATCCAATTAGGTGCTTAGCTTGAGAGATCTCCTTCTTTCTCTTTTTGTGCCCTATTGAGAGTAATATCTGGTGAAAGTGGATTGGATTTGCATCCTAGCACTTATCTTCATTACACATCTTGATGACCCATTTTCACTACATTATAGGTAGATATGCCATGTTTACCAATTCTAACCCCAAAAACATGCAAGAAAATATTTTCAAGTACACAATCATGGGTCTAGCTGGCAGTTCTACCGTACACATCACACAATGTCCTCATGATGCTCTATTTGTCCAAACACCATCATCTTCTCTACAACTATTTTTTTCTCCTTCCACCAAATTATTAACTATGAGGGTAAAAATGAGATATAATCTCTCTCTCTCTCTCTCTCTCTCTATATATATATATATATATATATATATATATATATATATATATATATATATATATATATATATATATATATATATATATATATATATATATATATATATATATATATATATATATATATATATATATATATATATATATATATATATGGTCAAATTACACCCTAATTTTCTTGTCATTTCCTCATATGGAGTCCGTATTGCATACTATTTGTGTTTGCAATCTTTGTTTTTCATCTAGTTTTCTCCTTCTCCCTATGTTTTTTCTCCACTCACTTTTGAGAGCCTATCTAGGCCTCTTCCTTTCTCATCTTCCCTATTAAGGGGCATCACTTAGACCATTTAACCCATCACGTCATCTAGGGGAAGTCCTCACTCCTAATTCTTTGTGTCATCATCATTTTATTTTCTTTGAAACAACTTTATTTTAATGTCATTTCAAAGAGGGAAAAAACGTAGACACCTAAATTTGATCATTAACATTTGATCAAATTAATCATCATGATCATATTGATTAATTACAAAATATAATTAATGTCCCATTTATTCTATAGTCCTAAGTAAATTAATTAATTTATCTATAGTCCTTGATCCTATTTAATTAAATAAACTTCTAGTTCTATTTAATTACATTATCATTTCCGTTTTCCTCTAAATTTGAAATAAAATTGATTCAAAAAGTTTATTTCCCTTCATCCACTTGCATAGTCCATTATTTACTTAATTAATCCCCACTTCACCTACTTAAAATAATAAAGAGGAATTTTTAACTGCTCCACTTATTCTCTCTCCTCACATGAGATCATCAAACCTTTCCCACTTTCCCTATAATCATCCTTCATCAATACTAATCCACTCCTCTAATCATGTGCATGTCCATAATCATGAATATTAGGCAAATGGGTCAACTCCTCCATCACATAATGCACATAGGTCGATGTACTTGGGCACATGGGATTTTCCCTTCATGCTCTGAAAAGGAATTTTTAATTTCTTTTATTCCTCAACTCACTCTCTAGCATTGATCTATTAAATCAATCTTGACCATCCATTCATCTCATCCAAATCATATAAATCCATCCCTTCACAATTGTTATCCTCTCTCGTGCATTTTACATTTGGAGCACCATTATACTACTAAAATCTTGAGTGAGAACACATCCAATACTATGACCTTGGTCAAATGATTGCATTAAGGAGGCTATTGGTTTGCTACTTTAGATTTCATTCTTTTTGTTTTCATAGCTTTCTTTTGTCTATTCTTGATATTACTTTGAACTTGTGATTTGAGTGTGTTTTACTAGTTATTGCATTCCTTGAATCATATTTCCTTGCACATAGTATCATATTCCACAAATTCAGTGGTTGATCTTTAATGAAAATGAAGTTATGAGTGACAAAATGGACATTGTAATAGATATTTTATTGTGTTGAGGTTCCTAAATAATGTTCTAGAGAAGGATAACATGTGCAAACCAAGCAAGTGTGTGAAGGTAGTTTGGGACCAATTGAGTTTACTGTGGGAAACACATATTGTGTCCCTACTCTTAGTATAATGTGTGGTATTTAAGATGGGCCATATATATATTTGGTTTAAGGAAATGTTTGTGGCCAACTTGTGGATATTATGAATATATTCTTGGTCGATAGATGGTTGTATTTAATATTAGAATGCATATATATTTTTGATTTAGATTCATGCCAATGTGTGCTAGTTGGTGGATGTAGAAAATGTTGTGCAAGTTGAATAAGGAATAGAGACGAGTTGAAGAGTGAAAATAAAATTGTAGATTATATACAATCTGAGAGAGTGTTCTGATGTAGATTAGATCATGTAGATGTTAAAGTTTGAGTAGTGAAGGTCAACATAATATATCATTTGTATCTCTTATATGTATTGTGGGGTTGGTGCTTAGCTCTTTGGATTAGGGGATTGGTGTCTCATGTAGGTTGGTTCTTGAAATTTTGATTTGGGATTGGCGTCCCCATCTTGGGTTGTAATTCTCATAGGGTGGTCCTTACAAAATATTGTAAGTTTTTCAATATCTTTGTAAGGTTGGATTAGGACAATAGACCTAAGCAACTATTCTCATTGTGGTTTTTCCCTTTATGCATCTCTAGTCTTCACATGTGTTGATGTGTGATTATTTTTATAATTTTCACAGATTCTTTAATGACAATGTGATATGCAATATTATTTTTAACGTTATATTGGATTTGGAGTCAAATATGGTGTATGTTGATTCACCCCCTCTCAATATACCTATGTGTCACATTGGGGCCTCATTTTATCATATACTAAATATTTTTAATATTTTTATACTCTCAGATTAAAATTCTGACTTTTCAATTAACCTCTTGAAGATGACAACCATCATTTGATTTCTAGTTTTGGATTTGAAAGATAATATCATTGCAAAATTTTGGGTTTGATTAACATTGCTTTCAGGGATCATTTGATATTTTTAAATTTATTTAGTTGGGGTTTATGTTGGCTATATATCTCTCTAAGACCAGTCTATACCACTCAAATTTGATGATAAAATTTATCATTAGTGCTTGAAAATCATTTGTAGGTAGTCTTTAACGGTTCTCAAGGAAAATCAGCCATATAAGGGAGGTTTATATAGATTTTTTGGATTTGTATTTATTTCTAGTTAGATCATATCATGTTGCATGAAATCTTGTAACTAGGCATGTGAAAACCTTACCAAGTACTTGTTTTGAAAGTTCTAAGTTTCATTGTTTTTTTGTGGCATTTTATGCAGTGGGGAGGATTGACACGTATTCAAAGTTGCACTTTTGGAGTTGGGTGCCTAAACTCGGGCCTATTGCAACATGGTATTTTAGACCTTCAGAAGTCTAATATAAATTTCTAATTTTACATCACATGCTTCTAGTTAGTTTTGTGTGCAAAAGAGTTGAATTTTATTGTGCTAATTCAGCTTATGGACCCTCCACATGTGTTGAACATGAATTTGGAGCTTGCTAGGTGAGTATCCCTATTGTTTGGCATTATACAACTTGTTTACAATCCATTTAGACCTATATATGATTGAAAACAATGATGTTCAAACCTACAAATGATTTTTCCTTGTCATCTGAAGACTATTTGTTCATATTGGGATTATGTGAAGTTGTTGGGAGTTGTTTGGAAGTGTTCCATGCTAGTTTGGAGGGGGTTTGCGGTGATCCTCATAGAAACTATAACTTGCAATATTAATTTTCAGACTTAGAATATTTTACAAATTATATTAATATTTTACAAATTATATTAGACATATTACCATCCATATCAGTAATAAAAGGTGGGTGGTAGTCATCAATTGGAAAAGTTAATTCAGTTTGTGACTATGTTAGGTTTTTTTGATATTAAGTGGTGAAGGTTTCTAGACATTTGTAGATACTTCAACCACTCAATTGATGATATCAAAATTTCAACTAATATTTTGGACTTTTCATTGATTATTCCAACACCAATTTGCAAGGTGCATCATTTTTTTTTTGGCATGGGTTTATTATATATGAGAAATCTTGGGCAAGTGATTTGCATAGTGCCATTGATATCAAAACATGAATCAATCATGTGATCCTTGTATCAACTCTTAATAAAAAATATTATCTTTTTTGATGTGTTAATTTTGATTACTCTTATTTGGTAAAAAATAATTGAGTGTGATTATTAGAGAGAGAGAGAGAGAGCTAGATGCTGAGAGGGGGGTGAATCATCATGCACTAAAACTTAAACGCTTTCTTAAAAAAATTCTTATCAATAATCTTTATTGAACTAACTACCAATGAAAGATATTTTAATGACAACACAAATACAATAACACCAAATATATAAATGGAAAACCCAATGTGAAAAAAACCACTACGAGAATCACACTCACTATATGAATAACAAATTACAATGTTTTAGGCTAGAGACCAAGGAACTCACTGCTCCTAAAATATACTTGTAAGATAAGGCACACAACCTTAGGGAAATATACAAAGGACTTAGAAGGTTGAGATGCACAATCCCAGAGAAAGATACAAGATTGTACAAGCTGCTAAAAGAACTCACTATCTACTAGAAGACATAGGGAAATGATTAATTGAAAAGATGTGGGATCTGCTAATCAATCACTGCAACAAACTCTATCAATCTTAGATACTTGCAAATTTTCTCTTCCACATACACATCCCATAGAATTCACATTTAACCTATACTTAATTCATATTCAATTCATACATTAACACTTAAGTCAAACATCCACACACTAATATATATTTTCTTGATCACCAAAAACCTTAACATGGTTGGCCATGGTAGAGACAAACAATATTTACACAAAGTTGGCCACCACAAACACTTACACTCAATACAATCCACCCTAGAAGGGGACCCATATACATCATAAAAAACCTCCAAAAAAGGATTTATACAAAGAGCATGCAACACAACATCCTCCAATTCCCTTTCTATCTCCTTTCTTCCCTTAGTGAGAGTATCGCCAAACATGAGAGGGATCCCAGACACCAAGTCCTTCATCAAGGTTTAATTATGTGGATTTATGATTATTGCAAGGAGAGTGTTTTAGAAACCCCTAGCAAACATATCCATTCTATGTTTGAGAAGGGTAAGGAAAGCGTCGAGATATTTGAGAAGGGATGGGAAACTAATTCAGAGGAGTATGGTGAGTCATAGGATGTCAAAAATAAGCTCTATAGGAGGAAAAAACTTGTTGGTACACCTATCAAGGAGTTCAAAAGGGATAGAGGTATGGAGACAAAAGAAAGAAAGAAAGGAAGTTTTTACTCCCCTATTTTTATCTTTAGCTAAAAACAAACCTGGCAATTTGAAGGAGGTTAACCTGAACACTGGCTCATGTGCTGGGAGTAAGAAGAAAAAATAAAAGGTTTTGTTTAAGCCTCATTCTGGAGGAAGAAGAGGAAATTTTTTTACTAAGAAGACGTAAAGGGAGACTAGTATGGAAGAAACTTATGAGGAGGGCACTCTCAATGTCACCAACACTACTTTTGGTGAAAAGGATATTTGTGTTTCTAGTTCCCCTCCTCCTGGCATTTGCGAAGCTTTTCAAAAGTTTTTACCTCCTTCTACTGGTGAGGAAGAGAGCATGACTATGGGAGCTAAGGAGAAAAAATATTATGAGGATTTTAGTCAGATGGATGATCACAGAAAGGATGAGGTCATTAATGTTCTTGATATAGTAAAAAATGGTGCCCTAAACTTCTATAGTCTGATTAAGTGGGCCTTCCATGAAATCAAAGAGACCAAGGTGAATCAAAGGGCCAATACTAGTAAATTATAGTTTCTGGAAGCTCTTGGGGTTGGTAAAGATAATACTTTCTTTGAAAATGTTAAGGATCGGACTAACGTTGTGGATAATGTTGAAGCTCTAGTTGTCCAGTATGATAAGAAATATGAAGATGTTAATGTAAGAATTATTATGTTGGAGGACATAGTGAAGAAAATTGGAGAATAGAGTTATCATATCATTAAATCCTCTAACCACCATATGAAGATTCTTGTTAGCAAGATGGAACATATTAATTAGGAGAAGGTCATGATCGAGATAGATGGTGAGAAAACTATGAGCCTCGAGGAGAATTCTGGCCCTGAGAAGAGGACCCATGCGAGCACTAGGAAGAAAGCACTTGGTACTAAGAAAGATATTGAAGATGTCAAGAGTGATGTTGTCAATCTTGACCATCTAGAGCTGGAAGTTGTTGAGCTTCTCAAGAAATTTGTTTAATCTTACTCTTCTGGTTTTGATGTCTACTAGCTTTTGATTTTGAGATGGATTTTTCTCTGTCTCCATCAACATTGTCTCTAGTTGATTACTTTTCTTAGTCTTATTTTTTTTGTTGGAAACTACAATTGAAACAATTGTTATATTATCATTGATGTCAAACCTTAACTGGTGAGACAGTTGCTATCTAGTAAAGTACCATATCTTTTGATTAATGAAGAGGATTTGAAAAGAGGAGATAACAAGAGGACCTAGTGAAAGGTTGAGTTATGAGAAACTACAATGGGTACTTGATTAGTTAGCACATCGGAAAGGTAATGTATTGTTTATCTATAACACTAAGTGAAGAAGTCAGTTGATTTGAAACATAGAAGAAATGAGGAAAGAAAGTCTGGAAGCATAGGCTTAATCGAGCAAAAGTAAAGAAATTCAATGTAAGGCGAGTGATGCTAGTGTCGACCGAGCGTTAGTATAAGCTGATTAAATTCAATGTCAACTGAGCATCAGTAATTATCGAGTATCAAAAAATTAATTGAGCGAAGATAGTATTTGCCAAGAAAAAAAGTTTTTGCGATGACCAAGTAGAAGAACACAGTATTGACCAAGTGTCAATAATTTATAGTTTGTGAAGGAATTGAGATCCCCAACTGATGTAGTTAAATTATTGGGATATGTAAAACATGTTGAAGTTAATGATGAATGACTTGAAGCATTTAATGCATGATAAACCATTTTCTTATGGATTCAAGGAGAAGTCTTGAGAAGTATCTAGAAGGATAAGGAGGATGAAATGTTGAAAGGATTCGATGAATCTGACCTAAACCTAAGATCTATGAAAGAGATTAAGTAGAAAAAGATTAAGATACCTAATCAAGGAGGTATACAGATGACCTAGTTGTGGGTTATGTAGTGTAAAATGGGAGGTTGATGTTATTGAATGGTGAACTTAAGCAGAAGGATGAGAGGAGGTGAACAAAGTTGAGGTGATTGCTTGAAGGGATTTTTGAGTAGATCAAAGATGGAGATGGTAATGAAGGTCATTCAGTAAATCAACATATGAGCATATTGGATCTATATTTGCAAAGTGAGTTGTATATTTCAGATTAGAACCTACTGTTACTTTCTAACCATTGTATCAGTTAAAATCCATTTTATAAACCCTTTAATCAAGGTGACATTCTAATGGGAAGTTCTCAAGTCCTCTAACCAGGCCACTCCTAACAAGATGATTAAATCCTTTAACAAGGTCACACCTAATAGTGTGTATTGTAACCTTTAACAGGGTTGACTTCTCACATAGCTCACTTCAGAAGAGTGAGAATTTGGTAGCATGTTACTGGTAGTTTTTCCCATATTGTGTTTCCACGTTAAATCTTGGTGTCATACTTGTGTGAATGTTATTTGATATGTTATGTTGTTAAAAGCTTTATATTCTACAAGTTGATTACTTTTGGACAGTGGACTGCAAGTTTTATGTTACTGATATATTCTATAGAGACCGAGTGAATTGCTGAATAGATCTAAGTTGGTTAAAGTGTTGAAAAGTTGAATTGTACATTTGGACCCGAGGATAATTGATTCATCCCCCCTCTCAATTATTCTAAAATCATTCTAACAATTGGTATCAGAGTTTTTGGTGCTTGCAAGGAAAATTTTTAAAGGTACTTGAAGCTAATGATCAAGATGTACAAAAAGGAGGTACCAAAGCTGAACAAGGAGAACTATCCTACATGGAAAAGTTTGATGAAGTTGCACCTAGCCAGTATTGGTGATTCAATGAAATATTATGTGGAACATGATTATGTACTAGTTGTTGCACCTATGACAATTTAGGAGATGAAGGAAAAGCAAGAACACAACCAGACAATGTTGGAGATTGCATCAGCCCTAAGTTATCCTGAATTTGAAGACATCAAGAACTGTGATAATGCAAAGCAAATGTGGGACACACTGACAACTATCTATGGCGGAGACACAAATGTACTGAGAGCCAAATCTGAAAACTTGAGAGGTATGTATGATAAAATGAGAATGCTAGAAGGTGAAAATATTGTTCAATATTGTGGCAGAGTTAAAGAGGTAGTGAATTCTTTTAGAGGAACTAATGGAAATATTAATGATGAAATTGTTATTAGTAAAGTTTTGAGAACCCTACTTCCTATTTATGTTATTAGCATTTTTGTAATATAAGAATCAAGATGTACTCCTGGTAACAACCTAACCTTGGAAGGTCTTGTTGGTAGGCTTATTTCTTTTATGTTGTCAAACTTTGATAATTTCACTACTTACAATATTGAATCTGCATTCAAATCTCAAATGGTTCTTCATAAGTCTAAGAAAGGAAAAGAAAGATGTGTGAACAGTGAAAGTGATAGTGATAGTGACACTTTAGATGATGATCTAGATGATCTTGAGGCACTTATGGCTAGAAGGCTACCAAGAGGAAAAGGAAAATTTAAAGGTAAACTTCCTATAATCTATTTTTCATGTAACAAAGCTAGCCATATTACAACAAGATGCCCTGACAGGAATAGCAAGGATGAAAGAAGAGAAAACAAATATAAAGACAAAAGGAATGACATAGATCACATAAGGTATAAGGACTACAAGGATAAAGGTAAGAAATCTTGTTATATTGTTGAAGAAGAAACTAACAATGAATCTAGTGAGTCTGAAGATTGTGATGTAGAAGTTGTTTATGTTGCTATGAAATATGATTATGATGAAGATGAGAAAACTATAATTATTTCATATGTGAGTAAAGGTGATAGATGGATAATTGATAGTGGTTTCTCACATCACATGACTGGTGATAAAAGTAAGTTTGAAACCCTAAATCATTACAAAGGTAGAAGTGTTAAGTTTGGTAAGGATGCACCATGTCTTGTGAAGGGAAAACAATCAATAAGATTGACTAATAAGATCAAATGTGACAATGCTTATTAGGTTGAAGGTCTTAACTATAATCTATTGAGTGTTGCATAGTTGAACAGTATTGGTTACCGAGTTGAGTTTCATCACAAAAAAACTAAGATATTTGATGCCATTGGTGAGCTAATTAGAAGTGGAGAACAAACAAGAGGTAATTTGTTCTATCTAGACCTATCTAAAGAAACATGTTTGTTTGCACAATTTGATGATGTATGGTTATGGCATAAGAGGTTGTGTCATGTAAACTTTCACAATTTGGTAAGCATTAGTAAAATAAAAAAAGTTAGAGGATTACCAAAATTGAAGAAACCTGATAATGTGATGTGTAAACAATGTCAATTAGGAAAAATGACAAAGTCTAGTTTCAAGAGCAAGATATATACTTCTAATGATATTTTGGAATTGGTTCATATTGACCTTTGTGGACCTATTGGTGTGCAAAGCTACTGTGGTGATAAATATTCCATTCTATTTATTGATGACTATTTTAGAATGATATTGTAATGTTTCTTAAAGAAAAATCTGATGCCTTTCAGTTGTTTAAGTAGTATTTGGAAAAAGTGGAGAAAAAAATAGGTAAAAGCTTGAAATGTTTGAGATCTAACAAAGGAGGAGAGTTCATATCAAATGAGTTTAACATATTCTACAATGATAGAGGAATAAAGAGACAAATGTTTGCACCAAGGACACCTCCAAAAAATGGTATAGCAGAGAGAAGAAATAGATCAATTATGGATTGCGCTAGAACATTAATGATAGAGAAAAATGTTGCACAAAAGTACTAGAGAGAAGCTGTAAGTACAACTATTTATACCTTGAACTAAGTACAAATCAAGAAAGGTACAAATGCTACACCTTTTAAATTATGGCACAGTTATGCACCTAATGTGAAATACTTTAAAGTCTTTGGAAACAAATGCTATATATTGAAGGACAATAGGAATGGAAAACTTGATGCTAAAAGTGATGAAGACATATTCCTAGGTTATTCCACCAAGAGCAAAGCTTACAAGTGTTTGAATTCTAACACTAACAAAGTTGTGGAAAGTGCAAATGTTAGAGTTGATGAATATGCAAAAAAGAATGAAGTTGAGTGCAAGAAGGAACCTGAAGATTACAAATATTTTGTATACATGGAGAAAGGAGAGACTAATAATATACCCATACCAAAAAATAAAGATCTCAAGCAACAACAAGAACCTGTCGAGTCACAAAAAGAAAATACTGAGCATTAGGAGGATGTTATCGAGCAATCAGGAGAGGAAGTAGAGAATCTAAAAAATGAACTTGAAGATCAAGATCAAGAAGAAAGGAGACCAGAGCCTACATTAGCACAATATGTGAGAAGATATCATGATCCATAATAAATCATTGGAGCTAGAGAATCTGGAGTCATGACAAGAAGTAAGTTGAAAGATCAAACATGCTTGTTATGTGAGTTTGAGCCTAAGACAGTGAAAGATACTTTGGAAAATGAAGATTGGATTCAATCCATGAATGAGAAAATTGAGCAGATAGAAAAGAACAAAACTTGGACACTAGTGCTGAGACCAGAGGACAAGAATGTTATTGGAACAAAGTGGGTGTTCAAAAATAAGCTAAATGAACATGGAGAAGTCACAAGGAACAAAACTAGATTGGTATGCAAGGGATATGCACATGAAGAAGGCGTTGACTATGGGGAGACATTTTCCCTAGTTGCTAGATTGGAAGGAGTGAGAACTCTACTTACATATGCAGCTTACAAAAGATTCAAAGTGTATCAAATGGATGTCAAATCTACATTTTTGAAAGGAATACTGGAAGAAGTATACATTGAAAAACCATAAGGATTTGTTGATCCAAGCAAGAAGAACATGGTTTGTAAGCTACACAAAGCACTGTATGGATTGAAGCAAGCCCCCAAAGCATGGTATGAGAGATTTCATAATTACTTGATAAAGATTGGATTTGTAAGAACTAATGACAACAACAATTTGTACTTGAAAATTGAAAAAAGTAAAGGGATATTGTTAGCAAAAATCTTTGTTGATGATATCATATTTGGAGGACAAGATGCACTATGCCAAACATTTTCAAATGAGATGCAAACTAAATTTGAGATGTTTATGTTTGTAGAGATCAAAATCTTTGTTGGTTTGCAAGTTTATCAAATGAAGAAAGGTATCTATATTACTCAATCTAAGTATGTCATGGAGATATTGAAAACTTTTGGTATGGAGGACTCTAGACCAGTAAGTACACCCATGGCTATTGGACATAAAATATCAAAGAATAATGATACATCTAAAGTGAATCAAACCTTGTACAAGTCTATGATTGAAAAGCTACAATATGTTGTTCACAACAGACCAGATACTGCCCTAGCAATTGGGATTGTTGCAATATTTTCTGCCAATCCTAAGAAAAGTCGCATGATGGCAGTGAAAAGGATATTGAGATATCTGAAAGGATCAAATGATTATGGATTGTATTACAAAAGAATGAAAAGTTTGAACTAAAAGTTTATACTGATGTATATTAGGCAGGAAATGTAGATGACATAAAGAGTACAAGTGGTGGAACATTCTTTCTAGGCAAAAGATTAGTCTCTTGGACAAGCAAGAAACAAAATTACATTTCCCAATCTACAACAGAAGTTGAATATGTGGCAGCAACAGTTAATTGTTCAAATCTAGTGTGGATCAAGTAATTGTTGAAAGGTATGAAGGAATAAATTACTGAGCTAGTTGTTATTTTTTGTGATAACACAAGTGCTATCAATATATCAAAGAATCCTATGATGCACACTAAGACTAAGCATATTTATATCAAGTATCATTACTTGAGAGATTTCATTCAAGACAAGGAAGTGAGATTGGAGTATGTGGATACAAAGGAATAGTTAGCAGATATATTCACTAAGGCATTACCTAAGGATGCTCATGAGTACCTAAGAGGTAAATTAGGGGTGATTCCCCTAACTGAGGCTACCTAGAATCATAGAGGAGCATTGCATCAAATGTACTAATCAAAATATTTGACAAATTGATGAAAATGAGGTCACACTTTAGGAGTTGCCTAAAGTTATGAAGGGGAAAGCATAAGAAGTTGATTAGTCATAAACAAGATGACAGAGGAAGTACGAAGTTCAAAAAACTAACATGAAGCTATCTCCATGGTGAAGATGAATGTCTTGGGCATTGTTGTCAAAGAGGGAGAGATTTAGTGAACCTGAGGGAGAGATACACGAAGAGATTTAGAAGGAGTTACCCTAAGAAATGAGGGAGAGATTCAGTAAATTGGTGAACATATAAAGAGAAGGGAAATCTATCCAAGAGGGAGTTGATATTTTGGATTGTATGGTGACTATGCATATGGAATTTATGGTTGTGCATGTGGTGTTGCCATCAATTCCAAAGAGGGAGATTGTTGAAAACGACAATTGAAATAATTTTTATATTGTCATTGATGTCAAACCTTAACTGGTGAGATAGTTGCTATCTAGTAAAGTAACATATCTTTTGATTGATGAGATGATTTGAAAAGATGAGATAACAAGAGGACCTAGTGAAAGGTTGAGTTATGAGAAACTACAATGGGTACTTGATTAGTTGGAACATTGGCAAGGTAATGTAATGTTTATCTATAACACTAAGTGAAGAAGTCAGTTGATTTGAAACATAGAAGAAATGAGGAAATAAAGTCTGGAAGCATAGGCTTAATAGAGAAAAAATGAATAAATTCAATGTAAGCCGAGTGATGCTAGTGTCGATCGAGTGCTAGTATAAGCCGAGTAAATTTAGTGTCGACTGAGCATCAGTAATTACCGAGCATCAGAGAATTAACCAAGTGAAGAAAGTGTTTGCCAAGAAGAAAAGTTTTAGCGATGATCGAGTTATCCAGTGATGCCTGAGTAGAAGAACACAATATTGACTGGATGTTAGTAATTTATAGTTTGTGAAGGAATTGAGATCCCCAGTAGATGTAGTTGAATTATTGGGATATGAAAAATGTGTTGAAGTTAATGATGAATGACTTGAAGCATTTAATGCATGATAAACCATTTCTTATGGATTGAAGGAGAATTTTTGAGAAGTATCTAGAAGGATAAGGAGGATGAAATGTTGAAAGGATTTGATGAATCTGACCTAAACCTAAGATCTATAGAAGAGATTAAGCAACAAAATATTAAGCTACCTAATCAAGGGGGTATAAGGATGACCTAGTTGTGGGTTATGTAGTGTGAAATGGGAGGTTGATGTTATTGACTAGTGAACCTAAGCAGAAGGCCGAGAAGAGCTGAATAGAGTTGAGGTGATTACTTGAAGGGATTTCTGAGCAGATCAGAGATGGAGATGGTAATGAAGGTCTATCAATAAATCAACATATGAGCATATTGGATCTGTATTTGCAAAGTGAGTTGTATATTTCAGATTAGAACCTACTGTTACTTTCTAACCATTGTATCAATTAAAATCCTTTAATCAAGGTAACATTCTAATGGGATGTTCTTAAGTCCTCTAACCAGGCCACTCCTAACAGAGTGATTAAATCCTTTAATAGGGTCACACCTAACAGTGTGTATTGTAACCTTTAACAGAGTTGGCTTCTCACAGAGCTCACTTTAGAAGAGTGAAAATTTGGTAGCATGTTACTGGTGGTTTTTCCCATATTGGGTTTCCATGTTAAATCCCGGTGTCATACTTGTGTGAATGTTATTTGATATGTTATGTTGTTAAAAGCTTTATATTCTACAAGTTAATTGCTTTTGGATAGTGGACTGCAAGTTTTATGTTACTGATATATTCTATAGAGACTGGGTGAATTGTTGAATAGATCTAAGTTGGTTAAAGTGTTGAAAAGTTGAATTGGTACATCTGGACCCGAGGATAACTGATTCATCCCCTCTTAGTTATTCTAAAATAATTCTAATAATTTTTTGCTTCTCTTTAATGTTCTATCTATTGTGATGGCTTTGTATAGGGTTTTGGGTCCCTTCAAAACCTAATTTTTACTTAATCCAAAACACATTAGCCTCTAATGTCAACACTAAATGTAATGTGTATCAACACATTAAAGTTGACCCAAAAACATTCTCTAATGCTCATAACTCAATGTCGATCTAAACATGCAATGAAAAGATCCATAAAAACCTCTTAAACCTTCCTCCAAAGCATATATGGACCAAAGGAACATAATTCAATTAAGATAATCAACAAAGTTGGCCATATACCAACACACACAATGATATGGAACACAATAACAACATATATTCCCTTGCAGAGAAAACCAACATAAAATACTTAAATTGATACACTAAATAAACCATTTTGAAGATGTCCACCAAATTGCACACCTTAAAACATCAATACAGGGCATTCTTCAAACCAATCGTAACCATTATAGCCAACCTTTCTGTCAACAAAAAAATAAAACACAACTTCAACCACTAAATAGTCGGGGACATGAAAACATGATAATGTAACATTCACATACCATACTCATTGACTCCAAAATTGTAAGCCACCAAATTCTTATGCGGAGAAATGCAAGTCATTCTCCCATAAGGACTTCATATACTCTTTTCTACATATTCCAGTTTCCCATACTATTACCTTTCATATACACCACATAGTGACTTACTTCATCACCTGTCATTAGAAAAATATATAAAAACTCAATTTCGAACCTCTATTAGACTTTAAATATTCTTTTCTATATATTTCATCTTTTCATACAATAGGCAACACAACTCTTCTTTAGGTTGACATCAATGTAAACAACTAGTTGACATCAATGACAACATTGGGCATATATTGCTAACAATCTTCCCCTCTATCATTTATGGAAACACCAATTAAAAATACTAAATGATATTTTCCTCATAGTCATCAACATCAACAAGTTTGACATCAATGACAACACAAAGCCAATTTCTAACAATCTCTCCCTTTTTCATTGATGGCAACAATTGTGTAACTCTTTCAATTGTATCTTTTTCCCTATCTGTAACTCTCTCCCACTTTGACATCAAGGACAAAGGGAACACCACAAATAACACCAAACAACTCTCCCCATTTTGGGTGTATCTTTGATAATAACAACACTCCTATCAAGGATAACTTCATCTCTGCAACACTTTTTGCAACCAAGAAACCACAACTATCATTGCTCCCCTTAAGAGAAAAAACCACACCAATCTAGGAGACAATAGAGACATGAAGTCTCTCCTTGCAAATATGCGGTCATTCTCATGCATCTAGTTTTAAGAAGATGCGATAACCCATAGATTTTGTTAGAGATACTCAAAAGTATCCTTTGATAGTGCCTCGATGAAAATCTCTATAATTTGATCTTTTATAGGCACATACTCCAACTTGAATTCCTTCACTACAATTTTATCTCCCAGAAAGTGATACTAGACATAAATGTGTTTAGTTCTTGAATGCATCATCAGATTCTTTAAAATGTTAATAGCACTTATGTTATCAAACATAATGATAACCGACTCATCATAAACTACCTTGATATATCAGAGAGTTTCGCACATCCATATCACTTGTGTGCAACAAGATGCCATTGCAATATACTCTGCCTTTGTTGTAGATAATAATATTGAACCCTAACTTTTTCTTATCCAAGAGACAAGCCTATCTACCAATAAAAGAACACCAACAATTACACTACTTCTTTTGTCATTTGCACATTCAGAGCAAGCAACATCAACAAAATCCTTCAAGTATTCCTTTTGTACCATAATCCAAAGTTTGGAGCTCCTTTTAAATATTTAAATATTCCTTTCACTGCTTGATGCTTAGGATTAGCTCGATATATTGTAGCCAAACAAATTGCATGCATAATATCTAGTCTCGAAGTGATAAAATAAAATAATCTAGCTATCATAGATATGTAAAGCTTCTAGTAAACTCATCATCCTTGTTTAAACGACAACCAATAGCTATGGGGGTCCCAAATGATTTACAATCCTCCATTCCAAACTTCTTCAATATTTCTTTGATATACTCCGTCTAAGAAATGAAAAACCATCCTTTAACTAAATATCTTTAAGACTACATCGATAAAATAAAAATAAAAATCTTTAAGACTAGGAAAGAAAAAAAATTCACCAATCATAGATATCTCAAACTCATTTTTCATTTCCTTAGCAAATTTCTTACAAACATCATCATCCCCACCAAATATAATGCCATCAACATATACAACTACTATCGACAATTTATCACCTTCAACTTTAAAATAGAGATTACTATTTGTAGTACCTTTCTTGAAATTATACTACAACATATATTTGTCTAACCTTGCATAAGCTCCAAGAGCTTGCTTGAGTCTATAAAGTGCTTTCTTGAGCCTACAAACCATATATAGATTATTTGACAACATGAATCCATCTGGTTGCTCAATGTAAACCTCTTCTTCTAGTTCTACATTAAAAAATGCAAACTTTGCATCCATTTGGTTTACTTTGAAATTCTTGTATGCAACAAAAGCAAGAAACATTCTTATTGCTTTCATCCTAGCTACTGGAGCAAATCCCTCCTAAAAAAGTCTATTCCTTCAACTTGTGTATGACCTTTACATACCAATCTTGGCTTGTTCTTTGTGACTTTACCATCTTCATTTAGTTTATTGTGGAGCACCCACTTTGTTCCAATCACATTCTTGTCTAACAGTCTAGGTACCAATTCCCATATCTGATTCTTTTCTACTTGATCTAGCTCTTCATTCATAGCTCTCATTCAACTATCATTTTTTCTTGCTTCTACATAAGTCTTTGGTTCCACCTTTGATAGAAAATAGTAGTTTGTTTGTTCACTTGTCTTGCCAAGCCGCCTTCTTGTCTAAACATTGTTGTCTTTGTCTAGTGATTTGATCTTTAGAATGATGTCTTTGCACATACTTTTCCATGGTCTTTGATGCTTGTTTAGGTTCCTTTTCTTCTACATCTGATTCTTCTTTGTCTTCCAAAGCATTTTTTTCTTTTGCAAGAGCATTAGGTCTTCTTCAAACTCAATCTCAGGCTCCAGAATAGTCTAATTCCATTCCTCACTCTAACATTTGTGCTTTCCACAATCCTCTTTAGCCTCATGTTATAACATTGGTATTCCTTGATCTTTTTAGAATACCCCTAAAATATTCCTTCATATGGTCTTATATCAAAATTTCCTAGATTGTTCCCATCTCTCCTAATGTAGCACTTTCTACCAAAAAATCTTAAATATTTGACAGTAGGCACCTTTCCAAACCATAACCCATAAGGTTTCTTTGTGAGATTCACTCTTACTTGTAGTTTGTTAAGAAGATTGATAATTGTATGCACATCATCTCTCCAGTACATTTTAAATAGGTTAGCATCTTCTAACACAATTTTTGCCATCTCGACTACATTCCCATTATTTCTTCCAACTCCATTTTTTTGCAAAGTCGTGGGAGTAGATAATTATCTTCTAAATCCATGTTCTTTTAAAATCTATCAAACTCATGTGATGTAAACTCACAACCTCTATCAAACCTTAAACACTTGATATTAGCTTCTATTTGATTCTCATCTAAATTTTTGAATGCCTTAAAACTATCCAAAGCTTTAAAATTTTCCCTTAAGAAAGTAATCCATGTCATTCTAGAATAATAATCAAGGAGTAAGATAATATACCTTTCACCATTTGGTCCTCTTGTCTTTGTAATTCTACACAAATTTATATGTATTACCTCCAATGGTCGTGGTTCAATATTCCTTGTTATCAAACTTATTTCTAGTATGCTTTCCCATCAGACATTCTCTACACACAATGTTGGTAGGCTTGATAATATTTAGTAAATCTCTCATTGCTTTAGAAGAACTAATTTTCACCACACTGTCAAAATCAATGTATCCCATCCTTTTGTGACATGACCAGTATTCACTACTTATGTGCTAACAAATAATTGCTTCCTTTGTTTTCCTTAAGGTAGTAGACATTGCCATTTGTCCTTACTTTTTGCAACTAATCTTCCATAACCTTTTCTAATCTCACATCCAAATCCATGAAAAATAAACGTGTAACCTTTACTGCACATTTGACTCACACTCAATAGATTTTGTTTTAGGCCCTTAACATAATATGTAAGAGTTGATAAATCCAACTCTTCACAACTCAAGAACATCTGCATGCAAAAAAATTGTCACAAGAGAAGAATGGAGGCAAGCAACAATGGCTCTCATAGAGAAAATTGCATTAGAGAGAATAATATGAAATAGAATTACAATCCTTATAAAAGGAGAATGTGCAACCCTAAAAAGGTGAGAAACCCTAAAGGGAAAATGTATTTAATAATTAGAATAATTATTAAATACCTAGAATGCATAACTAAGTGAATCTTAAGAAAGGAATAAAAGGTGACTTAATTAAATTAATTAAGTGAAAAATAAACCTTTTACTCTAACACTCCCCACTTAAAATAAGCTTAGGGAGAAGGTACAAACTAAATGGAAATTCAACTACAAGCTAGAAATAAAATTTGGGTCCCGACAACATGGCTTGATGAGGTACCCAATCACAACCAAATCTCTGTAAAGTGGAGAAATAGAGAAAACCCCATGGGAAAAACTCTACTCCAAAAAGAGATGAATAAACATGCTAAAAAAAACATGAACGAAGGCTTCACTAAGACCCCCCAAGGACAATTTCCTTCACCCCAAGCATAGAGCACAACTAAAGATAGCGTGACGATGCAAAAGGTTTAGTTAAGATGTCTACAAGTCGCTCCATGGTAGGAATGTACTCCAAGATGAGAAGACCATCCTGAATCAATCCCTGATGAAGTGCATGTGGATCTCAATGACAGTCCCAACCGGTGCTGAGAGGGAGGGGTGAATCAACATTTGTAAAACTTTTCTCTTTAAATCTAGTGAAATATACTTATAATTGTAAGTCAAACAGATTCAAGCATTAAATAACATCAAGCAAACAATCACATAGTGACACCAGATTTATAAAGTGGAAACCCAATTAGGGTGAAAACCATGATGTGAGGAGACCTCATAAATTCTGCACTCTTCTGGAGTATGCCTTGTTAGGAGCCTTCTCGGCTAAAGAATTATAATGCACTGTTAGATGCGACCCGGTTAAGGGATTTGTTACAATAAGGTTGGTTAGTGCCTATATGGTTAGAGGACTTAGAACACCTTACAAGATGTCACCCAGTTAAGGGATTTGATACAAGGGACCTGTTAGAGTCCACTCAAATACTGGGATTTAACTATTGTATTTGCTAGAAAATAATAGAAAGGTTGACCTTTTACAAATGGATATGCATAGCCTAATAAGATCTCCATTTGTGCTCAACTGAGAAGCATCACTGGTCATCGCAGGTGTGTTTCTCCTCTAATGTTGTGCTTCTCTGCACGCTCTTCTCTTTCTTCTTCTCTTTGCTATTTACCTTAGCTTCTTTAAGTGTATAGGCTCACTCTTTTCTTTGGTAGAATGAAGGCAACTCATATTCTCAATAGGTAGAAGAATATATAGAGTTCTTGCCCTAATTGCACCTCTCATGCATGACCTAACTTTAGATCCCTTTCAAATACACCACTCTATGGAGTATTAGTTTACTAAGGAAACATCTGATGCATGCTCTTGCTTTATCTGCTTAAAAAAAAAGAATAGATGCGGCCTTTCCTTCACAAGGGATAACTCCTTGTTTTAAAGCCACAGACTCCGGCTTTAAAACTTTCCAACGCGCCTCAAACCGATCACCATGTTAACTCAAAGTCTTCTAGATTTAGTGCAGTAAATCTTGGTCAAAGAGTTGGTTGAAATAGATAGTTGACTATGACTTCCCCAGTTCATCGTATCATACCGAAGTCTTTTTCTTGATCGGTTGAGATCCTTATGTTGTGAACAAGTAAGAGCTTTAACCTATCATTGTTCCTTCCTTTGCTTACTAGTTGCATATTATCCTTGGTTGTCTTGTTGACACCGGTTTGCACCTTTTCTCCCTCTGTGCTTGTTGACACCGGTTGTCCTCGGTTGATAGTTGAATCCTCATTTCCTTGACTGTGTGCATTACCCGGTTGTTGAGACTTTTCGTAGTGATCAGTTGCGTTTGATTTATAGTCTTTTATTTCTTGCATAGTGTCATCAGTTGCCAAACTAGCCTCTTTTCATACAGATCTCCTTAGATATTTAGGCTTTAGAGAGATGACAAATCTCTATCCTCTTTTTCCAATAAATGACAATACTTGTATTGGTATCAGGCTTACCAGTTACTGTCACTTAATGCCAATAATCTCCCCCTTTGACATTGATGGAAAAACCTCTTAATGGGAAATCATATCACTAGTTTTATGTGCTTGTATCTTTGTATCACTGCTACTGCCACTACCGGTCATCTATCAGTTTATTACCAAACTCTCCCCCTTTTTGACAATAATGCCAAAGGCTAGTCAGAAAGACTACCTTTTTTAGACCTGCTCCCCCTACGAGCAACAATCCTTTTCATCAGTCCAGATAAGATGAGGTGAAGTCCTTTGTTTAAGCATAATGAACTGATGATCACCTTTACAGGTTTACTGAAGATCATGAAGGGGTATCACCCCTAGTTTACCTTTGAGATACTGAAAAGTACTCTTTGGTAATGACTTTGTGAAGATATCAACAATTTGTTCTTTTGTGGGAACATACTCCAATTTTACCTCCTTGTCTTGTACCAACTCTCTCAAGTAATGATACTTGATGGCAATGTGCTTTGTCTTGGAGTGCATGACAAGGTTTTTGGATATGTTAATTGCACTAGTGCTATCACAGTAGATAGCTATCAGTTTAGGTATCTATTCTTTGATTCCTTCTAGAAGTTGTTTGATCCAAATTACCTGTGTGCAATTGATTGCAACAACAACATATTCAGCCTCTGGAGTAGATTGTGAAATGCAGTTCTATTTCTTACTTGTCCAAGAAATACTTATCCCACCAAGAAAGAATGCACCACCACTTGTGCTCTTTCTGTCATCAATGTTGCCAGCCCAGTCTACATCAGTGTAAAATTTTACTTGGAATCCTCCCTTGTGAGGAAACCACAAGCCATATTCCTCAGTACCCTTAGGTATCTGAAAATTCTCTTCATTGCTATCAGATGCATCTCTTTGGGATTTGCAAAGAATCTTGCCACTATGCCGACCACATGTGCAATGTCTGGTCTACTGTGAACAACATACTGTAATTTTCCTATCATGGACCGATACATTGTTTCATTAACTTCTTTTGCATCATCCTCCTTTGATAACTTTAGGTTAGTTATCATTAGAGTTCCAACTGGTTTAGATTCTTCAAGTCCAAAAGTCTTAATAATTTCTTTTATATACTTGGATTGAGAGATAAAAATACCTTCTTTTAGCTGATGGACCTATAGTCCAATGAAGAATTTTATGGTGCCTATCATAGACATCTCAAATTCTTTCTTCATTTCTTCAGCAAAGGCTTTGCTCATCCTGTCATCTCCTCCAAAGATGATGTCATCCATAAAGATTTCAGCAATCAGATTTCCATCTTTTTCGGTCTTGAGATACATGTTGTTGTTGTCCCCGGTTCTTGTGAATCTTATAGTCAAAAGGTATGAATGCAACCTCTCATACCAAGCCCTTGGAGCTTGCTTAAGCCCATAAAGAGCCTTTTTCAGCTTACAAACCATACCACCTTTTTGTGCAGATGTGAAGCCTTTTGGTTGTTCAATGTAGATTTCCTCCTCTAGTATTCCATTTAGGAATGTAGACTTGACATCCATCTGGTATAATTTAAATTTCTTGTGAGCAGCATAGGCAAGAAGAATTCTCACTCCTTCCAATCTGGCCACTAGTGCAAAAGTTTCTCCATAGTCCAGTCCAACTTCCTAGGCATACCCTTTGCATATCAGTTTTGCCTTATTTCTTATGACTTTCCCTTCTTCATTCAGCTTGTTCCTATAGACCCACTTGGTCCCAATGACATTCTTGTCTTGTGGTCTTGGCACAAGCACCCATGTGTTATTCTTCTCAATTTTCTCAATTTCTTCCTCCATGGCCTTGACCCAATTTTCATCTTCTACAGCTTCCTTGGTGGATTTGGGCTCTATACAGGAGAACAAATAGATATTATCTTTGGCCTTTTTCCTGGTCAAGACATTTGCATGTTTGTCACCAATTATATTGTTAGTGGAGTGATATGTGACATACCTTGGGAGAACTGGTCACTGTTCTCGGTTAGATTCTTTCGGTTGAGAAATTTATTCATCATGGTTCTGAACATCTTCTTGTTCACCATCCTGTGTTGACTTGTTAGCTTCAGGTACAGTCTCCCACTCTAGATGTTTGTTCATATGTTGTTCTCTTTCATCTTTAGTTTTTGCTTCATTGAACTCAAAAACCTTTCCTTCATTTTGACCTTCCAGATTGTCATAATCATTATGACCGGTCTTCTTAATCTATTCTAAAGATTCATCAACTTTTACATTGATGATTTCAATTATTTTACCTGTTCTTCTATTCAGACACAGGTAGGCTTTTCTTTTGGTAGAGTAACTCAAAAATGTTCTTTCATCGCTCTTGGGATCAAACTTCCCAAAGTACATATCTCTTTTGATGTAACATTTACTGCCAAAGATTTTAAAGTAACCTACACTAGGAGTATGATTGAACCATAGTTCATAGGAGGTCTTACCAGTTCCCTTCTTAACTTGAACTCGATTCAATGTGTAGACAAAAGTGCTAATGGCTTCTCTCTAGAAGTGATGAGGTAGATCCTTCTGAATCAACAGAGTTCTTGCACAGTTGATTAGCGTCCTGTTTCTTCTTTCTACTACTCCATTTTGTTGAGAAGTCCTTGGTGCAGATAGTTATCTTTTTATTCCATGTTCCTCACAGTAGTGAGAGAAATATTGAGAAGTATAGTCACCTCCTTTGTCTAATCTCAGACACTTCAAGCTTTTACTGGTCTCCTTTTCCACTCCAGCCTTGTATATTTTAAACATGTGAAAAGCCTCTAATTTCTCTCTAAGAAAGAGTGTCCACATCATTCTTGAGAAGTCATCTACAAAGAGCATGAAGTACCGGTATTCGTAATAGCTCTTTTTCTTCATCGGTCCACACAAATCTATGTGCACAAGATCTAGAACATTTTCAGTAGAGAAGGATTTACTATTGAAACTTGTTCCTATCAGTTTTCCCAACTGACAATCTTTACAAACACCTTTGATGGGTTTTGTAATCTTAGGGAGTCCTCTAACCGATTTCTTTTTTAACACCTTGAAAATACTGTCAAATTTTGTGGTAGAGTCTCTTGTGCCATAACCAGCTATTGTCTTCTTTGGATATAAGACATATTTTTCTTGATTCTCCTTTGACTGAAGTTATGAGACAAGCTCCTTCCATAGAGTCTAGGTAGAACAGATTACCTTTGCTCTATCTACCGATTGCAACATGAGTTCCAAACTGATTTTTGACTATACAAGAACCTTGTCCAAATTCCAACAGGAATCCTTTGTTGTTCAGTTGTGCAACACTCATTAAATTGTACTTGAGTCCTTCAACCCAGTACACATCTTCACAGACAACACTGTTGCAAAGTGCAATAGAACCTTTACCTTTGATGGCACAGGGAGCATTATTTCCAAAGGTTACTGATCCGCTGTCATTGAGCTCTAAGTTGATAAACTTGTTCTTATCACCGGTCATGTGGTGAGTGTATCCACTATCAATGATCTAGTCATCATGCTGATGAGATCTTGAGATAAGTGCCATTTCACTTACCACTGGGCTCTCCTCCTTTATTGTAACAAATGCAATTTTTGGGTCGTTAGAGTCTTCAAATTCATTGTCAGTGACTCCTGCAAGGTAGCACTCCCTTTTTGCTTTACTCTTGAACTAGTTGCTCTTATCTTTGCTATCATTATCCAGACATCTTGCAACAATATGTCCTATCTTACTGCAAGAGAAGCATTTCAGAGGAAGCTTACCTTTGTACTTCCCTTTCCCTCTAGGAAATCTCTTAGCAATGAGTGCTTCAAACTCATCTTGCTCCATCTCTTCTGAGAGTAGATTCTCAACAGGATTGCCAATCTTACCAGTAGAGCAGTTATCGATTTCTCTTCCCTTTTTGGTGGAAAAGATATTGACATAAGACTTAAATGCTACTTCTTGAATGGGTAAGCTATTATCAAAATTACTTAATTCAAAAGCAACCAACTTACCGATCAAGGAGTCTAGGGTGACTTGATCTATGGTCACCAATCTGAGCTCTTGAATAGAAAAGATCTTGATGGCATACTGAGGTCTGAGCATTCTTAGTATTTTGCTAACCATCTCCTCTTCACTAAGCTTTCCTCCAGCTCTTTTGATGGAGTTGATCACCTCTTTGATCCGGTTGCTGTATTGCTCAATGTCTTCTCCTTCATTCATTCTCATGTCATCATATTTTCCTCTAAGGCTTTCAACCTTGGCTCTTTGAACATTTGGGTCTCCTCCATATACCAATTGCAGCTTGGCCCACATCTTGTAAGTATATTCTAGATGTTCAATCTCAACATAGACATAATCCGGTAATGTGCTAGCTATCATATCCATTGCACCTGTGTGCTCAATCTTGATCTTCAATTCATCAGGTTTTAGGATGCCAGTGGGTTTAGTGTAATTAGTGGTTACATGATTCCGGTATTGATCTCCAGTGGTCTTCATATATAGCTTCATTCTGCTACACCACAAAGTAAAATTTTCTTTTGAAAACTTTGGTCCTTCCTTTCTCATCATCTTGACTTTTTCTTTATGCAATTAAGCAGAAAAGAAAATAAACTAAGGATCTGATACCAATTGACAGTCCCAACCGGTGTTGAGAGGGGAGGGGTGAATCAACACTTGTAAAACTTTTCTCTTTAAATCTGGTGAAGTATACTTATAATTGCAAGTCAAACAAATTCAAGTATAAAATAACATCAAGCAAACAATCACACATTGACACCAAATTTATCACGTGGAAACCCAATTAGGGTGAAAACCATGGTGTGAGAAGACCTCATAAATTCTGTACTCTTCTAGAGTACGCCCTGTTAGGAGCCTTCCCTATTAAAGGATTACAACACACTGTTAGATGCGACCCAGTTAAGGGATTTGTTACAATAAGGCCGGTTAGTGCCTGCCTAGTTAGAGGACTTAGAATGCCTTACAAGGTGTCACACAGTTAAGGGATTTGATACAAGGGACTTGTTAGAGTCCATCCAAATACTAAGATTTAACTATTGTAATTGCTAGAAAATAATAGAAAGATTGACCTTTTACAAATGGATGTGCATAGCCTAATAAGATCTCTGTTTGTGCTCAACTGAGAATCATCACCAATTGTTGTAGGTGTGTTTCTCCTCTACTATTTTGCTTCTCTACACACTCTTTTCTTTCTTCTTCTCTTAACTATTTACCCTAGCTTCTTTAAGCATACAGGTTCACTCTTGTCTTCAGAATAATGAAGGCAACTCATATTCTTAACATGTAGAAGAATATATAGAGTTCTTGCCCTAATTGTACCTCATGCATGACCTAACTTCATATCCCTTTTGGATACATCACTCTATGGAGTATTAGTTTACTAAGGAAATATCTGATGCATGCTCTTGCTTTATCTGCTTTAAAAAAAAGAATAGATGCGTGTCAAGCACCTTTCCTTCACAAGGGATAACTCCTTGTTTTGAAGCCACATATTTCGGCTTTAAAACTTTCCAACATGCCTATAACTAATCACCATGTTAACTCAAAGTCTTTCAAATTTAGTGCAGTAAATCCCGGTCAAAGAGTTGGTTGAAATAGATAGTTGACTATGACTTCCCCGATTCATCGTATCATACCGAAGTCTTTTTTTTTATCGGTTGAGATCCTTATGTTGTGAACAAGTAAGAGCTTTAAACTGTCACCATTCCTTCCTTTTCTTACCGGTTGCATATTATCCTCGGTTGTCTTGTTGACACCAATTTGCACCTTTTCTCCCTCTGTGCTTATTGACACTGGTTGTCCTCGGTTGACGGTTGAATCCTCCTTTCCTTAACTGTATGCATTAACCGGTTACTGAGACTTTTCGTAGTGACTGGTTGTGTTTGATTTGCAGTCTTTTCTTTCTTGCATAGTGTCACCGGTTGCCAAACCAGCCTCTTTTCATACAGATCTCCTTAGATATTTAGACTTTAGAGAGATGACAAATCTCTATCCTCTTTTGCCAATCAATGACAATACTTGTACCGGTAGCAGGCTTACTAGTTACCATCGCTTAATGCCAACACTCAATGTGTTTGGTTCGATGATGCTCCACTGGGTTGTGAGAAATGTGAATAACACTATGACTGACACACCAAAGAATAGTGGGACTATCTAGAGGAAAACCAAACTCAGTCATCAACTATCGAAGCCATAAAAACTCTTGACTAGCGAGCGCAATTGCTTGGTACTCTACCTCTATAGATGATAACGCACAAGCAAACTGCTTCTTGCAAGACCATGTGATAGGACTAGAACCAAGACAAGTGTAGACTTTTGATTAGTGACATCACTAGCCCAATCTGAGTTAGTGAAGCCAACTATATTTAGAATTAGATGCCTTATGCTAACTATCAATATATATAATTCCCTTACCACAAATAGGTGCCACTCTACCAATAAATGCAATTAATCGACCATCATACTTCTCAAGCTCAATGAATTTCTTCTATCATGCCAAATGATTTGAACATCTGGAATCAATTATCCAAGGTATAAGTTCTTCTCTTGCATGTAGGGCAGTCTTCACTATTAGTGACCTCTCACAAATTTTTGCAACATTTTATCTTCCAGAAATATTACTATTATTCTCCTTAATACCTAAGAATAGAACTTCATCATTTGAATCATTTCCATCTTCATCTTTTGATGAATATCTCTACTGAACAAAAACTTTTCTTTCCCTTGTCTTTGTTATCTATCTTTGCATTTAACTCTTCTTTTGCTTGTCATTGTTATTTATCTTTGCAGTTTTGTTATTTCTTCTATAAATGTCCCTTCTCTCATCATCATCAGACTTCTTAAAGTTATGTTCCTTGAAAGGGCATTTAGCAACATAATGACCTATTCTTCCACAAATAAAATATTTGAAAGGTATCTTACCTTTTTACTTTCTAGATCCTTTCTTTAGTCTTCTTACAAAGTTTGCTTCTTCATCATTTGGGTCATTAATTGTCTCAAGTATATCTTCAATCTTCTTTGTGTTTAGTATTCAAGGCCACAAATAAGATTGAAGATAAACATAATGTGTAGCAAAGCATTAAAATACTTACAAGATAAACAATTTCTAAAAAACATAAAAATAGTCATAATAATGAACAACCTCCTAATAAACCTAAACATGGGAGATGAATGTTGTAAAATTTCCTAACAAGAATTATGTGCTATATTAATGATCTTTTCCCTCCATTATGCCAAACACATTTCTTTTTCCCCCTCATCATTGTTGAATTTTCCCCACAAAGTTTTTTGCTAGTAAAGTCATGAAAAAAAATGGCCCCTTTTCATTTATACCATCACAACTTACTTGGGCGCTTTTGATAGTCACATTGCCATTTTAGATTATGTCTTGATACACTTAAAAGAGAAATTTTCCACCTTAACCTAAACCTGATTTTTATGTTTAATCTCCTTTATATGCTGGTAGAAATCACTTGTCTACCATATTTGATGATTGCTTTAGACACACTTACCTAAGGTGCTTCCATCTATTTCATAACCTATTTTGGCGCAGAGAATGACTAAGTTTTTACCATTATTTATTAAATTCAAGTCTTGTCACATTGGGCATGGACCATTGATAGACTTGTCATAGCTTTAGGCAAGATTTTCCACCTTTCTCTATCTTCCTTGGGCACTAATCACTAATTGGTTCACCACTTTGAGTACCATTTTTAATTAGCTTACTCCATGTCCCCGTGTGGCTGCTTAAGTCTCTTTTGTGCTTAAACATAAGCAGTAAAGTGTCTCCATGTAATTTTTTAATTAGCACAACAGGATAATTCAGAATCTTCTCCTATTTTCATGGAGCAACTACTGCTTAACAATTAGATTTACGCTATTAACAAAATGAGGGGCTGAAATTATGCAGTGATTGTATACAAAAAAATAAGATCAGGGGTCTTCACAATTTTTCTTCCCTCCATTTTCAAATTTGCCTCTCTCCCTCCAAAATTTATATACATATATTATTATAAATATAAATAGTTACCCTTCATATTTCACCATTGGTGGGTGCTGCAGACTTGGTGGAAAATATTTTTGAGACTGTAAATTTGAAGGCACATAGTTCTCATATTTTTAGGTATTCATCTATTTTTATTTTCTCAATATTTTGAAATTCTATTTTTGTGTTGAATGCCTTTACTTTGAATTCCTAGTCTCTGTATTGAAATTCTAAAATTTAATTTTTTTAATATTTTGTTTAAACCAAAAATAATTTCAATTGCAGTGAGCATATCGTTCATAGTTTATAGGGATGTTATTGAAATCTATGCATTTGCTCATGTCAATGATCAATTTTGGTATTCAAACCCCCCCATGCCTTAGCCTAAATTTTCCAAAAAGAGGGCTTGACACTATTAATGTTCAATTTTAGAGACCAGTTATTGCAAGGAAGTCTCTCCCTCTATAATACATAGTCAATTTCATTTGGAATTATATATAAAATTGTTAAATTGGAATATGGGTTTCGCAATAATAAACTCTATCAAGGTTTTTATTTCATTGAATGCAAAAGCAAATAATTATAATTTTGGAGTCTCATTCTCCCTTGATGAGAAGGGAAAAAATTTCCACCCAATCATGAACAACCAACTCCTTTGTGCTAAATTTTTAGTCCCATTCTCTATTAATGGGAGCCACAAACAATCTTCTTAGTATGATAATAATTTAAACTGGATTTCATGGCTTAAAACCCACTCTTTTGTTCTAAATTTTTAAACCCTATCATTTCTTAATGTGAAACTACAAATTGTTCCTTATGATAATCATTTAAAGTTAACTAAAATAAGCTAAACATATGTATGGAAACATGTTATTAAAAATCTAATAAAGATTTCACTAAAATAAATATATGTAAATATAAATATGTAAATTTCCTTTTTCAATTAAGCTTGATAACCAAAATATAAATCTATATATTTTCTTTTTGAATTAAGATTGATAACCAAAATTAACATTACATATTTATAAGAGATCCGTAATTTGACATAAACCAACAATGAGAATAGAGTCCAAGATTGTGCAACACAGAACCAGTAAAACATATTGGCGCAAGATACAAATAGCAACATTACAATCATATAACCAACAATAGATACAGACCATGATAGCAAAACTTATGTAATATTTGAGTTGCAGGGGAATGAACTAGTCACATTTTAAAACCTCAAGACCAATTATTGAACTGGTGTTGGATTTGATATTGATGTCAGGAAATGAGATTTGTCATATTGAACTTAGTTTAATTTCCTTGCAAGCAACATATAATGCTAGTCAAAATAATTGAATTGCATTAGATTCATATACTTGGGTAGATAATAGGTTTTGGTTTCTGAGGTCTTATTTTTCAAAGTAGTTCCCATATTTTGCATTACAGAAGAAACTCTGTAAAGTGTTTGGATACTTAAGAAATGTTAGATTTAAATGTAAATGTCTTTTCAAGTAAATAAAAGTTATTCAAATGTTATGTCTCCTTAATCATACATGCTTATAGAGTCTATAAATAATGTAAATTGTGTTGTAATGGAAGAAATACCTGAAAGAGTTTTCTTTTCAGCCAAGTGGTATAAATCACACATGCGTGCACTTTTGGTCAACTGACAAATTCTTGTTTCTTTTTTTAATGTATATGAATTAACATATCTCCAAATCATTAATAATTAAAAAAAATTAATAATTCATTTTAAAAAAAAATTGACTGCTAAAAAACAAGCATAATTATTAATATTCATGGAACCACCTGCTCCACAAAATACTCCTTAAATTACTGAGAAGTAGTTGCTAGCCAAAATAAGCCTAATAGTTGCACTTGCCCTTAGTCATCTTGAAATAGCATTTGTCTGATAAGGTTTTAAGAATTATTTTACATTGTGGGCTTTACTTTTCACTTACTTTTCTTTGTACTCTATGGCCCTATTTGTTTGCAGGAATTTGACTAGAATTGGGTGCAGGACTTCCACTTTTTCCTGAAATCTGCCGTTTGGGACTCTATGTTGCAAACTAGGTTTATGCCTTCAAAACCCAATTTAGGCCCTAAAATGGGCGACACCATCTTCCGGGCAAATAGGTGGAATTTGAATAGAAATCTAGGTTTTAGCAAATTATAAACCTGGTTGAATTTCACTGTCGGGTCTGTGATCTTCGTGCATTGTAAATAGGGTTTTGAAATAGGGTTTCACGTCATTTCTCTGCCTCATTTTCGCAGGGATACTCCAGCTATGGGGTTATTTGTCCTCTCGCAGAGGAAGGCCCAAATTTCGGTCGCAAGGCTGCAAGTATTTTCCTGTATTTTGTTTGCAAGGATGTTTTATTTGTTTGCAAGGATTTTTTGTCAGCAAGTTTCGTACAATCCAGGCTTTGACATACAAAATCTTGGTAAAGTTAATGGTGGTAGTTTCCTAGTTTGTATTTTCCAAGAAGATGAGACCACAATTCTTGAAAATCCTACATGTATATTAATTCCCAGGAAACATGAAAAATCAATGAGTTTCTGTACAACAATATTTCACATTTTTTTTCTTTTTACTCCGATTTGCAATTTGCAAACCTACAAATAATTTATTGGAGCATTAAAAGGAATTTAGCCACCCCTGCACTAAACAAATGGGTTAAATTCATCATGAAATGCACTTACCTGAGGAACAAACACTGTAAGGAATTTAGTGAAAGAGCCTCCACATTTGAGGTCCCCATAATCTTGTGAAGATTCGAGAGCCTCTAATTATTAATAACTGTACATACAATATTTTTCGGATTGACATGACACTACAGGGTCTATTTGTTCTCCATTCTATCCAAGGCAATTATCTAATGGCTTGCTAACATCAGGCTCACCTTCATTTCCGGTTTCTTTCCAATGCCCACACCAGAAATTATTTGATACCATATTAGATTTGAAAATATGGTTTTATCAAATTCATAAGGATAAGAACCAAGTTGAGATGAGCTGACAGGCTTCTTACATACATAAATGCTAAGTATTTTGTTTTATGTCTTTAGGTTTTCCATATATTGTATCTGGGAAAGGATCTGATTCAAAATTATGAAGTGCATACACTGTATTACTATGAATTCTTCATAACCATGACCTATCTAGACTACCAATATATATATATATATATATATATATATATATATATATATATATATATATATATATATATATATATATATATATATATATATATATATATATATATATATATATATATATATATATATATATATTCCACTTCCTAATTTTTAATTAGTTTGATATTCCAATCAAATTTACGACAGGCTGTATTAGTTTTTTATTTGTCTCCATCTTCCAAGTATAATGACTTCTAACAAATGGCACAATAAGCATGAATACTCTTGTTTTGATTCTTCCCCAACCCAATAACCAAAATTCTCTTGCATACATATTCAACATTGGTCTTAAAGAATTTTTGAACTAAATCATTATTGCTGAGATCTGAAATTTGACTACCAAAGTTTTCAGAAAAAAATGTTACTTTCAATAAACGGTAGATTCTTCAGAAGACAAAAAGATAAGGAATTCAAACTGTTGAATTATGCTAGACCTATTTTTTGAAATTGTCTTTTTACTGCCATTGATAGAGGAATGTTCCTATCAACATTGCAAATAATGTTCAAATATTCATTTCCAAATTTTGACGGTATGCATATTGTTCCTATCACTGTATTTTTCTTTGAAGATATAAATGATTGCTGTGAAGACTTGCAACTTGTATCACAAATATATGTCACCGCTTTATTGTAAACTTCATTCTGTACAATGCACATTCAAGACTCATCAACTCGTATCAAAGATATACGTCACTGCTGAAGTATGTGGCCTGAAACTAGAGAAACTTCGGTTGAAAGGTATTTACTATTTATCGTAACACTAGTATTCGTAGATATATGTAAGTGATAATTTAAAGTCTTGACAACAATGACACAATAAGAGTCAAATGGCTAACATGGGCCTCGTATCACGCACTGTTGTAACTCATTAGTCTGTATGCTCTCTTGTAAACATGTTTTTGGGGGTTTTTGTCACTGGTTGGGGTTTCTTTCACTGGAGTGAGATTGTTATCATGCTAAACGGCTGCCGCCAACTTATCTTTGATGTGTTGAAATGTAATTGGGGGTGCTAAGAGTAGTGGCAATGTTGTATAAATGTTTGGACATCAGGAAAATTTTGTAAGATGTCCATGATGGCCTCTTGTAGGCCATACACCTATAAATACTAGCAGGGAGATAGTTATAAGAGGAGGAGAAACTCACTCTTCAAGAGTTTTCACCCACATTGGGTTTCTCTAAGTCATTTCATGGGTTACTAGTACTTACCACTCTAATGGTGAATTCTCTAAATTTGATCCCAATAATCATCCCATGACCAACTCTGTCTAACCATTTGATGTATTCAATTACCCATGTGTCATAGGACTTTAGGCTAAGATCCAAGTCTTTGGTAGGCACCTTTTTCCTCAACAAAACCTCATTTTGTGAAGAGAGAAAGCCCATGTCCTACTCAAAAACCTTATTAGATGTCTGATGGATGACCCACATGGGCATCCATTTTAGTTCAGCTCTATTTTGTGTCCCTATAGGTCTACATAGAAACTGAGCACTAAAATATTGCTTGTTTCCATCTTTGTCAATGTACTCTATATTGCTTGAGCCCAATTTTATTCTGGAGTATTTTGTCAAACAGTCTGCTTCCTATCTTGATACATTGCTTATATGATGAATCACAAGTTGAACATTGATTCTAAAATGTCTTAAAATCACTTTTATTTGTAGAATGCTTTCAATTTCATAAAAAGAGTTAGAAAAACAAAACATGAACAACATGCTACCAATATCTTCTCGCTCAAATCATTGTGTTTGTCCACATTTCAGGCCATTGATGGATCCTATTAAGAATATTGATGTTCTAGGATGGGTATCTGTGGAGACCACATATTCTCGTCTTCTCACAACTCATATTGCTTGTGTTGCCTTAGCCACAGTAGTGGTGGCCCGAGAAGGTAGTGCACAAATGGGTAAACGAAAAAAGAAAAGGAAATTCTTTTTATAGAATGGTTATTCATTCCAACGATGTGGATTGTCATGATCAGATTCGCATGAGTAGGGGAGCCTTCTTTCATCTAGCTTCTATCCTAAGGCTGAAAGGAACCTTGACAGATACGATACACTTGATGTTAGAAGAACAACTTGTGATGTTCCTCCATACGGTTGGCCACAATCTGAGGAACCGCAAGATTGCCCACAACTTTGGGTACTTAAGAGAGACAATCAGCCGATACTTCCACAAGGTGTTGAGGGCTATCTTAGGACTCCAAAAGGATTGCTTTGTACCACCTAGTCCAAACACTCCTCCTGAAATTAGTGGGAATGAATGTTTTGATCCATTCGTCAAGGTAATTCTTGTGTTGTTACAAATTTCTTGTATGGTTTTTTATCCTTATCATATTATTGGTTGACCGTAGAATTGATGGTTGTATCATATCGTATAGGATTGTGTTGGAGCTATCGATGAAACCCATATACCAGCCATCGTCGATGTCGACATGCAGGGTAAATATCATGATAGAAAAGGCAACCTGTCGCAAAATGTTATGGGTGTGTGTTCCTTCAATCATAAGTTTCAATACTGCCTTGCTGGTTGGGAAAGGTCTGTTGCGGATAGTCGTGTTTTAGCTTTAGCTCTGTCGAGAGCAGATCCTCTTGTTGTTCCCCCTGGTAAGCCAAATCAGAGTTTAATATACTCAAGGGTACAATCAATGTTTCAAGTTTTAATAATATACTTTATTTATGTAGGAAAATATTTTCTAGTAGATGTTGGATATCCCAATGCACCTGGATTTCTTGCTCCTTATCGGTGTACACGCTACCACCTGAAGGAGTTTTCAAGAGAGAATCCAATAAACTCTTGACAAGAGTTGTTCAACTATCGACACTCCTCTCTTAGAAACTCAGTACAACATACATTTGGTATTCTCAAGTAGCATTTTCCAATCCTAAGGCATGCCACGTCTTATCCTATCATGACACAAGCCCATATTGTATTAGCATGTTGCATACTACACAACTACATTACGTTAGAGGATGACATTCCATCAAAAATTATCACCGAAGAGGAAGATGATCGTGATGGGATAGATGTACCAATGTTGGAGACATATGGGTTGTCTCAGCGTGATAGAGACCAATGGGCACAGTTCCGAGATGATATAGCAAGTAGAATGTGGGAAGAGTATATATCCCGAGAATAGTTGTTCTTTTATGAGTCAAGACTACATGATGGTTTCCTTTTTCTTATGTTTTTCTCTGCAAGTATTGGACTTGTATGGGTCAATGTGTTTTATTTGAGTAAATTGATATATGAAGATACTTTGATATACATGATGGTTTCCTTTTTCTTATGTTTTTCTCTGCAAGTATTGGACTTGTATGGGTCAATGTGTTTTATTTGAGTAAACTGATGTATGAAGATACTTTGATAAACATGATGGTTTCCTTTTTCTTCTGTTTCTATCTGGAAGTATTGGACTTGTATGGGTCAATGTGTTTTATTTGAGTAAAATGATGTATGAAGATACTTTGATATACATGATGGTTTCTTTTTTCTTCTGTTTCTATCTAGAAGTATTGGACTTGTATGGGTCAATGTGTTTTATTTGAGTAAACTGATGTATGAAGATACTTTGATATACATGATGGTTTCCTTTTTCTTCTATTTCTATCTGGAAGTATTGGACTTGTATGAGTTAATGTGTTTTATTTGAGTAAACTGATGTATGAAGATACTTTGATACTATTAACAATAATTTGTATACACAGCATGGCATACACAGAATTAATGATGAGCATGGATGAAATTGGTAACATGAGCCAAATATCTCCTTCCTCAAAAGAAGATAATGTGGACAAAGGAAATGGAACACAAGTTTCTAGACTTGCTCCTCAAGCAAGTACAACTAGGAAAAAAATTGTGACGGAGGCTTCAAAAAAGAACCGTGGTCTGCCATTGAGAGGCGGTTCAATGCTGATATGAACCTCAATCTATCAAAGGACAACTTCAAAAATAAGTTGAAAACCTGGAAGCTTGCATATAGAGTGATGAAAGAGCTAAGGAATACAAGTGGTTTCACTTGGAATGAGGCAACTCAGTGCATGGATGTTGAGGATAGCATGTGGGATGAGCTTCTGAAGGTAGGGTGATCTCTCTACTATTTTGATGGAAATAATATTGCCTTCTTTTAAAGTTAATAATGAAAGACAAAGAACCTAATCCATTTATTTATGCCAACATACAGAGAAGAGAGTTCAAAAATGCCAAAGTGTATAAGAGGCAGCCCTTCCAATACTTCAATGAATTGGGTGCAATTGTGGGTAATGACATTGCTGAAGGTAATGCAACTACGATGGCCCTTGAGACTGAAGAAGGGAACCCTATGGAAGAGCCATTCAATGTGCATGATGAAGAGGACCTTGGTTTCAATATACATCTTGATAGTGCTGTTGATTTGGACGAAGACCCTTATCATTCCAATCAGTCCACTGCAACAGCAAGTGCTAGAGGGACTCCTACATCATCAGTCAAAAAGGTGGGAAAGAGGAGGAAGACAAGTATGGTCGCTTCCTTGGATGCCATGCGTGAAACAATGAAGAAAATAAAAGAGGGCATGAACAATGTTCACCTTCACAAAATTGATCAATCTGATCATGACAATGCTTTGACGGGTGCATATACCGCTCTCAAATCCATCCCTGGATTGAGTCGAGGTGTATTCCTGAGGGTATACGAAACCTTCACGGGTGAACGTGAAAGAGCCAAATGGTTCTTGTTGATGACTGAGGACAAGAGAGTGGACTGGATTGCAGCCACATATGGTGGATTATAGTTATTTTCTACATACTTTATCAAACTTTATCATGAGTTGAAACATTATCATACTTGTTCACATACACTGATACAATTGTGTTTTCGTTGATGATTGTTTATCAAACATAGTTTTTGTTTATCAAATATATTCAGAGATAATGAAATGTAAATTAGTTTCCTAAAGACCCTGTCACTGCCCGTAAGGGTACAACCCTCCAACCTTGTCTATATTTTTATGATGTTGATTCATCATTAAGAAACGATACTTTGTGATTGATGTTCTAAAGATTATAAGCTTCAATAAAATACAGTAGAATATCCGTTGTTGAGGACTATTGCTCGTTGTTGTGACTGCATTGCATGTTCAAGACGTTGTTATGTTTATCCACTGATTGGACTGTATGCCAGTGGTTGTGAACATCAATCACAAAGTATTGTTTCTTTTCCAGCTTGTCTATATTTTTATGATGTCGATTCATCTGTAAGAAACGATACTTTGTGATTGATGTTCTAAAGATTATAAGCTTCGATAAAATACAGTAGAATATCTATTGTTGAGGACTATTGCTCGTTGTGACTGCATTGCATGTTCAAGATGTTGTTATGTTCTAAAGATGCATTGCATGTTCAAGATGTTGTTATGTTCTAAAGATGCATTGCATGTTCAAGATGTTGTTAAGTTTATCCACTGATTGGACTGTATGCCAGTGGCTGTGAACATCAATCACAAAGTATCGTTTCTTTTCCAGCTTGTCTATATTTTTATGATGTTGATTCATCTGTAAGAAATGATACTTTGTGATTGATGTTCTAAAGATGCATTGCATGTTCAAGATGTTGTTAAGTTTATCCACTGATTGGACTATATGCTAGTGGCTGTGAACATCAATCACAAAGTATCGTTTCTTTTCCAGCTTGCTTTCTATAACTCCAGATTCTCATTTCTTGATCATAGTTGGGTATTGCATGTATTCATCCTTGTTATGTGGAAATCAGTTGATGTAGCTGTATTAGGACCCTTCTGCAATATGGGTTGATCCAATTCAAATAGTATTTTATTATACAGTGGTATTCGATAAAATTAAAGTATCCACTGGTATACAGTGGTTTTCAAAGAAATTCAATTGGTATACAGTGGCAATTAAAGTACCCACTGGTATATAGTGGCAATTAAAGTATACAGTGGTATTCGATAAAATTAAAGTATACACTGGTATACAGTGGTTTTCTAAGAAATTCAATTGGGCTCTAGTATATTAGAAATATTGCTCTATTCCCCTGTTGCAGATAACACTTGAATCTTCTCAACTAGGTTTAATTTGTTTTTTGTCATTATGGACACCTCAGTTCAAAGAAAAATTATGTAGAGTTCATCTTCTATTCAGTTAAATTATGGTTTTGTGATGATTAGGGCATTATTTGATAGCTAAATTCCCCTGTACCACATACGATTGAATCTCTCAACTGAGGTGACTGAGAAGGAAGACAAAATTCCAATAATAGAAGGAAATGGGCCGTATCCTTCATAGACCCTAGTTCAGTTGGGCTCTTTTATTGATACAAGAGAATTAAGACACTATATGATTGATAAAGTCCAACTTTCTACTTAATACTTGAATTTCTTAACTCAGTTAAATTGGACTTATGTTGTTACAGAATAGTATATTCATTGTCAAAAAATGTGGGATTCAGAGACCTGTTAAGTCTCTCGTGCTCCAATATCCATATGTAAACATTAGGAGCCTATTTATTGAGTAAAATCCTCCAATTCTGCATGGGGCTCAATCCTTTTAGCTGAGTTAAATAGGACGCGGGCTGCTTTGCTCTGGGACATTTAAATCTTATTCAAAAAGAAATGGGAGTCATCCCTTTAGCATATAAAAGTGTTGAACTCCAATGATGATACAAGATCTGTATCAGATTTCCATGTCAGATCATGTTATGGATAGACACTTATGACACTTATGATTGAGCACTTAGAAAAGCATGAAATTAATGTGAAGTTAATAAGCTAAACAGTTTACACAAAAATGAATTATGAACTCTTGTAGTGATTTTTTTTTGCAATAACTATTCACTCCTCTTATTACAATAGAAATTGCACTTACAATCAATTTAGTTTACTAGTCTTTTGGGAACAACAACAACAATATCATTACCAAAAAACATGATGAATCTACAGCCAATGGTGCTGCAAGAGCCACCTCATAATCACAAACCAATGAGGAATTGCCTGATTGGTTCAGGTTTTTTTTGTCAACTAGCCAGTTGTGGAAATTAGGGGGTTTCCATCCTTCAATCTTCAGTGATATACATGGAAGGTGTCCAATCCATTTGAGTTGAATTAATGGACAAACAAGCATGCCCTCTCTTGACCACTATTTTCATTAAATGTGCTTTTATAGACATATTAGCTTGCATTTGTTAGTGTTGTTGCTTTTAACATATTTAAGTGGAATACACGAAGGAGTACCACATGATGAATGCATCATTTAATGCATTGTTAAGGTGTAGTCTCATAACTATCCATTTCTAGTTCTTCAGACATGATTTTATAAATGTGTTTTGGTAGACGACTGTATTGTTCATGATTCTGTATGTATATACCCTAACCATCTTGTTATTATTGTTGCATTATGAAATTAAGTGGAATAATTCTACTTTGTTCAATGCTCTATTTCATCTTCAATTTGTTTTCATTTTTCATTCATTTTTAAAAACCACATGATAGGTATAGAAACAAAAATGGATAGTTCTGAGACTACACATATGATGATAAAGTGAGACTACACATATGCTGACATTAAATATGTTTGAAATAGTTTTTGGATTCGATTTTGTAGATATTTTTGGCATCAACGTTTACGATCACACTTTGTGATCCTTCATCATGATGGAAGAGAGAAAAATGAATGAAAGAAAAGGCCATCATTTTGGTCTCCTTCATCCTGATGATGGATCATAGAGTGTGATCCAAAACTATCTACACAATCGAATCTAGAAGCTATTTCAAACATTGATGCAAAAAATATCCACATATGCTGATAAAAAAATGAGCTATCTGATGATTGTTTACTGTTCATGTTTGTAAACGGTCAATGTTTCTGATGGTACTCCTTGGTGTATTCCATTTAAAAATAAAAAAGTTTTAGTTTTTCTATCATGTTTACTTTGTAGATGCAGGATTGACCATCTAACAATACGGAAAGTAATGGGAAGAATGAGTGGGATATGAGATGGTTGCTCATCGAATGTGGGGCATAAGGGCGTAGAGTGTGGATTTCCTTGCGTTTTCTTATTTAACGGTGTGTTTTCACACCACCATTCAGTTCATGGATATTGTTCTTCCCCAACTTCTATTTGATGCTATAGTTGTGTCATTATATTTTTTCTATAAATTTGTAATATCAACATAAATGAAACTTTTTCAATTTGTACTCATAGAATATAGTCATGTTGTTATATGAATGAACAAAAATAGTATGAATGAACAAAAATTTGCTTGATACAGTGCTGATGGCTATCATAAATGTCCTTATGTGTGACTGTGGTGATGGATTGCGCTGTGTGTTGAGGACGTCACACACAGAGGAAAATTCAGACTGTAAATTTTGGAGTTGCAAAAATAAGAAAAAGGTTGTTAATTGCACAATATTTAAATGTTTACAAAGAATACATATTAGTTATTATAGCGAGACTAACTTAGATTTGTATTGTAGAATGGCGGTGGATGTGAGTACTTTCGGTGGGCCAATGACACCCTGTCACTGTCTACATCATCTACACGTTCTACACATATACTTGTTGTGGATGACGAGTGCAAGTCTTGCAAAGCACTTGAGAAAGCTTTTGCAAAAGCAGAGGCTACTTATAAAGCCGATGTCATATTTTTACGATGTTTACTTTGTGCAACAATTGTACTATTTAGTTGGGTCATTATGCAGAAATAGATATATATGTGGACTATATGACTTATTTATATTTTGATGTGATATCGAACAATGCTATAATTGTTTTCTTGTTATAATATTGTTTATGATAATGTATAAAATTATTAAAAAAAGTTAAGCTTACTGTTCACAATATTAAAAAAAATATATTAAATTTTGTTTATGATTTACTATATAAAAATATAAATTAATTAAAAAAAAACTATAAATAAAAAAATGGACAAAAAAAATAAAATATTAAATTAAAACATTATATAATAATTAAAAAACTTAAATTTTCTTGTCAAATTTTAATTCCAATTCAAAATGTAGAACCAAACACAGAAAATGGATAATGTAATTCCAATTCCAATTTGAAATTGCAAATCAAACATAAATATGAATTTCTCACTTCCGATTCCAATTTAAAAAATGGCAACCAAACGCAAAATATGGATTGTCTCAGCCATCTTCTTCCGGGTCAACCAAACGATCTAAACTATCTTCCGAATTCAAATACACAAAACCGGAATTTCAAAACCTCATTTTGAGATAATCAAATTTTGACTCAAATTCCAACAAACAAACAGGGCTATGGCAATGTAGAATAGGGATTCAAATAACCCAGGAAATGCAATTGCAAGTCTTGGCTCGACCAATCGGGGAGGAAGCGCAGTCAAGGATAGAGCTTTTCCTTCGGAATCACAACATGCCGACTTAGATGCTCGCTCTCCGCATTTATCAACTAATACGATTTCGCATAAGGATTTCCAAGGATCAATTTATGCTTCTAGTTCGGATGGGGTTATGGAGGCAGGTAGACGACATGTCTCTTCTAGGCTGGATTTTGAAGCTGCGGCTTTTTCCGATGCTTGTACAAAATGGTGGGAAGGTGATGTTGTGTTCTTCTCCCTCAAATCCCTCATACATTCGATCCGACAATCCAGAGTTTGTCAAGATCTGATCAGTGCCCGCTAAACAAATTCAAGAGGCTCTGAGGGATGAGAGTATTTCGTCAAGTTTGGATTTGGGGGGCTTTTCAAATGCGAGCTCTAAGTTTGAGGCAGCCTCCGAGTAGACTTCACATCTTGTTTGTTTCTCCTCAACCACTCCCGAAGTCTGCTTAGATGGTTTTGCTAGGGATCGGGAGGAATGTTTGAAGGATCATGCCTTGATTTGTCGATTTACTAAGACATGGCCGAAGTGGTGCGATTTACATGCCGAGTCACAGAGAAATGGACAGAATGTATGGAAGGGGAGATCAGTATTAACTCCTGTGCCAAGGGGTTCTTCATCCTAGAGCTTGATTCCCAGAAAGATAAAGAACTGGTGATGGAATGTGGTCCCTGAAACTTTCAAGGAGACTTCTTGTGTATGAAACCCTATTTCCCTGATTTTGACCCATGCACAATTATTTTCACCACTGCTTTTCTATGGGTGAGTTGCGATATTTTCCCATATAGTTTTGGGAACTTGATTGTTTGAAGGCAATTGGGAATGGCCTGGGCAGGCCTCATTGTCTCTCCAAAGAGGCTATCAACTACCAAAACAATATGTATGCTCAAATATGCGTTGAAATGGACTTTGCCAACAACCTTCTTGCCGATATGTTATTGAAGGTGGGAGATAGAAACTGGAAGCAACCTATTGATTATGAAAAGATAGCTTTCAGACGTAGGAAATGCTCCTCGACAAAGCAATCTTCTTCCCAGTGTCAGAAGCAGCAAGATTTGGGGATTTGGGGACACAAGCTACGAGCACACCGACACTTGGATTGGGGCCTAAGATCAACATTATGTTATTCCTCCTAATACACTCAATGAATCTGGTCACACTCAATCTTCTTCGAAAGACAATTTTGACTCCTCTCCTCCTTGTGTGTAACCTTCGCCTTCATCGGACATGCGTTCAAAGCAACACTCTGCACAGTTGCCCAATTTTGCAGGAGGCTTCTCTCATGATGAGTTCAGTGCAGGAGAGTTCTCCTGTGCTGCTGAAGGCTTCTGAGGTGACAACGGAAGTGGGGAATGAAGCAGGCGAGCGTGGCAATCTAGATGACCAAGGGTGGAGAGAAGTGAAGAGTAGGAAACACAACATATAACATCCAATGACTTTGAGATCTTCTTAGAAGGGGAATAATTCATCAACAAAACAATCAATTGGGTTGGCCTGAAGATTAAGGTCTCTCTTAGCATAGCATATTGCACTTCGCCATGTGCGGTGTGTTGGCTTCTACCTTCAATAGTAGAGTAGATTGTGTTTCTGCTAATGGCATAAAAAACTAGCAGGTAGTAGTTTGGCATCTGAATTGTTTGCAGATGTGCTATGACCATGACTAGCCATATATGTACTCTTTTACTATTATTAGTAAAACTTTTTCACAACCTTAGTTATGGTTTATCAATAAAAAAAAAACATTAGTCAAATATTTCCTTCTTGGCAGAGTTTTCTAATGTATTTTCCACTTCTCATGACATAGGTACATTTTTGTTAGGGTCTTAATCCAGTCAATACTCTATCATGGCTCAGACTTTGGAAAAGTGCATCTCTTTTTTCACCTATCTTCCTTTCCCCCGTGCTAATATTGGGTTGAAAATGCCACTCGGATGGTGTGTTGGAGTTCTCCTTGACATTTCATTGTTCTTTCTATGCTAGAGCTATCAAACAAGTAAAAACTTTAAATCTTCATTAAGCATATCTCATTCTTGAGTGAAAGCTTGAATCATGATCTAATAATATATCCTTGCAACTTTGCAGTAAGAAAAAATTGGTTGTCATCAATAACATGGCAAGAATGATATGTTTACAAACTTGACCAAAGACAATGTTTTGTAGGGTTACCAACTTACCAACAAAGAGCAAGGGGGTAGTCTTGATCCAAGCATGCTTCTAAAAGTCAACCTTAGTTCCATTTTGAACATTCCAAAATAATGATTTAGAATGGCCCTCCTAGCTTCTTAAAAGCTATTCCAAGTAGCCAATTCTGTGCATGGTTTATTTGATATTTGTAGGGAGATTGTTGGCAGTTAGAAAAATTCTAGGGTCCCTTCCATCCAAGTATCTATCCTAAAGCAACTTCCTTCTATCTTTCCCATATTTTTTGAATTCAATATTGGAAAATAGGGAGATTGTTGGCTGTTAGAACATATTTCTAGGGAGATTGTTGGCTGTTAGAAAATTTTGGTTTTACTGAAGCAACAGGGCCTCCAGAAAATTTGTCATTTTTTAATGGACCATGGAAACCAATTATTTTCTCGTCATCTTTACAATACAACTTTATGTTCATGTATTAAAGTCTTGTGAAAAATCTTGAAATTGATTCATCCACCCGTATAACTGATTCTTGTGCACGACCTTTGGAGCAAACTGTCCAATGCTAGCTAACATTTTTGCCTCTCTGCATGTTTCATATATCTGCTTTTTCTTTTTGATTGGGTAAACTGCCCTTAAGATGTAAACTTTAGCTCAGTTGCTATGGCAAAGGGGAATCTCTTCCATGAGATTCACCCAATTTCAAAATTTTATCATGTCTTCTGAGATTCTGATGGGGAAACCCATACTTTTATGGTTTACCACATGAGCTCATTCAATTTGACAGAACTGCCCAAGGCCACTTAATCTTGAAGGGTTACACCAATATTTCAATAAAAGGTTCATGTTATACCAGATGTAAAATTTGTTTCTTTGAGTTGAGCTTGATAGTAGTAGCAATGCAACTTTGGCTGCTATTTATGCCATTGATACTGATACCATTTATGTTTTTGTCATAATTACACATGAAATTGAATTTTAAGAATGATGGAAGTAGTACAATGAAGGGTTTAGTCAATGTTTTGTTTATTTGCAGTGGAATGGTTTGCAACTACATCTTCTATTGAGAACTGTGTCGGTAAATCTTTGTCTTCTATCATTAAAGCTTGAAGACCTCTCTGATGATTCTTGATATGTTCACGTTCAGTGTCCAATTATTTGTCTAATCCATGTTGATCTTGTGTTTGATGTTAAATGTTATTGTGCTCTGCTTATGTAGTCAATGTATCTATATGATTAAAGATATTCTGTTTCATCAGTGGGATTATGTTTAGCAACATTCTCCCATAGACATCTCTTTACTCTTTATGATATTTTCCTATAAATAAGTTCTATTCCAACAACAAGAAAAAACCTATCGTGAAACCAAATGATGACCACTTTTACTTCCTGAAGCAGTACCAAGTGAACCTACATGATCACTTATAATATAACACAACCCTTACTGCCCTAACTTTTTCCAAATATTTAATCACAAAGCAGTGTTATTTACAAAATCTTTACATAGGAATAAGAACTAAATGGTGAGATAATCTTGATATTGAGCTCTTCCTCACTATTGGGGAAGGAAGTTTACAAGAGTGCAGATGCAAATCTTTTTCGCTTTTTCCTGCCAGAAAATGAATAAGGCATACTGCATAACACAACCTACGACAATAATACGTGGTCTTTGCTTTTGACAGAAGGCATTTATATCTTTAAAGGAAATTAACTGGCATCATCATAAGGAAAATGAATGTTTGCTTTTTCTCTTGCAAAGTTATCTGTCAAAGCAGCACTGAAAGTTGTCATGCTGCTAGTTCCTTGCAAAATACTTGTTAAAAACACTGAGAACACTGGGATGAAAAAATCACTCTTACAAGGAAAAAGCTTCCTGTTTACAAAGAAAGTGAGTCGTGCAAACCTTCTCCTCTATGAAAAGGCAAACTCTGGTATGGTATGGGCACTTGAGAATTGCCCGGGTTCAATCTGAACAGGTTGACAAGTTTCATTTGAGTAATTTATGGCATGTGGCTGCAAAAGGTGCATGAGTGACCACAAAACTTCCAACCTATGTTGTTGTGCATTCCTATTTGTCTGCATCCAACCAAAATTAAGCATTGTAAGATCAAATGCAATGTAATATTACTTTCAAAAAATGGGCATTTATTTACTTCCTCAGATGAATTCTGTGAGTGAACTCACCAAAAAGATATTTTGCATACAAGCATTGAATTATCATTGATGTACAAGGGGACAAGTCATTGATAAATAATTATAGTGGGAAAGCAAAGATGTGCAAGAAACAACTCCAAGAACAATGAGTACAGCTTGAAAAGGCTAATATCACTTGCAAAAAGGGGCCTCATTAAGTGGGCTTTTACCTCAACTACAAAATGAGCCCACATCTTCAAATGACGGGATTCCATGGAACTGTTCAAGATTATAAGTCCCAAGCCTTGAAGAGTATCTGCTATTTCAAGAAAAAGTTCCTGCTCCTCACACAACATCTGAAAATCATCATTCTATAGTCAATATCAATATTGAATAATTTTCCAAACCCATAGACAGATGGTAAAGATCACTGTAAATAGTTATATGACCTCTACAAGTATTTGATTCGGTTGATCCAAATTCTCCACAATGACAGGGCACCTGATCATTTGACCACCCAGTTCTAATGCCCAGCTGGCACCACCTTTGAGGTCATCTCTTTCTAGAAAACTGCCTTCTTTGTGAAACATCTGTACAAAGGACAAAGAAAACATAAATTATCTGATCACCCAATTATAATGGTCAACTGTCACCACTTGTGCGGACATCTTTTGTAAGAAAACTGCCTTCCTTTGGAAATGCCTATACTAAGGGCAAAGAAAAGTTAAAATAAGTATCAAGCACTCCCAATTCTCAATAGAGAACCAAAGGATAGTAACAGAACATGCTATTTTTTTCAATTCCATCTGATTTGAAGCCTATCTCTGTAGAATAGGACAGGATAGTTTGTGCACCAGGAAGGAAAACAAATTAGATTTTAAACCATATCAAGCTAGGTAATGACATCATGTTCATATCAGAGACCCAAGAAATAGGAGTCTCCTCTCTATGATCTGGATTTAAGGTCATCACTGAAAAACAGAGACTAGTTACCAGATAGGGCAATCTCTGGACTGCAAAAGGGAAATGCATTTTTAAGCTAAATCAAATAAGCCAGGAACTGTAGGTCTATCCAATTCACTGTCAAGGTACAACATGACAAACCTTTGTTTTAGAACCGTGTAATGTCCCAGCTTCCAATGTTAATTATTGTTTGATCCTTGATGAATAAACCTGCACATGTGTTAGTAGACTCCATACAAATATTGATGCAGTCAAGGTTGGTGGATCCAATCAAGGACTGACCGACCTTGCAGCCGAACCAATACACAGCGGAAATACACAATAACAACAACAGGTCTGATATAAGACAGGAATCTCTATTCATCAAATCACCGATTACATGCAATGTGCTGGGCTGTAAGGCCTTCCCGGTTACGGCCAAATACAAAGCAAGTAACAATATACAAGATCTCACAGGATCCAAATCTTTTCCACAATATCAATATTCAGCTAGCCCAGGTCTGCAACACGCAGCACGTTGGTAGGCATCCAGGAAAGATCTTAACTTGTACTCAAACTCCCAAGCAATCTCCCTGTTCCTAAGCTCGCCAGCTACTAACTTCCACTCCTCCAACCTCTCCCCTAAACAACTACTCAAGCATCCTATAAATATTGATTCCTAGCCACAAGTCGGCTGATGAAACAATTAACCCTTACAAACAAATATTAAATGCCAAAACATCAGTCGACTCTCAAATAGCCTTACAAATAAATAAACTCTCCAAGATGGCCCCAAACAGTCATCAAATCCGCATAGAAGAATGCAACACGCTAGATCTAGGTCCCCACACGTCCAACGGTCAATCCATAACTCGAGGAGCACGACCCGAATCATCAGAACCAGTTGGCCAAGCTGATCCAACCAAACAAACCAAGTCGGTAAGCAAGAACACCGAGCAACAGAGAAATAACCGAGCGCCAGAAACCGACCACGCCAAGCATGACCGAGCAACATAGTTATCATCGAGCATCAGGAAAAACCAATGCCATTAGTTACCGAGCGTTCTTCAAAGACCGAGCAACCAGTCTCCCAAACTGAGCAAGTACTCCACCAAACCAAGATCAAAACTAACAATCTACCTTCAAAGACAAACATATTTTTGGTTGATACAGGATTGCCAAGAACCCTAGGATGCTCCTGCATCAGACACCCCGGGTAAGAAAGATTTTCTCATAAGGTAATCAGGAACGTCTCAAGGGAATCAGAACAGGTATGCCAAATTTGTTCTTCACCCATATCTCTTCTTGTCCTTCATCCCAAGTAGTCTTCACTTCATTCACTGTCTCATGCAGAAAGTTTTCCTGCTTCTCATTTCCCTTATCTTTTCTGTCTGCAACTGATAACAACCGACTTTGACCACTACCGATCACATCAGTGCCTCGGTAAACACTATCCTCTCCGGACTCCTCAATCAACTCAGCATCATCCGCATCTCTCTGTGTCACAAATGTCATCATCTGTTGTACTATCTCTGTCAGAAAGACCATCTGCCTCTTAATCTCAACAAACTCTTCAGATATATCATTCTCCTTCTCTTTCAAACTAGGCTTTGTAGGAATAGGTTCATAAGGATTAGGATGTTTCTTTCTTTCCAAATTCAATTTACTAACCATCTCTTTTGAAACAAAGTTCTTAGAACTGCCACCATCCACTATGACATTACATACCTTATTCTTGCACTTACATCTGGTTTTGAACATATTTCTTCTTTGTACCGGTTCCTGGACACATGCAGCTAACCTCCTAGTAATAAGAGTCTCACCTTTTTCTGCAACATTCACAATATCTTTTTCAGCAGTCGGTGCAACCCTCTTCTTAGGACAACGAAAACTTCTGTGATCAGCTTCACCACAACTATAACAAGTACCGATGAACTCATTCTTCCACCTTCCTCTTTGTCCACTATTGAAATTCTTAGTACCTTGACCACTGCTAGATCCCACATCAGACTTAGGATTCTTTGTCACATTACTTTCAGCAACTGTCTCACCAGTTTTACCACCTCGGTTCCTATTGTTCTGTCTTCCTTCAAACTTCTTATTCAACTTCTCTTCAATCTTTAATGCCATCTGATAAGCATCTCCTATTGTTGTCATCCGAACAGTAACTCTTCTTGAATACTAGGTCTCAAACCATAAACATACCTAGCAACCTTCTCTTTATCAGCTTCAGAATGACCAGTCCTAATCAAGATTCTGTAAAACTCCTCGGTATACTCCTGTACCGATTTGTTAGTCTGCTTCAAAGCTTGCATCTTCTTAAACATGTCCAATTTATAATCCACTAGAATGAATTGCTTCTTCAACTTGTCAACCATTCGGTTCCACTTAGTGATCTTTTCTTTTCCTCTTCTACCTCTTTCCAACTGAATTTCTCTCCATCAAATATTTGCATGACCTTTCAACTTAGTCTTTGCAAATCTAACTCTATCAGGATCTTCTATTTCCGCATACTCAAAGTATTCATCCATCTCATTAATCCAATCAATCAACTCTTCTGGCCTAAGGCTTCTAGCAAATGTAGAAACTTCAATCTTAGGTCTTTTTCCAATCTTAGACATAGCTTTTAGGATTCAGTTCTCCTCTGGATCTCTAGCTTCTTCTACAGCTTCTTCAAAATGATCTTCTTCCTTAGATTCATCATCACTATCTACCTTCAGTGTAGTCTTCTTCTTTCTCAACTCCTCTTGTAGGTCTTGCACTTGTTTCTGCAAAGCCCTAAAATCATCAAGGCTGAACTCTCTAGTAGCTTCTTCCTCTGAGATCTCACGATTTCTCCTCGGAGGCATCTTCAAATCAAGATCTAGACGCAAACACACAAGATCCACTCGGCTCCAACAGGAACAAACTTCGCTCAAACAGGAACAAACTTCGCTTTGATACCCCCTGATGTAGTCAAGGTTGGTGGATCGAATCAAGGATTACCGACCTTGCAGCCGAACCAATACGCAGTGGAAATACACAACAACAACAGGTCTGATATAAGACAGGAATCTCTATTCATCAAATCACCGATTACATGCAATGTGCCAGGCTGTAAGGCCTTCCCAGTTATGGCCAGATACAAAGCAAGTAACAGTCTACAAGATCTCGCAGGATCCAAATCTTTTCCACAACATCAGTATTCAGCTAGCCCAAGTCTGCAACACGCAGCACGCTGGTAGGCATTCAGGAAAGATCTTAACTTGTACTCAAACTTCCAAGCAATCTTCCTGTTCCTAAGCTCGCCGACTACTAACTTCCACTCCTCCAACCTCTCCCCTAAACAACTACTCAAGCATCCTATAAATACTGATTCCCAACCACAAGTCGGTTGATGAAACAATTAACCCGTACAAACAAATATTAAATGCCAAAACATCAGTCGGCTCTCAAATAGCCTTACAAATAAATAAACTCTCCAAGATGGCCCCAAACGGTCATCAGATCCGCATAGACGAATGCAACATTCCAGATCTAGGTCCCCACACGTCCAACGGTCAATCCATAACTCGAGCGCGACCCAAATCATCGGAACCAGTCGGCCAAGCCGATCCAACCAAACAAACCAAGTTGGTAAGCAAGAACACCGAGCAACAGAGAAATAACTGAGCGCCAGAAACCGACCACGCCAAGCATGACTAAGCAACGCAGTTATCACCGAGCATCAGGTAAAACCGACGCCATCAATTACCAAGCGTTCTTTAGAGACTGAGCAACCCTGGTAACCACAGAAACCGAGCAACCAGTCTCCCAAACCGAGCAAGTACTTCACCAAACCAAGATCAAAACTAACAATCTACCTTCAAAGGCAAACATATTTTTGGTTGATATAGGATTGCCAAGAATCCTAGGATGCTCTTGCATCAAATATACATTTATATAAAAACATAAATAGAAGATAATATATCTAAATCCCATGTTAATTCCCACTTAATCCTTAGGGAGAGTTCGTAATCAGGTTCTTAGCTCTTTGGAGAGGACCTCCATGGGCTCTAGTTGCCTCGTGACTAATCTAGAATGGTCCTCTGCTATTCTACCATCTTATTATGACTTGTCTCTCCTAAGGTCTCCAGGATAACCATCATTTGGTACATCCATCTTTATAAGTCTTCCCAAGTCTTATAGATACCCTTCAAGGTGTATCCCTCTTTTACATATGCATATGTTATTATCACCATTAGTATATACTGTCTCTAAGATAGATTGAAATCTTCCTCTGGATTCCCTTTAGGAATTTCGACATTCACCAAGAATAACTTGGATCTTGTTAAGAATCTCGACATTAACCAAGAATGTCCTCCACCAAGAATAACTTGGATCTTGTTCTTAATTAGCAGACATAAATAATTATTATCGAATGAAAATACCTCTACTTAGTTGCCAAGAACTAAGTTTATCTTGATTTGGTATTTGCTGTTAATTTCAAAGTATGGAGAGGGACCAAATCCCTTTGATTCTTCTTCTTTGCTAAAGTGAACGGGATCTTCAATTTGTTTTAGAAGAATTTGTTCTTGTCTCTCTGGTATGATCAATTTCCTATGATTGATCGAATGTTGAAGTAAAGGTCTAGTTGAGGCGAACTTATTTGCTCCTGTTGATTTGGTATCACTATTTCTCTCTTATGATTGCATTGTGTTAAATGTTGAATATCTTATTTCCCTTTAGTTGTGTATGAACCGAATGCTGTGGATGAAGATATATATTGTTCTTTTATGTTCATGATCCTTTTGTGGAAGGTATTAGAATATTATTTTATTACTATTTAATGGTCATCTATGTATAATATGTAAATTATGTAGATAAGATGGTTTCTTCAATCTTCTTCAGTTTCTTATTAGAAACTTGCTAATTTTGTATTCTTTTAAATTCTTTATAATGATCCTTCCGATCATTTGTTAATATAACAAATATTTTACCAATTACTTCTCCATAATATGGTATCAGAGCAAATATTTTTTTTTCAAAAATTTTATAATTTCTTAAGTGAAATTATGTCTAAATTTTTTTTCGAAATCATTTTCTGGGGTTTGTTCAAACATTTGCAGGAATTTGTTCTAGGGTTTTCGTGTCCTCATTGACGCCATTCCTGCAAATTTTTGTGGTTCGTGAGTTCTTTGCAAACACATTTTTATTTTGGGCGACGTTTTTTGGTTTGCAAGGCCCGTGCTTCATTTCTTTGCAACCCGTGTGGCTGTTTTTCATCTCCTTTAATGCCATTGCTGCTTGTGTTTGGCTTTTTCGGCATCGTTTTTGCTGTCACGGATCATTTCAACAAACCACGGGTCGTTTTCTATGCCTCCACAGACTTGTGTTTTTCAGTGACAGGATTAGTTGTTCTTCGCAACAAAAACGCGACGGGTTTTCAGATGCCCTCTCTGGTTTTTGTGACTTCTTTTTTGCAGACGTCATTTTTCTCTGCATATACGACCATATTTATTGGTTGTTTTGGCTATCAATGGCACACGGGACTGTCTTCTTTCCTTCAACTCGTGTTTTGACTTTGCACAAAGCTTTCTAGTTTATTCATAGTCGCCTAGGGTTTCTACAACTTTGACTGGGTGTTGACCCTTCACTTCAAGTCAGAAAAATTATTTTGATTACAGATTCCTTGTGGGTTTTTTGAGAGCTCTTTTGGGTCATCGTCAAATTTTTCTAGGTCAGCTGAATTTTTTTCTTGAAATTTGTGCTAGTCGTACTTTTTTTTAAGTTTGTACTTGCATCTACCTCTATTTTTTGCATTGGGATTCATGCTTCAAATTTTGAGCTATTGCCTCTTCTTTGATTTTTGTTTTTCGTGCATTGGGAAATGTGTAAGATAGTGTCATTAACCAACTTAATGTTGGAAGGCAATCAAAGAATCAATGGCAAAAATTATAACACTTGGAAGTAGCGCATGTTGACAATCTTCGAATATCACCACCTTGATGATCTTGTTTTGGGAAAAGAGACTTGTCCTGCCATAGCCGCATCAGACCAGGACAAGTTTGATGATCGGAATCAAGAAGCCGTCATGCTTCTCAAGTTCTTTGTCATAGATGACCAGTTCCTCAGATTGCTTTTGGCAAGTCAACATCAGAAATTTGGAAGCATCTAAAGGAATTGCATGAGACATTCGACAAGAGCCGAGCCTTCTTCCTGAAGAACCAGTTGTTCTCCATCATGATGGATGAACATATGTCCTTACAGGAACATCTGACGAAGATTAAGGACATCCGAGATCAACTTGAAGCTATTGGTCAGAAAATGGAGGAAGAAGATATGGTAGTCATCACCTCGAAGAGTCTATCTAAATCTTATGAGCACTTTATCGAAATTCTCAACATTACTTCTACTAATGTTGATTTGAAATTTCCAGAGTTGTGCACCAAACTTCTGTAGCAGGATCTTTGGAAACAACAGTTTGGTAGTAGTGCCACCTCATCCTCCTCAAAGCAAGCCTTCGCAGCCAACTCCTTTCACAAGGATAAAGGTAAAACTCACTCATCTCAGCAGAAGGGCTCCAATTAGTCTCAAGACGGTTTGAGGAAGAAGATTCAGTGTAACTATTGTCATAAATATGGCCATATGCTCAAGGATTGTTGCAATTGTTTGGCTTCCGAACAATGGAAGTAGGGAGGGTTTCAACCTAAGGCCAATGCTGTTGAGCGCATAGAGCAGAAAGAGTCTACATTTTATGCCTTCATGGCTAAAAGACCTGCAGACCATGTGAAATCTTCTATCTGGTATATAGATTCTGGTGCTTCTCGACATTTCACTCACAGGCATGATTGGTTTATAGAATTTTCTCCCTATATTGATTCAGTCATATTTGGAGGAGGTGAAGAGTATACTGTTGTGGGCAAGGGCAACGTTCAGATACAGTCTGGTGGGAGGAATCTCATGTTCTTCTATGTGGAGCTTGTCAAACTGGAAAGCAACATAGGACACCGTTCAAGGATGGTGACTCATGGTGAGCCTCTAAGGTACTACAATTGGTCCATGTTGATATATGTGGTCCGATGAATACTCCTGTTATTGGGTGCAGGTACTTCTTGCTTTTTGTTGATGATTTCAATTGTAAAATGTAGGTGTACTTTCTTAGATAGAAATCAAATGTCTTTATTGTATTTAAGAAATTTAAGGCCTCAGTAGAAAAAGAGTCTAGGTGTTCTATAATAACTCTTAGGTCTGATAATGGGGGGAGTTTTGTTCTACTGCTTTCTCCACTTTTTGTAATACACATGGCATCAAGCATCAGTTAACCACACCATACACTCCTCAACAAAATGGCATTGTAGAACGTCGCAACCACACCATTACAGAAATGGCTAGGTCAATGATGGAACACAAAAATGTTCCCAAGAAATTTTGGGCAGAAGCAGTGTTTACTACGGTCTATCTCCTTAATCGGTCTCCCACACATGCTGTCAAGGGGAAGACTCTTGAGGAAGCCTGGACTGGTCGCAAACCTAGGATCAACCATCTGAAAGTTTTTAGCTCTCTAGCATATGTATGGATTCCAGATTCCTAGCGCTCCAAGTTGGATTCCAAGAGTCAGAAGTTTATATTTACAGGATACAGTGACAACCATAAAGCTTACCGATTGATTGATGTAGACACTGATCATCTTATCTTTAGTTGCGATGTTGTCTTTGATGAAGAATGAGGACCATTTCAGCTTTCCTCGTCTGAGCATAATTCTAAGGATCAACCTTTTAAGGCTTCTGATTTGGGTGTCTGTCTTCCATTTGGTTCACCTAATGGGAGGAATGATGCAGATTCTGTATTTGATGATGCACTACTTGAATTTCCTTCGAATGATGCTAATCTTCCACTTGTTCTAGATCCTCTTCCACCTCTAGCTCCAGTTATTACTCCATTTGATGTTGGCACATCTACTCTCCGACCTAAATGGTGGGCTATGACCATTAATGCTCTTTGTCCCGATGAGCTCATTGAGGGTAGATCTTCTAGAAATAAGCGCAAGTAGAAAAATACAGTTAACTTTTCTCTCATGGCCAACATTCATAGTATTTATGAGCTTCAGACATTTGTAGAAGCAAAAGGGATTCCAAAATGGGAACAGGCAATGGATGCAAAATACCAGAGTCTTTTGAAGAACAACACCTGGGTTCTCTCTGATCTTCCTCTTGGGAAGAAGCCCATTAGTTGCAAATGGGTGTATAAGGTCAAGTATCATGCAAATGGTACCTTAGATAAATACAAGGCTGGATTAGTTGCTCGAGGGTTCACACAACGGGAGGGCATTGACTATGAGGAGACTTTTGCTCCTAATGCCAAGATGAGTACAATTCTTTTCTTCTCGCCATTGTAGCTCAGTTTGGATGGAAAGTCCATCAAATGGATGTTAAGAGTGCCTTCCTCAATGGTGAGTTGCAAGAAGTCTACATGATGCAGCCTCCTGGTTTCAAGGTTGTCGGCAAAGAGCAGTAAGTATGTTGACTCAAGAAAGCACTCTATAGACTCAAATAGGCTCCTCGAGCGTGGTACATCAAGATTGATCAGTACTTGGTTGATCATGGTTTTCAGCATAGCCCTACAATAATTTGTATATCAAACACTCTGGTGATCATGTTCTCTTTCTTGTAGTCTATGTTGATGACTTGATCATTACTGGCAGTTCAACACATTTGATTGCTGAAATCAAACAAGACTTGTGCAAGGATTTTGATATGACAAATTTGGGGCTTCTCCATTATTGTTTAAGTGTTGAGGTTTGACAGACTAATGATAGCATTTTTATTTCCCAATCTAAGTATGCCAGGAACTTGCTTGACAGGTTTCGAATGCAGGATTGTAAACCTGCTTCCACGCCTATGGAGAAAGGACTGAAGTTGTCAGCCAAGTCTGATTCTCCTCCGGTTGATGAAACCACTTTCAAGTAACTAGTGGGTAGTCTCATCTATCTCACTGCCTCTAGACCTGATCTCAGTTTTGCAATGAGCTACATTTCACACTTCATGACAGCCCCCAAGGCTGATCATTGGGTAGCAGCAAAGCGTGTGCTGCGTTATGTGAAGGGCACCTCTGATTATGAACTTCTTTACACTACGAATCATGGTCCTAGACTCAGTGGGTTCACAGATTCAGATTGGGCAAGTTCGATTGATGATAATAAATCAACTTCTAGATATGTGTTTAGTTTGGGATCTGGTGTAGTCACTTGGACTAGTAAAAAACAATAGGCAGTGTCTCTCTCCTTGATAGAAGTAGAGTGTTGTGAGTAGAGTATCAATATATTGGATGAGTCATTGCAGCATCAAGGAATGGGAGATTAAGTACAGCGATATCAAGGGTAATTGATTCTGACATCATTACTAACAATAATAATCCTTATAGAGGACAACTGATATTAGTTGGCTATACATAGAAGGTTAACATTTAGTTGTTAATATAAAATAATGGCATAATAAGAAACACGAGATAATTTGATAATGAAAAGGTGCAACGTTCTTAATAGAATGATGCGATTAGAATGCAAAAGCTAATCGATGGTGAAGCAGTACAATTGACAATGATCCCAAAGGGATCTTCAAAATGAATGGATGTAGATACAAACCGATCTGTTTGTTAAGAGATTTGAAATGGAAAGGTGCGATTAGTAACGATATAAAAGAAGATGATTATTAAGGATCATAAAGACACGTCTCAAGTAATATGCCTCTTCATTCAAAGAATGCAAGTATAAGAAGACATTCAACTTCCCTTTTATTATTGAGAAGTAATTGGTAAGATATTTGTTGTATTAACAAATGATCAGAAGGATCATTATAAAGAATTTACAAGAATACAAAATTAGCAAGTTTCTAATAAGAAACTGAAGAAGATCAAAGAAACGATCTTATCTACATAATTTACATATTATACATAGATGACCATTAAATAGTAATAAAATAATATTCTAATACCCTCCCTTAATGGTCAATCTGTCAACAACACCAAGCTGCCTCCTGAATTTAGCAAACTTATCTAGGTTGAGAGGCTTGGTGAGAATGCCTGCAGTTTGATCCACAGTTAGAACATACCGCAATTGAACTGATCCGTCTTCAACCAACTATTGAATGTAATGACAATGAGCATCAACATGTTTGGTTGTTTCATGGAAGACTAGATTCTTGACAAGTTTGAGAACTCCCTCATTATCAGAGGACAAGGGAGTTAGACCTGTTTGAGATATTTGCATATCCGCAAGCATCCGACAAAGCCAAACAGCCTCACAAGCTGCCTTGACTACTCCTCGATACTCTACTTCTATCAAGGAGAGAGACACTCCCTTACATGTACTAAGACATGTTTTTTGCTGATATCCTTTTACTTCTTACTACCACTTCCTTCTATTACCTTGTGTTGAAGAGAATTTCTTGCCTTTTTTCTTCTTACTATTCCAAATTGTTGACTCTTGCTCTTTCCTTGCTGGATACTTCTCCTTAGCCATTTGATATGATGCTCGTCTTTTTTTCTTACCATTCCCCGATTCACCTGTTGGAAGTGATGTTGGAGTCTCTTATGTATCCTTCGAAGCTGAACGCTAACATCATTAAATACACATCTCTTCATATTTAACAAACTCGTTTAGTAACTTGATCATACCTCCTTTAATTGAGCAGCCCGGTAACAATATTCTTTTGTCTTCTTAATAGCTCTTAATTGCCTGTTTAAAGAATTCGTAAATCCTCCTCTTTATCGTTGGCTCTTCCTCATTGGAATCAAACCTCAAATGATTTGTATGAATCACTGTTCCCTTACTCTTTTGTCATTTGACTTTCTTCTTTGAATATCTTAGTCTTATTCAAGGACGATAGTCCTTCAAGATGAATAGTTACGGTGTTGTCAAAGGTTGTCTTCTGCCGTCACTCATATTTCCAATGATTAGTCTCCTCATCTACCAAAGATGCCAGGTAGTATTTGTCCAGACTTGCTTATTCCCTCGAATGTATATTTTTATGGTCTCCCCCTGCCTGAACTCATCTTAACGGATCTTTATTGATGGACTCAGTGTTTTAATACCATTGTCGGCTGATGATTTATAAGAATATTATTAATAATTTTATATTAATTGTTTTCTTTAATGGATTGGTCTTAGTATGTAATTAATAATCTTAACTATCGATTTGTTTTGTAATTTTGTCTCTTGAAATACTTAACTGTCTGGTAAGTATATTATATTATAACTTATTTATTTATTTTTATACTTCAATAATATTATTATTAATTTTTAATATTTTAATCTTGTTATTATTATTTATTATTACTAGCTGCTATCTCAGAAAGGGGACATCACAAACCCATATTGTCAGTGTTCAATAATGAACAGAACTTGAATATTATGAGCTATTAACAATCTCCAAGGCCTTTCAACTAGTGTGTTCATAAAAAGAATAAGTTGTAATAACTTAGAAAATTAAAATTGCAGAAATTAGCCATTGATAACTGAGGTCTATCCAGGAATTCACTCATAATAAGAATGGTTTCCAAAAACTTTGAGAGATGTGATGCTCAGTCATTGAATGGAAGACTGAAGCACATTAGGAACAAAGGATTGCAAAGGCTTACTTTTCCTTGTATGAGCCACTTTTTCTAGTGCGCTTGGGCTTATCAAAGACAACATACACTAAGCAATAGCAGTCTTAATGACCAAAGGACAAGAGTGAAACTGTGAAAGATCCCCGAGGAAATGATTACTTGTTGAAAATGGTGATTAAAGGATGGCTTGAGTATCAAATATTCCATCTAGTGAAAAATACAATAAAAACAAAGTATCTAAATAATATTATAATACATACAAAAAAGTTTTGGGTATGGTTTAGAAGGCATTAACAAACCAAAAATCTTGCCAATCTGGAAGCATGACTTTTGAATGCGAGTCCTCCATGTTGTGTTGTAATGAGCTCTTTATGATGTTTTCATACTATATGCCATTTTTTGTGTTTTTTGTTTGTATGGAATATTTGAATATTTATGACACCAAGAAAACCCACAACAGCAGCTGAACACTTCATATGACATTCCTGTATCAAAGCCATCTTGAGACTGATAATATTGATACAAAAAATAGCTCGAAATTCACTTAAACATATATTTTTAGAAGATCCAAATTAAATATTGATACAACAACAAACTATGTATTTATTCAGACTATTATATTGGATGAAATTGCACATTTTAGAACGGAGGTGTGACTTGTGTTGAGTTTGGCTGTACAGCCACACATGAAATGAAGGATAGCAGAAACCAGAAATCTTCTAAGAAAAAGTAGTACGGCAGTTGAGGGAATAAAGGTATGGCAGAAAATTTAATAAAACTTTGATCCTTTTGAATTGTTATAATCCTTTCGGCTTGTAGAGTGGCCAATGAAAGTTTATTCCTCTAGTGGGTTGTGCAATGAGGTGCAGGGGCAGCCCATTGGAGGTGCTGGGGACTTAGCTCCAAGAATGGGAGAAGTCACCTAGCATCCTAGTGCCTAGTGGAGCCCTATTGTTGGGCATAAGCTCCTTGGGTCTGGTCCACCTATTGCATTGAAAGCTTTCACTTCATTTGGATGTGGAATTGGATTTTTGGCTGATTCTCTCTCCTGAGCACTACCGAGAGTTGCCAGATCACAGCCATTCATCTAGTCATGGGGATGGATCCGATCCCATTTGTGCTTATCATCATGAGCATGACCCAAACCATTACCATAATTGATTTATGAATTCCCATCACTGGTCCCCATGGAAGCATAGTGATAATTCATTTGCTAAGCTACTTAAAAAAACATGGATACGCATTTGGCCCAAAATGGTTGTTGAGGAGGAATTAGACCATAGGAAAAATACTTGGTTGAAGTAGAACAATGAATGGATATTTTGGCAAGAATGTCCTAACACTAATGAGGAGATAAAAAAGTTGGTGTTAGAAAAAATTAGGACCATCATGTGGACAAAACAAATTGGCTGAAAAAAAGTGCACCATGTCAAAGAATCCAATCCCACAAGGAAACATGATAAAAAAGCCTATTTGAGGGCTGCAATTAAGGAAAAGCTTAAAATTTATGATCAAAATAATAAACTCAACATGCTGCAAATGAGCTTCCCAATGTCTTTTTATAACTTTTCCAATCCCAATGTGCTAATAAGGGTTTGTCACTTCTTAATTTGATTTTAAATTCATGTCATGTCCCCCTATTTTGGCGCGCACCTCTAGAAAGTACTTTATTTAATTATTTAAAGCCTATGTGCCAATATAAATCACTTTATAAATTCAACTCCTCTTTCAGCTCCAAATAACAAAAATCTGACACACAAGGTCCTTGTTTTATGCTTCCAAGATTTAAAACTTCTTGTCCTAATTCCAACAAGCTATCAAAATAAGGTGCATTTTAAATATTTTAATTATTTTTTAGCAACCTTAGTAAAATAATTTAAAATAAGCTATTAATGCACCAATTTGACAGAAAATGTCAGAATGTGTGAGAATCAAAATTTGATCACACTAGAGTGATCCCAATGAAGAATAGTGACAAATGGAGCCAACCAAAAACTTACTAGAGTGATCCCTCTAGGAATCATGGAGCCCAAACCAAAAGTTGGAAATAACATCTAAAAGCATCATGTGACTCCTCTAAACCATTTGAGCTCATGGGAATCATCAAATCACCTCACTGAGCATGCTGACACAAACCCAAAAAGTCAGCGACAATGCATGACTAGAGAACCTAAAAATGGGGACATTACAAAAAAAGTTGGTCCACAACAAAAGCTTATTTTTTTCTTTTGAAGTGAACCTGAATGTGGACTTCAGGAGAAATGTGTCTGTTAACAGTTGGGGCCTCTTGCTCCTACCTTATGTTGCAGTAGTCTTCCATGTCCAAAGGCTTATCTTAAAAACATTATCGAGTATGCTACGGAATATTTTATAACAATTGAAGGGAAGTAATCTTATAAACTATGCATAAGCCTTTCACATTGACTGTTTCAGGTTATGTCTGAAATTATCATTCCATAAATCTTTTTCTCATTTGAAATATAATGCAGAAAGGAAGAATGAACCTTTGAGAAGAAGGCACATGGAAAGGACACTCACAGGCAAGATAACTTTCACTTCCTAACTTTGAAAATATTTCATCCAAAAGAAAATTTAGCAATAGCAATTTAACTACATGGCACTGATGGATAATGTTATCTATGCATGTATAACATATCCTTACCATAGAGAAGAGAGAGAAAGATAGTGAGATCCAATTAGCAACAAATATGCATCTTTTTCATTTGAGAAATAATTAACATTTTATTTCGTAATTAAATATATTCATGAGGAAACCTCACCTTTGACTCTTCACTAATCTTCAATTTATCAGCATGGTTCATTATACACTGTAAGAAAGTCAGATGCTTGATGGTCCGTTCCAGTAATGAATCAATACTGCACTGGTTGAGTTCAACATAATACATAAAAAATGGATGCAAAGTTATTTAAACTTCACACAATTCTGATATTCTAGAGTTGGCATTACCATAATAATCTAGAAGGATAAAGGACTGCATCAAATAAGAACAACACTAACAAAGTCACCTTAGTTCCACCAGGTATAATTTCCCGTAATTCTCTAACACAATCTTGAATTTGTTGTCTGTCCTTGGGCCTTAGCTTAGCACTGTCTCCAGGTCTAGCTTTCTTTCTATTCTCTTTGACTGGTTCTTCAAACTTCTGCAAATTCATAATCCTCAGCTCCTCATGATTTCCATTATCATCTTCATCAATCCATGTGTCGCATTGAATATTTAGAGGAACCTTAGATGGAGATTCTTGTTTAGCTTTCCCTTCTTGGAAATTGTAAGATAAAGCCAAGCGTTTTGAACTTATTTTGCCCAGATTTGGCTCAATATGAGGAACACCTATCAACTCAGATTGTTTTTTTTCATACCTACTGGTTTCTCCTGCCAAGCATGAGTCGTACAGAAATGGTTTGGTACTTAATCTCAAACCTGTACATTTACCAGAGATATCATCATCTTGTATTTGAAAAACATTCAGCTCCATGTTACCAATTACAGTATTTAGGAGGTGCCCAGAATCAGTATCAGGTAGAGATTGTAATGCGAGTTCCCTATCAGCAGAATTATTCATAGTACCACCTGTATCCATTTCAGAGAAGCATACTGAACAGGGTAAATGCTCAAATGATTGATTTCTTGAATCAGGACTAGTTAAATTCCATTTTGGCAATAGAATTTCATCCCAAATATCCCCATCCTGCAACTTAGTTAAATATGGCTCTAATGTTTTGGATACCTCATTACAAGCAGAAGATTGTAATATGTCTTGAGAATCATCATGTTCTTTTGCTAGCAATTTGAAGTTCTTATTTTCACCTTGAAATGTATTTTCCCATTGATCATTCTTTAAGCTAGAAAACTCAGCAAGGCTTTTTCCCGTGTCTTCAATGCCGACTTTAGTGTAGCTCAATTTATGAGGAAAACCATTCTGGAGTATAGGTGGTTCATCTTTTTTCAAAATCTCTGTAAGCCAGCACTGTTCTAAGTTAACTTCTTGTGAGAAAGTTACACCATTCCAAAAAGGAGCAATATCACTACATTGAACTTCCGTGTTAGGTTCTTCTGTAACACTAGCCAAAACTTTTGAATTAAAGCCAGAAGTACATGTGTCTACTAAAGACAATGGAGAAGCCAAGACAGTGGCTTTGCCTATATCTGCCTCATCCATAGCCATAAGAGTTATATCCACCGCTGCTACTGTCTCACTGTTCTGCAGTTGCACAGATGATTTCGAATATGCTGAGGTGTCTCCAGGATGATAAACTACTTTCTGACTGGTTTGAAGTGAAGACATCATATTGGTATGTTTTAATTCCTTTAGATAAGGATCATGTTCATTAAATGACCTTTTTTTGGTTGCCTTTTCATCCTTGTTCAGGATAGTAGGTCCACTTCCCAAGAGATTTCCACCCACATTGATTTCAGCTTTACAAAGTGATTTCTGGGTAGATCCTTGTTCATCACCAGATTTTATGCTACCATGCATCTGATGCTGAATTGAATTTTTCCCACTAATCATTGATGAATCAAACTGCCATGGAAAATCAGTTGTCTTCTGAATATTTTTGGTGATAGTTGGCATACAGCTTTTTGTTTGATCTGAAGCAGCATGTAGGGTCCGCTGATGATCAGATAGTGTTTGCATTGCACCTTGAAAAGGATGCATTTCCCTGTAAGTTGATGGTGGAATTGTGTTTCTTACAGCTTTCCCTCCCTGATAATTGTTTACTGTAGGTGAAGAGCCTCTTAATTGCAGACTACTAATCTGTAACGGAGATGAATGACTTAATATCTTAGCTGAAGCATCAGAACTGCATGCAGAAGCCAAGAGGTAGGGTTGAGTCTTTGAACCTCTTAACTCCATAGCAAGTGGGCTGCTGGATTTGACTAGTACACTTGAGTTGTCCTTCTCTTGGAAAATCAAATTATAATAGTCTTGAATTGATGCTACAGGTATTCCCTGCAATATGGGTAATTCAATATGATGTGGCGGTGAGGGCATTGGTGCTAAAATTGGCACTTGATTCTTCACAGTCAAAGATGCTTCTTGAAATTCAGAAACAAATATCCCTGGAACATTTTGAAATTTTACAAATAAAGTCCTGATGTGCTGTACCAACTCCAAATTTTCCATTATCTGCATATAAAGAGCAATTTGCAAAATTATGTTATAATGTTTGGCCTAACGATGCACTATACAATTACTGATGATGCAAAAAAATCTGAGTGGTACCAGAATTTTCAATTTCCTTTTCATGAGAAGGATGTGACAACGGGCTGTTTAGTTTTGATACTCATTTTAGAAATCCAATAACTAATTAAAATTTTAAAAGTAAACAAACTCATGATTCTGCTCAGACACCATAGATTGGAAGAAAGTCAATATCCTCTTGGTGAAAAGGATGTGACGGGGTGTTTAGTTTTGACACTCATGTTATAAATCCAAAGACTAACATTAATTCAAAAAATGAAAAAATTCATGATTCTGCTAAGAGACACGATGGGTTGGAACAAAGTATGGCACTGAAACTGCCATATGTGAATCCAGAAGTGTTAGTATTTTCCAGATTTATCAAGGAATGATCAAACTATAGAGGTCTTTCAAGACTAAGCATAGGATTAGAAGAAAATAATCACAAAGGAGAGATAGTACCCGGATTGTAATTCTGAAATCTGTCCTTGGAGTCTTTAAATCTGATCCTTCAATTCCTTCTAGATATGACCCGAGTTAGCCTGCCTAGGGCTTCTCTTAGTTCTCCTCCAAGTTGTCACCAATCTGTACTTTGTGTGTACTTGGATAGGCTGAAACTAAACTCAGATCTGCCCTACGATCTGTATTAATCCACTTATAATAGAAATTGCATGTAAAGGTGGATCAACATCTTTAATACAATTTGTAGCTGCTAATGTATGCATTCGCTTTAGTACAGATTTTGCTTCAGCATATAGACAGATTTCGCTCAATGCACAAAGGGGGGTCAGCACTTGATAAAGTTCGCCCAATACTAAGCTTGCCGAATTCCACTGCAGGATGCTCGATTTAGGCATGCATAGCAGATCCAAATCGCTGCTCCAAATCGCTCAAGGATGATCGATTCTTGGATAGGAGACAATATGTTATGTTTTTGATGTCTTCTCCGAGAATCAATTTACTTATATATGCAAATGGAGTGCCTCCTTTAGAGGCCGGCTTGGACAATTTAAATAATAAATATATTTACCCAAGAGGACAACTTGGGCCCTTTTTAATTTATTATTTAAATTAAAACATTTAAGCATATAAAATCGATCTTATTAATAAACAATAAATATTAAATATTCCCTAATATTTAATATTATTATTTATGCATATCAAAATTTCCAAGATATTTGCCGTAAAGGCCAAAATATTAACAAGAAGTACCTGCATAATTTCATCTATAATGGATTTGCTGTTCATAAACTCAACAAATCCAAATTTTTCTGTATTATGTTGAATTTGTGAACAAAGTATTGGTCATTGTCCTGCTGATTTTAGACAAGCAAAGAAAGCCAAAAAAAGGTCTCAAAATGAAGTCTCCAAAAGTCAGTTGCAGAAGCCTGCAATCTAACCATGCACCTACTTGTCATCAGAGAACAGCTATATGGGCATGCCATGTAGACAAAAGAATTGGAAGGATAGATAAACCATAGTGAAATTCTTTAAACCAACCGACGACCTGGCAGATTGTCTGGCAGTTTGGATAAGTTTACAGTTACAATGTAATGCACTTAAAGTAGAGAGATCCACGAATGGCTATTCTATCAATAAGAACAGTTATCCAAATGGACTCTTCTGAATAAAATCAAGATTATTATAATAATTTTGTAATACTTATGTGTAGAACACCTACAGAAAATATTAAACAGAAATTAAAAGACCGTTCATGTATACAAATGGTCCAAATATGTTTTACAAACCCTCTAGGGATATAAAATTCCATGGTGAAATCTGGACCGATTTTTACTCCTGGAATATTCTATAACAGAAGTACAGAGATATCTATTCACTATGAAACAACTACATTAATAAATGCTTAAAGGTCCTCATGTGCTAGATAAGTAAGCTCCTTTTTGGTAACTATTACAAACATACAAGGAAAAAAAGGCCATTAATGTAAACAACCACTCATGGTGGTCATATTGGGATAACTTGTTACACGCATGGGTCAAGTTGATCTGTGTTGCTACCCCTATTAGGTTCTTCTTTTAGGCTTTCTTTTCTCAGTTGATTGTCAGTAAATCCTCAGAATCACATTAAGATCAAGTTGGTTGTTTACCCACTCAGGTTGTTAGGATTGTCTTGACTTCGGTCTTCCCAACTAGCAATTTTGTAAAAGTACCCAATCATGACAAAACAGATAATGATAAAAAGTGATGGAGCGCAAGAATAAAGGAAGAAAGGATCAGCAACATGTTGGAACAGAAAACAGAGCAGAAGTTTGTGACCAGTTCAGCCATCATTCATAACATGTACAGCAAATGAAGATAGGTGTGTTAATTCCTTGGCTATACCATAAGTGGCACATAGAGAAGTGATTTTTCACTAGCAATTAGTTGATGAACCTTTTCCTAAGGGAAATGTTTATGTTGTCAAGTTAAAGATGAGAATTATTTGCAAGTGGTGAAATCATTATGAAATGGCAATCGACAAGTAGCAATCCCCGTCATGAACTGCCCCTAAGTTTTAAGGGTGAAACAACATCATGTGTGGCACACCTTTTGGGTGGCTTTGCCACCAAATTTTTCAGCCCAAGCAAAAGTTAACTTGGCAAGAGTTTGAGAAATGTGCACCAAGGTGATGAGGGATGGTAGAGCCATTACAAAGTCACATCAATAATGAAAAAGACAAGTAAGATACCAACCAAGAAGGAAAGAAGCTGATATTCAAGTTGAATGCATGTTTTGAGTGGTATAGCCAGTCATAAATGGTGTAATGTCCCCTTCGTAGGCATAAGTGGTTGGCAGAGACCCTTAGCCTATTTTAATTCCCATATGCTATTTGGAATGTAAAAAGTGTAGTTTGGTAAATAATAAAATAATTTAAAATGCAATTTAGTCCCTAACAGTTGGTGATTACTTGGCAGTTGCCGACAGTTGGCATTTTCAACCAATGTTGGTCTGGCTACAGATTTTTTGTTGTACTTGTCAATGACTACACATATGAAGTTCCTAAATATGTTGCATATCTGATAAGTGATAATAAAGATATAGCTTTCGGGAATATGATTGCAAGTAATTAAAATTATTCTATTTTGTTCAGTTATTATGTTATGTCTGTTTATTCTGTAAATCATTCAAATAGGATACCCAAGTAAACATTTGGCATCATTGCCAATTCGAACTCTAGGAAAGTATAATTGACGAACAGAAATGATGGCAATGTAATGAGACGACTTGTCAACAAACTTGTACAAGCCAATGAGAAATGAGAAGATCAACTTACACAAGACCCAGTAAAAGTGTGGGACATCTTGCTAAAGGAACATGCTCAAGGGAAGCTCTTAAGAGAGAGGTCTCTTAGGACGTCATCTAGGATAATCTTATCATCTGCAAAGAAGTTGATTGTTTGTTGGACAAACTGTCGAGGCTTATTGCATGTCACTTTATCATCCTTCAAGACCTTCGAGCTAAAAGGGATCAAAAGAAGTGATAGCAACAAATACGTCAATGGTACGAAGAATGGAATTGACAAGAAGAGGAAGAATGTGACACTAGTAGGAGACATACCCCTAGAGATCAATGCTTGTGTAGCCTAACAAAGATAGGACACGTATTACAAGTGGTCACAAAGTGATGATGGATTGGTGAGAGGATCCCTTTGATAGAGATAACATGGACAACGACGAAAGTGATCGAGAAGAATCGTCGAAGAAATTGAAGGATTCTTGATAGAAAGCCCAAGCTCACCAAGAAGTAAAAGTTGAAGTGTCAGACAAAGTCATGTTCTGAAAGAAAGGAAGACATTCATTGAAGAAAATATAAAGGGAGAGTGGGAGGAGATAACTAAACACCTATTGCTCCCTAACAAAGCATATCAAAACCTTGCAGACAAAATAGACAATCTCTTTGTATAATCAATGTCAGAGGAAGAGGAGGAAGAAAGAAACCTCGGGAATGAATTGTTACAATTTTTCTCATTGCTGTTTGTGGGTTTATATGTGTTAAGTGTTACGCCTCAGTTGGTCTCCCTGGCATGACACATGTTGAACCTCTTTGTATGCCGATCAATCATGTTGGTCTTTTTTGCCAAATGCTAAAACATGTATCTTCATGCTGTCGGTTCTATACATGTTCTATTTTGGTAGGACTCTCGAACTGCTTTAGAAACGTGCTCTCTATAAACATGCGGTGCCAAGTGGTTGTGTGTTGTCGACTGTTGTCAGGTTGGAGTTTGCCTGAATAATGACGTGCCGCATCTACCAAATTTATACTGGATGAAATAACAAATGCTCTTCATGCTAAACTTAGGATCACGCAAAAACAATGATCAGAGTTTTTGATGTTAAAAAAGGGGAATGTGAATCGTGTCAAATGCAACGAGAAAGAGCGTGTGTAAAAAGTATATATGACCTGCAACGTTTTAAAATGATAGGAGAGTCAGCATCCGAAAGAGTAACAGAAGTAGAGGGGAACAGACAGATGTGACTAAGTGAAAGGTAGGCCTCCATAAAAAAAAAACGTCTACAAACAGTCAAGTGCAGATTAATAAAACAGGAGACACGGTGAACAAAAAATGCAGTGCTGTGTAAAGATATATATACGCAAAGCCGTTTCTTTGTCATTTCTCAAATACATGGCATCAGAAATATATTGGGTCAAAAAAATAGGATGCGGTGCTTTTTTACACAGTGAACACTAGTCAAGAATATACTGTGTGATAGTCGGATGTTATTGATTTAGCTCTACGACATTGTGAAACATTTTTTTGAGACCATGATGTGTTACCTATTTCAAATCGATGGAGTGAGCCGTTTTTGAACAACCGTTACTAACTATCTAAAAATCTGGAATGTTTTTGGGTCGAGCATGGAGTGAAGGTTAAAAAAATGGTAAGAGTCCTTTTTGTGGATGAAAAGGGAGTAATCAGAAGGGACTGGTGAACAGTTTTTATGAAGAACATCTGAGAAAAGTTTGAACATCACTGTTAAATGCTAAGCAGTCATCGTAAAACAAAAATGTTTTTAAGAAGTATGAACACAGTTGGTTTTATGAAAAGTCTCAGGTGTTAGACTGTGCTAACAATTTTTCATATTTGTATGATTTGAAGTCTGAAAGAAGCCGCTGGGTACGATTTTTTTTAGAAGTATTAAAAGGTACTTCTACAGGTAGCTAAGTTGAAGACTATAAGGAGCTGTGAGGGATCAGAGGAGCTCAGGGGTAGACACAGGGATCTTCTTTTATTACCTTACTACACATATTGTCTATGAAAACTTGATTTAGTGTAGTATCAAATGGACTCCTCTTGAATTTACTACACAGGTGGAAATAGGAACTCCGTTATTTTTGATAGTGCAGGTTATGTCATTAATGAAATAAGGAAGGGAACCTGCATTCAACTTGAGACATTGAATACACAAAGGAGAATTGCCAAAACTACAAGTGCTGATAAGAGTATACAGAAAGACTTAACAGTGCGGAAGAGGTTTCTATCACATTTTCAGTCTAGAAGTGTTAAGGGTCTCTTCTTGGTAGGATCATCTAAATTTCTGCAGCGTCTTCATAATTTAGTGAAGACACAGATTGAATGTATGTTTTAAATCATCTATCTTTTGTAACGAAGGTAGTGGCCTTCTAATTCAAGTTGGAGCCTGACCTTGTAAGGTTGAGGAGAGTTGTAGCTCTCAGTTGTAACGGGTATTTGCCCATCTGGATAGTGATGCTGTGGTTTTTCCCGCCTTGGGTTTCCACGAGATAATTCTGCGTGTCTTGTCCTCCTTGTTCTGTGTGTTTTGGATTCTGTTTCTTATTTTGAAAAAGTTTGTGTTCAATACTGATTCACCCCCTCCCCCTCTCAATATCGTGCGTTTTTCAATTGGTATTAGAGCCGGTCACTCTCTTCCCGTGCTTAAAAGCTTGAGAGTTCGATCCTTGTATCCATCATGAGTGCCTTAGAAGGTCTAGCTACAAACCGTGCTCCTCTCTTTGATGGAAATAACTTTGCTCTCTAGAGTGTTCGTATGAAAACCTATATCATGTCTCTTGGCTGTGATGTGTACCTCAATCTCGTAAATGGCTATAAAATCCCCTCTACTCTTCCTGTAGATGCTGATGATAAGAAGGAATTTGAGAACAATGCCAAGGCCATGAATGCAATCTTGTGTGGTCTAACTGAGGCCGAGTTTGTAAAGGTCATGCACTGCGCCATAGCTAAAGAAATTTGGGATAAATTGCACAATGCTTATCAAGGTGATGACAAAGTCAGAAAGGCCAAGGTGCAAACTCACAGGACTGTTTTTGAAGGTCTTCGAATGAAGGACAGTGAAAACATTGCTGCATATTTTCTGTGTGTTGATGAAGTTGTCAACGCTTTAAGAGGTCTAGGTGAAGATGTTGAATAGAAGACTATAGTTCAAAAGATTCTTCAATCTCTTTCCATGAGACTTGATGCTAAAGTCTCTGCTGTTGAAGAAATGTCTGATTTAGACACTAACAGTTGATAAGCTACATGGCATCTTGACTACATATGAAATGAGGACTACGGTTGAAGGGTTTTCTAAAACTGAATCTGCATTTAAGGCTTCTAAAAGAAGCAAGGACAAAGAGACCAATCTAAGTGAAGGCTCGGATGAGGACTCAAATGAGGAATTAGCTTACCTCATTAGAAGGTTGAAAAAGGGCTTTAACAAAAATAGAGGCAAGTCTGGTCTGAAATGTTTCAACTGTAGTAAGCTTGGTCATTTTGCCTCTAAGTGTCCATTTGATAAAGATGAGGACAACAATGATGAAAAAGAATTCAAGCACCGAAAATCTAGGAGGTTTACCAAGAAAAATTGGAAGTTCAAAAAGGGTAAGAAGGTGCTGTTTTTAAGAAATGACAGCGATGATTCTTCAAGTAGCGAGAGCGATTCAAGGATAAGTGAAGTCATGTTTATGGCTATTGATGATGTGGCTATTGATGATACTAATTCTGAAGATATTGGAGATGATGAAAATGATGAAGTAGACCTTGAGCTTGAGTTGATTTCAGCTCTATCAGAGATTAAAAAACTGAAAAAGAAAAATCTAAATCTTGTGGATCTTCTTCAAGTTGAGCGTGCTGAAAAATTAAAGATTGCTACATCTCTTAAGGAGGCTGAAACTAAGCTTGTAGATATTAAAATTCTGAATAAGGAGGCCAAAAAGATTCGCGAAGATTTAGAAAATCAGATTCAATTAAAGGAAGATAACATTGTCAAGTTGGAAGCTGAAATTGTTGCTATGAGGAACATTGATAAAACTTCTATGCTCTCTAGTGAAGAGCTATCTTTCAATAGTGGCAAAGTCACATTGGATGATGTTCTTGGCTCTCAAAGACCCACCAAAGATAGAAGAGGAGTTGGTTTGCAATCTGATCCAAATTCTTCATCACCGGAAAATAATCAGCCTACTCCCATCAAGGTAAACAAACCTTTCTTCTATGGCTATTGTTTTGCATGTAATTACTTTGGTCATAGAGTTGCTGATTGTAGAGCTGTTCCATACAAGAATTATTATCAGCATGAAAGAAATGTGTTTAGGAAGTACAATCTGATTTGCTACATCTGCAATAAGTTTGGACATACATCTAGATTTTGTAACAGCTACAATGCAGATTCATTTTATAATGTTGAGCCTCAAAGAAGAGCTAAAGTGACTAAGGTTTGGAGGAGAAAAGTTCAAGAGACTCCTCTTAAAGCTCTTGTTGTTCAAACAACCTTTCTAGCTAGCAGTGAGAAGGACATATGATATGTTGATAGTGGCTGCTCTTGACATATGACAGGTGACTTGAGTAAGTTTCATTCTCTCAAGAAAATGAAAGGTGGTAAAGTTAGATTTGGTGGTAGCTCTTCTGCAAAGGTTGCTGGTATAGGTACAGTCCTAACTAATAATGATGAAACTATTGTTGAGAATGTTCTTTGTGTAGAAGGGTCAAAACATAATTTGCTAAGTGTAAGCCAGCTATGTGATCAAGGTTACGATCTCAGTTTTAACTCTAATGCTTGCTCTATTAAAAAAGGAATTGATGTCATAGCGAAAGCTACTAGAGCAGCAAATAATCTTTACATTCTTGATTATTCTAATGATGAGACATGTTGTTTGAGCAAGGTAGAGGATGCTTGGCTTTGGCACAAGCGGTTTGGATACGTTAACTTTGATAATCTTATTAAGATTAACAAAAAAGAAGCTGTTAGAGACTTGCCAATGCTAGAGAAACTAGCAGATGTTGTTTGCAAAAATTGTCTAGAAGGCAAACAAACTAGAGCTTCCTTCAAACCAAAAGATGAATTCAGCAGTAGGCCACTTGAGCTCATCCACACGGATATTTGTGGACCAACAAGGGCAGCAAGTCTTCAAGGTGAGAAATATTTTATGCTTCCAATTGATGACTTTACTCGCATGACATGGGTTACATTCTTAAAAAAAAAATCAGAGGCTCTAGAGAAGTTTAAGATTTTTAAAAGTCTAGTTGAAATTGAAATGGACATATCAAATGCTTGCGTTCTGATAATGGGGGAGAATTCACTTTTAATGAGTTTATCAAATTTTGTGAGCAATATGGTATTAAAAAATAGGTTTCAACTCCAAAAACACCACAACAAAATGGTGTTGTGGAAAGGAAAAATAGAACCATTCAGGAAATGACTCGTTGTATGATGAATGAAAGTAAGGTAAAAGATACATTTTGGAGAGAGGCTGTCCACACTGCTGTTTATATTCAGAATAGAACACTGTTGAGACCCAAGCTCAAGAAGACTCTTTATGAACTGTGGAAAGGTAAACCAACTACTGTTAAATACTTTAAAATTTTTGGAAGTCCATGCTACATTAGGAGAGATGAAGATAACTTGGGTAAGTTTGAATCTAGAGCTGATGAAGGTATCTTTCTTGGTTATTCTTTTAAGAGTAAGGCATTCAAATGTTACAATAAAAGGCTACATAAATTAGTAGAGAGTGCTAATGTCAAGGTTCATGAAGTTACTAATCAATTTGATAAGAATGATGACAGCCCCGAAGAAGGTGAAACTCAAACTAGCACTGCTATACCTTCCTCTCCTCCACATGTTCAAGCTAGAACAGCCAGCAAGAGTGGTGAAAGTGATAAAGGTAAAGTACAATCTGCTCATGAAGAAACAGTTCCTATATTTATTGATGTTGAAAATCTTCATGATAATTCTGGAAGTGATTCTCAAGATGAACATGATGCCTCTAATTTCAAAACTCCCTCTAAGTTTGTGCAAAAGAATCATCCTATTGATCAGGTTATAGGTGAAAGACAAACTAGAAATGCTAGAAAAAATGTTAACTATTTTGAGGATGATGATTTCTCACTCATCTCCATGTTTGAGCCTAAGTGTTTTGAAGAAGCAACTGTAGATAAACATTGGGTGGTTGCCATGAAAGAGGAGTTGGATCAAATCAAAAAGAGCAATACTTGGGAGCTTGTACCAAGACCTATCAACAAGAACGTGATAGGTACAAAATGGGTATTCCGGAACAAGGTAAATGAAGATGGTAAAAATATTCGAAACAAGGCACGTTCAGTTTGCAAAGGTTATTCTCAGATTGAAGGTGTGGATTTTAGTGAAACTTTTGCACCGGTTGCAAGGTTAGAAACAATCAGAATTTTTTTTGCTTTTGCTTCTTTCAAAGGCTTTAAAGTTTTTCAAATGGATGTCAAATCTGCCTTCTTAAATGGAGATTTAATTGAAGAAATTTATGTTGAACAACCGGAAGGTCTGATTTCTGATAATGTAGACTATGTATGCAAGCTGAAAAAGACATTATATGGATTTAAACAAGTTCCTAGAGCTTGGTATGACAGGTTGGATAACTACTTGCAGTAGCAGGGCTTCAAAAAGGGATATGTGGACAGCAACTTGTACGTTAAAGAGGAAGGTAATAACATTCTTATTGTTGTTTATGTTGATGATCTGATTTTTGGGAGTGATAGTGTCAAGATGTCCAAGACATTTGCTGCGTGTATGAAAAATGAGTTCAAGATGTCTATGATGGGTGAGCTAACATATTTTTTCGGGCTATAAATTAATCAGTCTTCTAAAGGTATTTTTATTTCCCAAGCCAAGTATGTTAGGGAGTTGCTTAAAAGATTTAAGATGGAAGATTGCAATCCGGTTAGCACTCCTATGGAAACCGGATGTAAGCTAAGTAAGGAGGATGTATCTCCTTTAGTTGATCAGTCATTTCATAGATCTATTGTAGGAAGTCTGCTGTTTGTGACAGCCACTAGACCAGATATTATGCAGGCTGTGGGATATGTTGCCAGATTTCAGGCTTCTCCAAAACAAACACATGTTTTAGCTGTTAAAAGAATCTTCAAATATCTGAAAGGTACAGTTGATTTTGATATTTGGTTTCCAAAGAGTTCTGATTTTCTTCTTACAGCCTATACAGATGCAGATTAGGGAGGTTCAGTGGATGATAAGAAAAGCACTAGTGGGTGTGCTTTCTTTTTAGGTGGCTGTTTGGTTTCATAGCTAAGCAAAAAATAGTCTTGCACTTCATTATCCACCGCCGAGGCTGAATACGTTGCAGCAGTTTCATGTTGTACTCAGGTAATTTGGATGAAGAATACTTTACATGACTACAAGCTTAAGTTTACTGCTCCTATTTGTATTTTCTATGACAACACAAGTGCCATTGCCATTTCGAAGAATCCAGTGATGCACTCTCGAACAAAGCATATTCCGATTAAGTATCACTATCTGAAGGAGCAAGTTGCAAATAATGTTGTTAAGCTGAATTATGTTTGTTCTCAGGAGCAAATTGCAGATGTGTTTACTAGACCTCTACCCTGAGATCGCTTCGAGTATTTTCGAAGCAAGCTTGGTGTTATTTCACCTCAATGAAAGGTTCGTCCCCAACACTTCATTGCTATATCTTTCGAATTATTGTTGTGTTTCTATTTCGTGGTCATTGATGACAAAGGGGGAGTAGAGCTTAAAGGGGAGCTCCGTTCAGATTTGATAGAGTTGTTTCAGCTGTTCAAGGGGAGTTGCTTCTTCTTCGGTTGTTTCAGTTGTGTTTCCAATGGGTTGCCATCAATGACAAAAAGGGGGAGATTGTTACAATTTTTGTCATTGCTGTTTGTGGGTTTATGTGTTAAGTGTTACGCCTCAGTTGGTCTCCCTGGCATGACACGTGTTGAACCTCTTTGTATGCCGATCAATCATGTTGGTCTTTTGTGCCAAATGCTAAAACATGTATCTTCATGCTGTCGGTTCTATACATGTTCTGTTTTGGTAGGACTCTTGAACTGCATTAGAAACGTGCTCTCTATAAACATGTGGTGCCAAGTGGTTGTGTGATGTCGACTGTTGTCAGGTTGGAGTTTGCCTGAATAATGACGTGCCGCATCTACCGAATTTATACTAGATGAAATAACAAATGCTCTTCATGCTAAACTTAGGATCACACAAAAACAATGATCAGAGTTTCTGATGTTAAAAAAGGGGAATGTGAATCGTGTCAAATGCAACGAGAAAGAGCGTGTGTAAAAATTATATACAACCTGCAGCGTTTTAAAATGATGGGAGAGTCAGCATCCGAAAGAGTAACGGAAGTAGAGGGGAACAGACAAATGTGACTAAGTGAAAGGTAGGCCTCTGTAAAAAAAAAAACGTCTACAAACAGTCAAGTGTGGATTAATAAAACAGGAGACACGGTGAACAAAAAATGCAGTGTTGTGTAATGATATACATGCAAAGCCGTTTCTTTGTCATTTCTCAAATACGCGGCATCAGAAATATATCGGGAATAGACAAATGTGACTAAGCAAAAGAGTAATGAAAGTAGAGGGGAACAGACAGATGTGACTAAGCGAAAGGTAGGCCTCCATAAAAAAAAAAAACGTCTACAAACAGTCAAGTGCGGATTAATAAAACAGGAGACATGGTGAACAAAAAATGCAGTGCTGTGTAAAGATATATACGCAAAGCCGTTTCTCATTTCTCAAATACACGGCATCAGAAATATATCGGGTCAAAACACCAGGATGCGGTGCTTTTTTACACAGTGAACGCAAGTCAAGAATATACTGTGTGATAGTCGGATGTTATTGATTTAGCTCTGCGACATTGTGAAACATTTTTTTGAGACCATGATGTGTTACTTGTTTCAAATTGATGGAGTGAGCCATTTTTGAACAACCGTTACTGACTATCTAAAAATTTGGAATGTTTTTGGGTCGAGCATGGAGTGAAGGTTAAAAAAATGGTAAAGAGTCCTTTTTGCGGATGAAAAGGGAGTAATCAAAAGGGACTAGTGAACAGTTTTTATGAAGAACATCTAAGAAAAGTTTGAACATCACTGTTAAATGCTAAGCAGTCACCGTAAAACAAAAATGTTTTTAAGAAGTATGAACACAGTCGGTTTTATGAAAAGTCTTAGGTGTTAGACTGTGCTAATAGTTTTTCATATTTGTGTGATTTGAAGTCTGAAAGAGGCTGCTGGGTACGACTTTTTTTAGAAGTATTAAAAGGTACTTCTACAGGCAGATAAGTCAAAGACTATAAGGAGCTGTGAGGGATCAGAGGAGCTCAGGGGTAGACATAGGGATCTTCTTTTATTACCTTACTACACATATTGTCTATGAAAACTTGACTTAGTGCAGCATCAAATGGACTCCTCTTGAATTTACTACACAGGTGGAAATAGGAACTCCGTTATTTTTGATAGTGCGGGTTATGTCATTAATGAAATAAGGAAGGGAACCTACATTCAACTTGAGACATTGAATACACAAAGGAGAACTGCCAAAACTGCACGTGCTGATAAGAGTATACAGAAAGACTTAACAATGCGGAAGAGGTTTCTATCACATTTTCAGTCTAGAAGTGTTAAGGGTCTCTTCTTGGTAGGATCATCTAAATTTTTGCAGCGTCTTCATAATTTAGTGAATTGAATGTATGTTTTAAATCATCTATCTTTTGTAACGAAGATAGTGGCCTTCTAATCCAGGTTGGAGCCTGACCTTATAAGGTTGAGGAGAGTTGTAGCTCTTAGTTGTAACGGGTAGTTGCCCATCTGGATAGTGATGCCGTGGTTTTTCACACCTTGGGTTTCCACGAGATAATTTTGCGTGTCTTGTCCTCCTTGTTGTGTGTGTTTTGGATTCTGTTTCTTATTTTGAAAAAGTCTGTGTTCAATACTGATTCACCCCCTCCCCCTCTCAGTATCGTGCGTTTTTCATGAATTAACTAAGAAATTCAAGACTAACATTCACTACATTGAGAAGGTATTTATTTAAGAGAAACCAAGTATTGGAGGAATTGAACCAAAGACCCCTAAATGAATGGAGTGCAGGAACCAGTTTGAAGATAACCAGAGTGCAAGGGACATTGAAGGAGGACATGCAGAGGACTCGTACATGATCAAGAGTGCAAGGGAGGCGTTAAAATGTAAAGGTCAAAATAGTCCAATCATGTTTAAGGCACGAGGAACACATTAGGCAAAGAAAATGATGACTTTCCTAGTGAGTCCAAACATTTAATGGGTTTGAGGACCCTGTCAGGCCCTATAAGACATGTGAGACCATGTGGATAGCAAGCGGCCAGGAAGACAACGATTATTAGCTGCAAGAATTTCCAGCGATGCTACAATATATAGCCATAGATTGGTTCATGTAACTTGAAGCAATATGTAGAGCCTTGTTGGATGCATTGAAGAAAGCGTTTGAGGTAGATTTGAAATTGTTGCAGGAGGACAATGAGATTGTCGCAAAAATTTATAACACTAAGAAGAAGAAACATGATAATGTATGAGTTTACAACTATAGCCTCAAAGAATTGTTGGTGAAGTTAGAGAACCAGTTGGTCGATAAACTTAAGAAGTGATGATTCATTGAGAGATTGATCCCCTTGCTGCATAATAAGAAGATGAAAGCGGAGCCTCCATCCTCATACACCAATGCCTACAATTAGGCAATGGACACTGAGAGTGAAGACAAAACATCCTCCCAATTGAAGAAGACTGACAACTAGAGAGCACAAAAGATAGAAGTGACAGATAGTCCAAGCCCTATAATTGGGACATGATGAGAAGGATGAAAGAACTAAAAGATGAGAAGGAAATTTCAAAAGAAACTAAAAAGGTATGGTGCACCGAATTTAAGGTGGAAGGTCACACCAAGGTAAATTGTTCGGAAAAAATGTTCTATGACATATATCAAGTGACAAGACATTCATTGAGCAATGCCCTTACAATTTGAAGACAAGAATCACACAAGTTCTCTGCACTCGAGGGAAAAATCAACCCCTTTGACCACACCTCCAAAATCACAAATTCAATATATATACAAATTAATAATACCTTAATTTATTCTAAGGAATTTAAATCATTTTCTACCCAAAGTCTTTGCAGAAATGTGTTCAAGATCCTATTCAAATTTTCGGGGTTCGATTGTGTAAAAAAATATTAAAAATAAAAATGAAATAAAATAAATAAAATTTTGACATAATCGAATTTGAGAAATTTGAATAACAATCGATTCAACATTAGTGGGTCAAGAAGCAGAATCTAGTAAGATGCCAAAGGATGATCGATGATTAAGTGCCAAAAATGTAGCAAATTGGGTCACTTTGGTAGGGAATGCCAAAGAAATCAAAACAAAGAAGGGATGTTGTGTAAACAATGTGGACCGAGTGATCATGAAGACACCAACTACCTAAAGAAAAAAGGTATTAACATGCTAACATGGAAGAACAAGACGAGGAAATCCTGGCAATTACCAAACCACAAAGAAAAAAGGTAATCCATCTAGCCCCTCATACAAAGAAAGAACAACTCTGTGAGGCCAAAGAAAAAGTGGAACAAGCGATGGAAAAAGAAATAACCTCCAGTTGAACTGCAAGTACCTCATTGTGGCTGGAACTAGAGAAGAAAATTATACGGAAAATGATACAAACAACTATACCAATCAAGGTGACAAATCTTCAAACCATGCCACAACTAAGATTGACAATAACTGACATGGTAAGTGACAACCAAAGTCAGTAACAGGAGGCCCAAGTAAAGACATGATATTAGAGCCACCATTCGAAGGCGAACAATTCAATTGACTCAATGCTCCTAGTAATGAACATCAAGAAGAAGCCAATTGTCATTCAAATGTGTAATATGTACCCTATATTTTTTTGTGTGATTTCTTGAATGTTGACATGGGTTTTAAAAATAATGTGAAGAATACGATCAAATAGAAATATATTCTATATACGAATGGTGTGTGTTTATGGTGGATATGTTTAATGATGATGGAGGTAAGTATTAGTAGGATGAAGTGTTGTTATTAATGGTAGATGTATTGGGGGTGGTATGTATTGGTAAGATGAGGTGCTTGTTTTAATGGTGGACATAGTGGTAGCATTTGGTTGTTGATTAGTATGAACAAAGGAAGCCGTGTTGTCCATGGGATGGAATGTTGCATGGGTGCTATTATGTGTTGTGGGATGAACAAGGCATTGAAAAAATAAGTTTCTTGAAATACCCACAAGCCACAATTAATTTTTAGAACTGACATAGAGTTTGGACAACATTTTATCATGGAAAATAACAATAACTAGATGGCCAAATTGGCTCAAAATGACTGTAAAGAGCCTGGCTGGCTCTCATTAACAAACTAGTTGTTCTTCAAATTAATTTGCAATTTCTTGTTTAAATTGTATTCCACAAGTATATGAAAAACTGATATATTTCATCAATTATTAATTGCAATTTATTTAAACAACTTCCAATGTGCCATTGTAAAATAAATTGAACAATTTAAATGACCAAATTCCTTTTGCAAACAAATGTATCAAATTAATGGACCTTTAGATATTACGTCTGCTGGAAGAAGAATCATAGCTGGAAGAAAAACGTGCCAACCCACTCTCAAAACGTTAACCTGTTGCTGGCGTCTATAGGCAAGCCGCAACACTGCTATTTGCAAACAAAGGCAAAGAACAAATCCTACAAACTCCAAACACCTACGGCTGGCTGCAAACAAGTATGGATTCAGACTTCTGTCCAGAATTGGCAGATTTCCGTACAGCCTTGGATGAAAGAATTTTGTACGGCTTTCTACAAATTCAGAATTCTTAAGAAATCTGCCCTCAACAAAGAATTCAAATTCCACTATCAATTGATGAGTCATAGCAAATTCCCAATAACCTTCAGAACCTCAGCCTGAAGACAATTCAAAATCTTTGAGAGAAAACCGATTTGCCTATAGAATTAAAACTTCACACACATCAAGTATACTTCAGCACTGGACTATGATCTCAGATATAGCTGCAAAATTCACCATCAATCTGTAATGGTTCAACTTGCTAGAAGAGGAATCAGTCCACAAAACCCTAGCCGGGTAGTCTCTCTCTCAAACTTCAATAAAATCATATTTCAACAATGGATGAATGAAAGTGCTTTTTTGAGTTGTACTTATAGCTTTTTCGGAAAAAGTTATGAAAGTGCTTTTTCGAGTTGTACTTATGGTTAAGTTTACAGCCTGGTGGTTCTATGAGTCAAGAGGTTCACTCTTGTATAAATGTAGGTCATAGGATGCAAGAATGTTGTTGATTATTGGTGATTGCATAGAGTAGAGGAGAGACATCTTCTGAGAGAAGAGCTACAAACACAAAGGTAGCAGAGATCAACAGCTAGGCAAATCGGGAAAGAGGTATGATCTAATCAGACATTCAGTGTCATAATAGATCGTTGCTTTTATAAGTAGTTAAAGCAAATTGAAATCCCTTCATTAGGGTGGACCTAATCGATTCATTGTAAAAATCCCCTAACAGGGTAACATCTTTTTGATGTTCAAAGTCCTGTTACCAGGTAGCTCCTAACAGGGTTCAGATCTTAATAGATCTTTTGTAAAATCCCTTAACTGGGTAGCACTTTAACCAGTGCTTTGGAGCCTCCTAACAGGGCGCCTTCATTCTATAGTAGTGAAGTTGTGAGCTCTGTCTCATTGTGATTTTTTCCTTCTAACCGAGGGTTTCCACGGATAAATGCTTGTGTTGATCTGTGTGATTCCTTCATGCTTGTAAGTGTTTTCTTTATTATGCTTATCAGTAAGGATAATTAAACACGATTGCAATTACAAGCAAAAAGAAGTATTTACTGATTCACCCCCCCCTCAGTAACCGGTTTAGTAATAACATTTGTTATCAAAGCCAGGCTCTCATATATAAAGCCTAACCGCTTGAGAGAAAGATCATGGAGGGTTACTAGTATCAGAAACGGTTGGAGGAAACCAACGACATCATTGCCTCTCTAGAGAATAGATTGAGGAGATCCTTTGCAAAAAGAAAGGAGCTAGCTATACAGCTCAATGAGAGCAATGAAACTATTGATGAGCTCTCTGGTCAAAGCAGATCTAATGAAGAAGCAATATTTGAGCTTATGGATAAGAACCAAATCTTTACCGGTCAGATTGCCAATTTCAAAAGGGAGCAAGAAGAGAATGCCCGGAGGATGACTGAACTGATCGAAAAAAGGGGAGAAGCTGAAGATGAAAGGAACACAACAGTCAGGTCATTAACAACCACTGAAAAAGCAAGAAACCGGGCAGAGGGAGCTGCAGGGGCAAGTCAACTTATCGTTTTGCAACTTCAAGAAAATATGCTAATTGTCACCCAAGAAAACGCCAATATGCACAAGGCATGGCAGGATAGGGATGATGCATGCAAAAGACTGACAATTGAGGTATATCAACTCAAGGGACAAAAGAAAGTCCTTGAAGAAAGGAATGAAACCCTGAGAAGATACAATGAAAGTTTGCTCAAGCTTGATGAGCAACTCCAAGCTCAAGGAAAGCACAAAGATCACACCGGTCTTGGATTCACCAAAAAAAATGGTGAATCTTCCGATGTCAAGACAAGCAAGAAAGCAAAGAAGAAGCTGCCGGCACATAAAGGTAAGAAGACCTCTAACATATCTTGCAACCATTGTGGGCAACCGGGTCATAAAACAAATGACTACAGAAAAGCACCGGTAAGGCCCAACAGCAGCTACTGCAAGAACTGTTGTAAAAATGGCCACAAGACCAATGAATGCTGGTCTAGCCCCACATCGGCGTCTAGTGGAAGCAAGAGAAGCTTCAAGGGCTACTGCTATGCCTGCAACAAATTTGGACACAAGGTTGAAGAATGCAGATTGAAGACTATGGCATTCAGGTCTCCAAGACTAGTATTCACCAAGAAAAGCAAGAACCAAAACACAACTAACTATACAAACAATGGGATGCACGGCAACAGTGATTCATGGAGCAAATCACCCAATCCAAGAAGGATGAACCCATGGAAGGCAACCGGCATTGTCTTCTATCACTGCAACAGAGTCAGTCACTTAGCAAAAGACAGCTAGAACCAGACTAGGAACAAAGGCAAAGGATCAACCAAACCAGTGGTGGAGACCTTGACTTCTGATAAGAATAACAACAAAGGTAAGGAGACCAAGAAAGAGATAAAGAAAATATGGTTCATTAAGGAATCAAAAAGCTCCGCTGAGGAGAAAACAGAGGCAAGATCATCATCACAAGATGGTGATATTTCTTCTACAAACTGAGCTTTCAAGGCTTAGGGGGAACCGGTAGCGCAACTACCGTTCTTGGTAGGACTTGTGAGTTTCATCTCACTCAGTCTACAAGTTAGACTGGAAAAGTATGAGATGTTCAATCGGGGCATGCCAAACCGAAAAAGTCGGACTACTGGTTAGCAAAAGCGGCAAAAAAGGTTAGGTAAGGCATTTAATGCTGTAGCCGTTTAACAATAGTTACCATTTGGTAATTACCGTTATGCCCTAATCCTATAAATGCGAAGAAGAATTACTCATTTACTTTTACCTTGCGATTTTGTGTCTATCTATTTTCTGCTTGAGTAATATTCTTGCGAATTGATAATCGAGTGAGATTGTCTGAGAAACCGATCAATCATCTCTCTAGTAACTGATTGAGAGCAATGGCGTCTTCATCTTATGACGCAAAGCTGGTTCCAGCAAATCAAGCTGATCGTACTCCGTATGATATTGTGCCGAATCAGAATAGGGAGAACGACATGGCTGGTGCGCTCTCCTCAGTGCCTGATGGAGTACTCCTGACAGAAGATGTAATTGCGTTCATCCATGCAAAACAAGAATAATTGGGTGAGACGTACATACAAAGCGAGTATCGCTCACTATGCAAAGATGAAAATTATCCTAATGGTTACGCAAAGCTGGTATTGTCTGGAATTATCAATGGAATCTCATATCCAACCATCTTCAAACCAGACTGGATTCAGATGGTGGTTAGTCAAGTGCACGAACCGGGATTCTAGCTCACGAAAGGAGTTTGCACTCCAATCACAAAAGATGATCTTCATAGGGTAACCGGGTTCAGTAATCAAGGGGAAGCCCTAACCCTAAGAACCATATCAAATGCAGTGGTGGCCAAACTGACTAAATCAAAATCTGACAAGCGATTGATGACCGTAACTGATATTGAAGATCCAATAGTTCGGTTCGCATCCGCTGTAGTAGGTTACAAAATATATCAGTCCAGTAACATAAACAGCATATCGGGTGGAGACATACATGCGGCTCACTGAATAATCCATGATAATGCACAGTATGATATGTGCGGAATGCTAAGAGGACAGATTTTTGAGAATATGAAGCTAGGCATCGTCAAAAAGAAATCACTAAAATTTGGCACACTTTTGATATGTCTCTATTTTTACTATTCGAATTTCTTCCTTGGAATAGGAAAAGTGACATGGGCGACAGATCGACTGGTCATGATGCAAATTAGTGATATGGCTAACCAAGTGGGAGACAAGTTAGGCAAGGCAATGACCGATTATTTCGAGGCCTTTTAGCTAAAAATTCATGCCAGACAAAGAATTCCGTCAGCTATTGTTGACTTGTACAAGGAAGAGGTATGTTTTCTGGTATCAACTGACTTCTGCATCATTCAAGCAGTAGAACCAAGAGATGAGTATGCACCGGAGCTTGGTTATGAGATCACCGCAAAGACTGCAAAGGCATATGCAGAGGCCCTGCAGGAAGCACACTTGGATCTCGACGCTCAACGGTTTGGAACCTATGAGGAAATAGAGAAAAATCTAAAAAGATGACCAATCAAGAACGTTTATGTGAAAAGAACGCTTACACCGAAGAAGAAACCGGTGACTGCACTAGCTAGGGCACAAAAGAAGAAAGCTCAACTAGTGGCAAGCACAAAAGAAGCTGAGGAAAGCGAGTCCGAGGACACAGTTCCTTTAATCAAAAGGAAGAAGGGTTTTAGCAAACCGGTGAAGGAGCCTGAAGTAAGACCCAAAAGACAAAATATTGATGAATTTGTAGAAGGAATAAAGAATACAGGAAGGTTAGGACAAGTGGCTAGAAGGTATGAGTTAAGCAATGACGAAGATAGAAGAAAGAATGAAGAAGGTTTAGTTTACTGCATGTACAAGTTTAATCTTTCTCCTTCTGAGATTCAAAAGATTGTATCAAAAGACCTATATGAGATACTTGAAGCCAGGTGGGAAGCTTCAATGGATAAGGAAAAAAGAGCTTCGAATACGCGCTCTGTTGGAAGTGCAGAATCACCTCACTCTGGGGGAAGCTACTCAGCAAGCTGATCTTCACAAGCAAAATTTTCTAACAAGGAGGATTAGTCAAGTGCTTATTGGAGAGGTAGATATGGTTCATCAAGAAGGTGTGTCTACCTGGACTAAGCTTCTTCAGACTCAGCAACAAGCAGAGGAAGCACGCCAAAGATCTACAGTTCCACCAGTTCCTGACATTGGGAAAGGAAAAGGTGTACTCGGAGTAGAGAAACCGGTCATTGTTGACATTAGTGATGAACCAACCAATCCAACACTTCTAGTTTCTCCAAACAAAGATAAGGTTCGCACAATGACTGTCAATGATAATGTAGCTAAAATTACAAATTTTGGAAAAATAGATAATGCAGCCAAATGGTATAGTGTATTAGCCGAGGAGGACAAACATGAAATTGAAAAAGCTCTTGTTGAAAGTCTACTAGATTTCATCAAAACTCCTAGGGATTATAGGGGCAAGTTTCCTCCTGAGTTAAACAGTAAGCTTCAAACAAAATGGAGAACCGGTCTAGAAATAAACTCAAAGATCAATAGGGAAGCACTGGAAAAAGCTAGACCTGGTCTAAGTGACAAGAGAGTAAAGCTTCTATTAGAAGAAGCATCTATGAATCTGGATACAAATTACAGAGTGTCCAAGATTCTCAATGGATATGAGAATGAAGTCTTCAAAGAGACTTTAGATTTCTCGCAGCAGTATGACTTCAATAATCTTGAAGCAATAGGTCCTTAGGATCAAACAACAACATTAAATAAGCCACCTATTCAATTCACTACAACTCAAGATCCAATAACTTGTGAACAGGAAGTTTCCACAGAAATGTTCACTTTTGGTGAACCTGTCAATTTGGAGAAATCTTTTGATATTCCAACTAACATATCACTTGAAGGTGATGAAGGAATTGCTGTAGGTAATCCTCATACGACTGAAGAACAACAACAAACACAAGTCCCACCAGAAGTGCACTCGTATCAAGAGGAAGATGCTATGGCTGAAGTAGAAGTGCAACATGAACGGGAAGTTCCACAATAGCAAACAAGACCAGAAGAGCTTACCTTACAAAGAGATGAAGAAATTAAGGAACAGGAACAAGAAATTCCTGTACAAACCAAGCAAGCTCAACTGGAAAAGGAACAAAAGCAAAAAGAGACATCAGATGTTCCAAGCTCCTCCTCATCTAAGAGAAAGTTGTCATTTGCCGAGGAAAAGGAAGACAAAAGAAGTAAGGTCACCGATACAGTGGTAGACATCAAAAAGATGTCAACAAGGCAGCTGAAGGAGCTCACTAAAAGAAAACAAGATACGGTTCTAACCAAAGTAAAGGACATCCTATATAACTTTGTACCGGATGCTGACATCGATGAAGATGAACCGGTCATTGATTAGCTGGAAATATTGGTAACAGCTTTGGTAATGATCTGACCGATCTAGAAACAGTGGCAATTGATCATTATGAGAAGAAGAGAATTGAAATTCTCAATAAACTGATTACAGATTCAAAGGCAATAGTATCAACCATTTTAAGTATTCTTCAACAACAGTTACAAGTTGGCAATAATTTGATGATTACTACTTCAAATTTTAATACATTCATGCAAGATCTGACAGAAAGGTTAGCAAAGGCTATAGAAGACTTAAGAGCTTTGTCTTCTCAGTATGACATCAAGAAAAGATCTGCAACAAGCTACAACAGAGAAATGACAAGTCTTTCTCTCATTTTGAGAAAGACTTCTGAGGAGCAAACTAAGAGAATCCAAGACATCATTGGATTTCAGCTGTATCTAGGTCCTACCCTAGACTTAATGCAAAAATCTGCAAAGGATGCTGAAAATCTCATCAAAGAACCTGAACATAAGACTATTGAAGATATGGAGAACATTATTGTTTCTCTACAAGCAGCTCAATCAAACTTAGAGCATGTAATCGGTCAGTGGCACACTTTTCTTCCATTTGCAAAAGTCATTTACAAAGACATTTTTGCCAAAATGCCAATTTAAACCCTTTGTCCCATGGAGGCAAAAAGGGGAAGACGAGAAGAACAGGAAATAAGTGGATAAAGAGCAGACAGAGGAAAGTGCAGAACATTCACCCGAAGCACTCAGACAGGGGAAGTGTTGTACAAACAAAGAGCAGTCTACAAAGACCAAGGCATTATCTATTTTTGTCTGAATGGCTGTGTATGAGTTTGCCACCAATGACAAAGGGGAAGATTGTTAGGAATATGAGTTGTCATTAGTGTATTTCACAAACACCATTCACACCGGTAAAGGGTCACCGATCACTTACATTACTCTAGACACCACCGGTAAACTGAGAACAAAATGAATGCACCGGTTGACTATATCGATAGTCACACTGGTAGACCGAACCGGGTATAAAAGGTATATTGGTCTAACTGTAAGAAAGATCCGATCTAGAATTTATGGATCAGTTTGAGTTAAACGGCTGGTTATACGGGACATCCACTGCTCAGAAGTGTAGTTAGCTTTTTAACAGGAGTTAGCTTTATTTCTACGGATGATCTCAAGGTAAACTCTAGATTAGATTGCATAGCTTTCATGTGTTGCATGATTTATGGTTAAGTTTACAGCCTGGCGGTTCTATGAGTCAAGAGGTTCACTCTTGTATAAATGTAGGTCATAGGATGCAAGAATGTTGTTGATTATTGGTGATTGCATAGAGCAGAGGAGAGACATCTTCTGAGAGAAGAGCTACAAACACAAAGGTAGCAGAGATCAACAGCCAGACAAAACGGGAAAGAGGTATGATCTAACTAGACATTCAGTGTCATAACAGATCATTGCTTTTATAAGTAGTTAAAGCAAATTGAAATCCCTTCATTAGGGTGGACCTAATCGGTTCGTTGTAAAAATCCCCTAACAGGGTAACATCTTTTTGATGTTCAAAGTCCTGTAACTAGGCAGCTCCTAACAGGGTTCAGATCTTAACAGATCTTTTGTAAAATCCCTTAACCGGGTAGCACTTTAACCAGTGCTTTGTAAGCTTCTAACAGGGTGCCTTTATTCTACAGTAGTGAAGTTGTGAGCTCTGTCTCACCGTGGTTTTTTCCTTCTAACCGAGGGTTTCCACGTATAAATGCTTGTGTTGATTTGTGTGATTCCTTCATGCTTGTAAGTGTTTGCTTTATTATGCTTATCAGTAAGGATAATTAAACAAGATTGCAATTACAAGCACAAAGAAGTATTTACTGATTCACCCGCCCTCTCAGTAACCGGTTTAGTAATAACAGAAAGATCTTTTACTTTTGCAATTTATGTCCTCTATGAGGGTTTTTGTCCTCACAAATCCCTTAATAAACAAAGTTCAAACCAGAAACAATTTGTTTTACAATCTCAAGCATAAGTTCCAAAATGAATTCAACGCACTTTTAATACCTCCACCCAAAACTCCATGCCCAATGTGGGAAAATAAGATATTTACTTTATTTTTAAATCCCTTATGTCTTTTACTTTGGATTCTCTTTAACACTAATTTAAGTTTTAAATAACTCCTTCTGTCCCCTTTGATATCCACTTATAAGTCACCATTTGATATTTAAATAATGCCAAATTAAATTTTTGATTTAACTTTATAACATTATAAAAATATATCTGATAATAAATCATCACCCAACAACATTAAATGCAATAACCGAGCCAAGGTGTAACCAATGCCAAGGGACAAGTTTGGTGCCTAAATGGTGTCTTACTAAAAATAGCAATAACAAAGCAAGTGTCTAAAATGCTCAAAAAATGTCATTAAGAAATGACACTTGGAAACGTCGAAGAGGCTAAACAATTGAGTCTTTAAGCCCTGAGGAGTTCCCTAACCAACCCACATTAGCCTATGGGAACCCAAAGAATAGTCTAATGATCACTAATTGTCAGCAACTTAGGAAGGGTACATTACAATCCTCCCTCCCCAACTTTGCTTGTCCCAAAGAAATCACAGCTCTAGATGATGCAAGATCTATTAAGTCTTCCATGTTGAGAATACTTTACTAGATACTCTTTAATAGTCCCTTTCTGTAGAGTGCATTCCTTGGAATCAATGATAGCCTCAAGAATTAAAATCAACTTACCCTCCTTGTCCAATGGTGGCAACTCAGAAGACGGAACCACATTATGCCCCAGTTCCTTTTTGAGGCATGATACATAAAACAAATTATGCACTCTACAATTTGCTGGTAACTCCAACTCATAAGACACTTCTCCAATTTGCTTGAAGATCCTGAAAGGACCATAAAATTGTGCTTAAGCTTGTCCGACCCTCTCTCTTAAGATTGGACTACTTGTAGGGTTGTATTTCAAGTATACCATGTCACTAATCTCAAAAGTACACTGCGTGGTGCTAATTAGCATACTAGTGCTTATTTTGTACTTGTTTCACGTTTTGTTTCAAAGCCTTCATTATGTCCCAACCTTCCTATAGCAAATCCCTAACCTAAGGCACCCTATTGGCCCAAAAATGTAAATCAATGAATCTTGGAGCTTTGTACCCATATAATGCAATAAATGGTGACATCTTGATAAATATGTGGTAAGTAGAATTATAACAATACTCACCACGATACAACCATCTTACCCATGCTTTTTATTGCCTTGAAATATAATTTCTAAGGTACCCTTCCACCAACTTGTTCACTATCTTTTTTCATCCATCTGTCTGTGACTAATAGCTAGTACTAGGAGTGAGCTTAGTACCAATCAACACGAAGAGTTCCTACTAAAACAGATTTAGGAACTTGTTGGACCTACCATTGATGATGCTTTTTTTGGGCATCCCATGAAGTTTGAATATCTCTCTGAATAATAGATCAGTACTTGTGCTATTGTATATGTTGCTAACATGGCAAAGGAATGGGCAATTTTTGTCAATTTGTCTACAACATATATACAATCCTAACCCTATACCTTTGTATAGAGGAGGGGCTTCACTACCCTCTAGATGATGATGTCTCAAGGACCAAACAACCATCAACTACTTTGCAATACTAGCGCTTTGGTGAGCTAGGGAGAATAATATAAAAATGAAAATACTAAATAATGAGAACACGTGATGAGGTAAAAATATTATGATTACAGAAACAAGAAATCCAACAAGTTCTTATCTTTAACCTGGGAAGGCTTTTGCCTTGGCCACCAACATGAACGAGAACGTCTATGTGCTACCGCCTGCGCTATCGTTTATATGGACCCAAAAACTCCGAAGTCAGTACCAAAAATGTCAAGTTCCTCAGACCTAAAGTCTTCAGATTTGAAGTTTATTAGAAATCAAAATGGACACACACATACCCCTTAAGCAAGGATAGAAGCCCAATATTTAGAAGAAGGTACAACTGTCTCAAATGGTGACCAAAATGATTGATAACAGCTGCAAATGTTCTCTGAAGATCTGATATAGTGCTGATCTTCAAACCCTAGCTGAGCTTTGTTCAACTCTTCCAAAATATGCAAACCCTTATGCCAAAATTGTAAAAAATATTCCAGCAATGATAAAAATATTATTCCACCTCCAATGGCTTCCAAAAATCAGTCCAAATCAAGTCGCCCTAGCTGGAAATTTCATTAGAAATTGTCTTCACCTCCATAAATCATCAAAATGGGGTTTGAAACCTTAGCTCCAACAACATAAAATTATTCTAGTCCATAAATCCCTATCAAAACACCAAGAAAATGATGCCAAATGGATCCCATAGATGTGCCATGATCAGATTTGCAATTATCTTCAATTTCTATCAACACCTAAAACCCTATCTGCCAAAGGAATGTGAAAATATGCAATAAATAAACCCTCTTTGGCTGCTCAAACTCTAATATGTGACAATATGCTCAATAAGAAACCTTGGATGGATTCCTCTTTCAAGGTGGAATTGGGTTTTCGTCCAATCCACAAATTTTTGAAGGTTTCCATAAAAAAAAATCAACAAGAAGAAGCACAATCTCCTTTGAGAGTAGAAGCATAAGCAATAACAATATTCAACAAGGCATGAGAAATGAGCTCCACAAAATTGTTTTTATGTAACTCCCAAGAAGTTTGCCCCTCTTCACCAATGCATGTGAGACTAAATAAAATCACTTTTTTCCATTAATTTAAGTTGTTTTTTTCAAAAAAGCACCCTTTTTTGCCATTCCCTATTTTTAGGGATTTTTCTTTTTTTCCCTATTTTTCGGGAATGCTTTTCCCCCTAATTTTCCGTGAATTCTTTTTTGCTATTTATTTATTTACATTGAATGTTGCAGAAGCATTGGTAGATTTCGACAAAGCTCCTGTACATGATAGAGAAAGTGAGAGCATGAGATCCAATAGCCAAAGTTGTGAAAAATGAGGAAGGAGTTTTGTTGTTGGAATGGGTGTGAATAGACCTTTTAGGAGCCTTTATGTGAAGGGACATGCATCAAAAGAGACCTCATGGAATATGCTAGTTTGAATTCGAAATCTTTTCGGTTTGCACATTGCACAAACGCTTGTGCGCCGCTCTCCCTTGTAACCAAATTGATCCCAAATTTAAACCATAGCCTGCTAACACTTCATCTTTACAATCTATGATGTTGGATTATGAAATCTTGATCATGAATTTTGTCATAAATTGAACAAACAAAATGCTCTTATTTGGTCATCCAAAGCTGAAGCTCAAGCCCAACTAACAGCCTGAAAGACACTTCATGTCAAAGTCCCTATTGGTGATCGTCTCTCTTTCATATCCCCTGCTCCTTCATGTCCTTTCTGTGGTAAAAAATGAAACCATCAAGCATGCCTTCTAGTACTGTTCTCATGCTCAACGCTTGTGGAAATACCTTTTCACTAACCTTCCTTCTCTTTTTGCTCCTCCTTGGACATGGAAAGTTGCGTTGCTTGGGCTGTCCAAACACCTAAATATCATATCTCAGACCTTCATACATGTTATTTTGAAAAACATTTGGAAATTTCACTGCCTAGCAGCCTTTTCTCACACCTTTTATACAGCCATGATCATATGTGTGAATCTCTCCCCCCATCTTACTCTTTTACAGACCTCTATTCAAGCCATCTCTGACCTACAGGCTTCTCTGAGAGAGATACAAATACAATTCAGCAATTTTGAGGCAAAAATGACAAGTGCTGATGGTAGAAATACTGATATTATCGCTCTTCCAAATTGTTGATTTTATGGAGCGTGATAGAGGTAGAAAAGACCTTCTTCAAGGTGTTCATGGTGGGAGAAGGGTAATTTGTTCTTCTCTGCAGATTGCTGCAAATGGCAACCACAACTGTAAGAATACGGGTTTGGTACAGGCAGATGATCTTCGTCCTCAGCAAAATGTCTCACTTCCAGGTGGTTCCAGGCAGGAAGATGAAAGTCTGGATGCATCAACGAGTGGTATTGGCTGTATTTTCCAGCCATTGGTTTATGCTGTTGTTTTTTTCGCTCACGCTCTAATGAGCCCTTGTAGCTGTACTTTCTACTATCTTATGTTTCTTTGAGCCTTGTATTCTTATGGGCGCTATTCTATAGTAGCTGTAGGCTGCTCATCAGGCCTTTGTTGTGAATGTTTTCACTGATCTTCAACTGTTTATTGTAAATAAATTTTTGCTTTTATACAATAATTTTTTTTGTCATAAATGCACTAGGCTCAATGCAAAAGTATCATAAATGCACGTGGTGCAATTCACAATGCTACATTTACCCCAATTTAGTGAGTTGATTGTCAGCTACACTAAAGTAGCTTAGAAAAATAAAACATTAAATTCATTGAATGCATTAATTACCTCAAAAAAAGGATAATGTGGAGGCTATAGAGGTCAATCAGGTGAAGACACATAATGCCCCCATTGCTTAGCAAAAAGCTACAACATTTAGCATAAAAGTTTAGATATTGCAAAATTAGGATATAGTTGGCACCAAAATGGGAAGAAGCTACTTCAGCGAGACAAATGCTTGAGAAATGTTAGTGAGTCAAAAGGAAAAAGATGATAAACTGCAAGTATATGCCACCTCATGTTTTTGCCCCCAACAAGGTAGAAAAAAATAGGGAAAAGGATTATCCAAAACCACCATAATTTTTTTTGAAAATTTTGACAAAATTTGGCTTATATACATACTTAAGGAGTGGGTTCTTAGAAGGGTCATTTCACTATTCATCACAAAGATTTAAAATTTTCGCTATGTTTTCTATAGAGCAACATGGAAAATGCCTTGTAGACGAGACTTGCATCCCAATAGAGTCCAGGAGCTTTGAGCCGTAGTGGAGGAGGGCAAGCTATTGGACCAGGCAGGCCAAAGTATTTTTGTTTTTCATTTTTTATTTACACATTTATTTTTCGTAGGAAAAAAGTGTAGTTGCACATTCCTCTTGTTGATGTTATTGCTAGATTGGATTCTAGCATAATTAATTTTAATTAGAAATTAAAACTAATTATTCAATTAGATCATCGGGTTGGGCCCAATTATTGCTTTTATCACAAGACGCTATGTATTGATAAATTCACTTAATGATTTAATTGGGCTGGGCCCACATTTGAATCACGATTCAATATATTTCTTGGCGCCAATCTGGGCCGACTTATGGAGAGTTTGTGGAGCTTGCTCCATATATAATCAAGGCATTGTCTTAGCGAATAAGACACAAAAAAGGCACAACAATCATACCTTACATCGATCTATCTCATAACAATCATACATAGCAACACAATGAATATACACAACACAGTAAAAACGAGATACATCCAGTGATATTCAGCAATAAGGAATTATCAATACATCTAAAATTATTATCTTGCGACATCTAGCCATTCACGAGGTATAGACTTTTAGATCGGCAATCCATAGTTTGCATCATTTATACTTCATTGGCGATCTATCTCCAGCGATTTATATACTTCCTGAGATTGGCGATTATACTCCAATATGGATCGGCGATTTGCTTCATTGATTGGGGATCTTCAACAAACCTAAGATTTGCGATATTTGTGAGGTCTGTAATTGAATCTTGAAAAGTGATAATAGTTGATCTAATTGTTGTTGGGTTTTTTCCTCCAAGAGGGAGGTTTTGTTAATCCTAACCGGTTATTGAGAGGGGGGGGTGAATCAGTAAATACAATTTCTACTTCAATTTAACCTTATATATATATTCTTGCAGAATTAAAAGAATATAATCAACACTCATAAACAGAAATAGAAATACACAGGTCAACACATCATATATACATGGGAACCCTCGATTAGAAGGAGAAAACCATGGTGGGACAGAACCCACAACTTTACTACTGCAGTAATAAAGGTGCCTTGTTAAAGGCTTACAAAACACTTGTAAGAGTGCTACCCGGTAAAGGGATTTGGTAGAAGACCTGTTAGAATCTTGACCCTGTGAGGAGTCGCCTTGTTAAAAGACTTTCAACACCAATAAAGATATTACCCGGTGAAGGGATTTATATAAGAACCTGTTAGGGTTCACCTTGGTTGAGGGATTTGAATATGCTCTTACAATTCAAAGCAATGATCTATTATGACACCTTTTGTCTGATTAGATCATACTTGTTACCTTTTTTCTCTGCTTGGTTGTTGAACCCTTCTTTGTCTTTCACTTCTTGTGACTGTAGCTCCTATCAAAAGATATCTCTCTCCTGCTCTGAATATTCAACAACACTTCTTGTGTATACTACGACCTGTATTTATAAGACATTATTATTATTCAAAATATTGCTCACAGTTCCGCCAAGCTGTAAACTCACCCATAAATCATTTATGCGAAAAAGCTTGCAAAATGATCTTGAGTTTACCTTGAAACACACGTAGAGGAAATAAAGCTAACTCCAGTTAAAAAGCTAACTTCAGTTTCAAATGTGAATGCTCCGTATAATTCGGTTTTAACTAAGACAGCTCCGCATAATCCAGTTCGGATTATCATGCAATCAACCGGTATTAAACTTATACCCGGTTGGTCATACTTTCCCTATATGTCTCATAAGACCGGTTGAAAACACTCTGTTTGGTCTACCGGTGCTCTGGTGGAATTGATGTTTGCCTCTAACTTAACCAATGACAACTTAAATATGACAACAATCTTCCCCTTTGGCACTGGTGGCAAAACATCACCTTACATTCCCTGTCTTGTAGACTTCCCCTGTAAACACAGCAGGTTATGTCAACAATTACCGGTTCTTCTGTAGGTTTGCCCTTGGCCGAAGTCTCAGTGCCCAGTATACCCTTTCCTTTCCCGGTATCTTTCACCGGTGGCTCTGTGGTTTTTTGGCATTCTTCTTCTGCTTGGTGTTGTCGCTAAAGAAGATTTGTCCAAGTAGCAACACCTTCTTCACGCACCTTGTCCACATCTCCAATAAGCACTTGACTTATCCTTTTTCGTATCAAGAAACTTTGCTTGTGCAAATCCACTTGTTGGGTTGCTTCGTCTAGAGTTAGATGATTTGGACTTCTAGTAGAGCTTTTATCCTTAGCTCTTTCTCCTTGTCAATTGAAGACTTCCATCTTCCTTCTATGATCTCTTGCAAATCATCCAGTATTATTGTGTGAAGCTCAGTTGGTGTGTAGTTGAACTTGTAGAGACGATGAACTACAACTTCTTTTATTTTTCTTTTGTCCTCTTCGTTGCTTAGACCATATCTCATTCCAACTGTCCCCAATCCACCTCATTCCTTAACTCCTTCAACAAATTCTTCAATAGTTGGTTTTCTTCCTTTCGGTGCATCCTCTTTCACCGGTTTCACAGATTTCCTCTTTCAGTGAAGAGTAGTTGTGTCTTCGGTCTCTGTTTCTTCTTGTTCTTCCCCTTGCTTGTTGGACACCTGTTGTGCTCTTTTCCTTTCAACCTTGGGTTCTTCTGTTACTGGTTTCTTCTTCTTCGGTGTGGGAGACCTCTTCACATATAGCTTTTTAGGTTCTTTTACTGAAGACTTCTTCAGATTTTCTAGAATTTCTTCATAAGTCCCAAACTTGTATGAAGAGAGATCTAGATCACTCTCTTGCAATGCTTCTGCATAAGCCCTGGCTACCTTGGTAGAGACTTCATAACCGAGCTCCGGTGCGTACTCAGTTCTTGGCTCCACAGCCTGAATTATGCAGTGATCGGTGGTGACAAGAAAACACACCTCATCCTTGTATAAATCAACAATAGTCGAGGGAATTCTTTCCCTGGTATGCATTCTCAGTTGGAAGGTCATTACTTTAGTAAACTGATTTCCTAGTTTGTTCGCCATTTCTCCTATTTGAATCATAACCGGTTTATCTGCTAACCAGGTTACTTTTCCTACACTCGGAAAATTTTTTTGATAATAAAAGAACAAACATACTAGTAAAGTTCCATATTTTAGAAAGTTTTTCTTCACAAGACCTAGCTTTTTCAGATTTTCAAAAATTTGCCCTCTCTGGCGCAAATATCATATTGTGCTTTGTCGTGCATGATCCGGTGTGTGACATGTATAGCTTCGCCCGGTACACTGTTGAGGTTGCTCGACTAATAAATTTTGTACCCTATCACCGCAGATGCAAACCGAACGCCTTTGTCCTCTATGTCGTTGACAGTCATCAACTTACTGTCGCACTTCGACTTTGTTAACCTTGTGACTACAGCATTCACAATGGTTCTAAGGGTAAGAGCTTCCCCTTTGTTGCTGTAACCAGTAACCCTTCGTAGATCCTCCTTAGTGATCGATGTGACTGCACCTTTCGCTAGCCACATCCTTGGTTCGTGCACCCAACTTAGAACCAATCTTATCCAATCCGGTCCAAACATGGTTGGATACCTGACCCCATTGATCAATCTTGAAGTTACAAGCTTCGCATACTTATCCTGAAGCTTTCCATCTTGGCAGAGTGAGAGATACTCGCTTTGGATGAAGGTTTCACCCAATTCTTCTTGCTTAGCATGAATGAAAGCAGTAACATCTTTAGTCAATAGAACTCCATTAGGCACCGATGATAGCACACCTGTCATGTCGTTTTCTTTGCTCTGCATTGGCATGATGTCGTAAACAAGTTTGTCGAATTGGTTCCCTTGAATTAGATTGACGACAAAAGTTGATGATGCCATCGTATCTTGACTGGTTTACATGGAGAATTCTTGATCAGATTTACAAAGATTACTTAGCAAAGACCGTAAATCAAAGCAAGAGAAGATTACTCAATCATAAGAAATCAAAAATCAAAATTTGCAAAGTAAAGTGAAATGAGTAAACATCCTTCCCTTATATAGATTTAGGGTATAACGATATTTACCAAACGGTAACTATTGTTAACAGCTATAACATTAATTACCTTACCTAATCTTTTCTTCGACAATCGGTTTTCATGTATTTACCTGTTGATCAAACCTCGATTGAAATGTCAGCACTTACCTGTCCGGTTCACATGATAGATCAGTGACTTCTTCCGGTTTCACTTTTTGACTGTGTGAGTTCATTGCTCACCAGTTCTACCGAGAATAGTAGGCGGACTACCGGTTCCCTCTAAGCCCTCAGACTTAGTTTGCTAAAGAGATATCACCGTCAGCAGATGATGATCTTCCTTCTGTCTTCTCCTCAGCGAAGCTCTTTGACTCCTTTTTGAACCAAATCTTCTTGACTTCTTTCTGTCTCTTTTCCCTTGTTGCCTTTTGGTTGGAAGACAGGGTCTTATGCACTGGTTTGACCGGTCCTCTTCTTTTATTCATTGCTCGGTTCCTGCATTCCTTGGCCAGATGCTCGATCTTGTTACATGTAATGACCCTTACCAATAGGATCACTAAAAACCCCCAAATCTGAATCGAGTCAATTTGTCAAACACTTGGCATGCACTGAACTGTTTGGTTTGAAATGATGTGTTTCAATGTGATTGTTGTTTTTGGGCATCAAAGCAATTGAGATAACAATACCATATAGGAATGTAATACAATTGAGCAACAATGAAACTCAAAGCAATGTAAGACTTACTACAAATATACCAAACTTCTCTAATTCTGATTACAATTCTCAGAATACATGACTGTGACATGTAATAATCAGATTACAATGCTATGATCTTTTATTATGCTTTGACAATGTACACAATGCCCTAACTATGCATACCAATCCAATACAACCAATGGCACAGTTTGATTATAGTGGACTGATTATAAGGACTGTTCCAACTATTGAAAATATGGCATGTATTGAATGAATAGACACTCATAAATAGTGACCTTACAATGCACACTCATAACTATGGCAATCTGGTCACAAAATATCAGATCACAATAACAATGTAACAGTGACTATATTCTGAATACAAACATGACTGTTACAATCTATTACATATGAGCTCTGATTCATGGACTGTTACATATCAAAATTATGGCAATGCTATTACCAAACAATGCACTCCCTTTTCCCTACTCAATGCACTATCAATCCTATGATACTTCAATGACAATTGACGATAACCAAAACTGATTATGAATGCTATAACAGTGACTGAAAAACATGCAATTTCATACAACTTTCTTGACATTCAAATGCATTCAAACACATGAAGAAAACCTGGAAATCGCTGCCCTTTTGACTGTTGAAAAATGCTGATGAAACGATGACTAATCTGTCCCCGAACTGCACCTCTGATCGCTGCTGTACCATGCACTGTTCCTGTCCGTACAGTACAGTCTTGTACCGCCCTGATATAAAATAATCGCAGGGTTTTTGACACTCCAAAAAGCTATGAAAAGGACTGCCAAGGGTGTACTAAGATCCTCCCAAGAGCATAAAAAATATTCTCCAAGTAGATTAGGAGATATGAGCAAATTATTGGTTCCAAACCCTGATATTGCAATTCTGAAAATGTGCCAAATTGATATCCAATCTTTACCAAAATGATTCACCAATGCAAATGATGAATTCAAACCCTTATTCCAAACAATTGCAAACCCTCAATATCAATTTTTTAGGTCTGCTTTTTCGGACTGCTTTTTTCGGGTCTGCTTTTTTCGGACTGCTTTTTCGGATCTGCTAAAAATTGCCTCCTATAATTTCGGCCCTACTAAAAATGCCTCTGGAAATGCTGTTTCAATCACCAACAAACCCTTACATCAAATTCTCAATGAAGTACCAATGAGATGGCTGAGTACCAACTCCAAATTTGCAACCCTTCAGTAGATATTTCACTACCTCAGTTATGCCAATCCAAGAGAGTGATTCGTTCCCAAAGATCGAATAGAATTTGTAGACTAAAGACTACAAATTGCTTCACAATGAAGAAGTAGAAGAAAATCCAAATCCAAGCATGTAGAAATGAAAGCCCAAGCCCTCTATTTATTCTTTTCCTTGAGAAGTTGCTAGAACTTCTAGAAACATCCAATTATAATGTACTTTATAATAAAATAACATTATAATAATAAAGTACATTTCTCAACTCAAAATTATAACAATGTAGGCTCATAACTAAATGTAGGCCCAACTACAACCGAATGTAGGCTTTGTCAGCAATATGCAATCAAATGATCAACATAATGACCCTCTCTCCAAACCATTTGCCTACGAGAGTCGATGATAGGCAAATCCGTCATGCCAAACGATGTCAGCCAAAATGGGGACATGACAGTCCGCCCTTCCTGAAATTGCTTGTCCCCAAGCAATGGCTAAACAAATAATCAATCAATCCACTTGGATCCCAAACGTAGTCATGATCTAAACTGCTGTCAATCAACGCAAGCTCCTGCAATATTCTTTGAAATATAATCAAGAGGAATCCATAATCAAACTGGCAAATACAACTCAACCAAATTCCAACATCACAACTGCCAGTGTCAGGAACCCACGAGAAACAAACTTTCGAAATATCAGAACCCAAGTAGAGAGGACAACTCAAACTGCCAACATAGTAAATATCATCAACACATCCCACTGGCCTGTGTAAAGCACACAATCCAACTCTGCAACAACAGTGAACACTCCCGAATAAATCTGCACCAAGTACGGAGAATCCACACACTGTACAACTCCTGAAGTGAAAACAACTCTGCAAATCACTGACCACTGTCTCATAACCATAACTCTCATGTACCGCTGATGGCGAAAAGACAGTACAAGATAGACAGCAAGAAATAGAACCCAAACCAAATTTGACGGCCATCAACTCCTCAACACATGGATCAAAAGCAAACCGATGTACATACCCTGAAATATAATGCCAGTAAAAAGAACCAACCAGCTCATCCTGCAAACGTGATGCAACCAACTGTGACTGATCATTAGCTAAGTCAGAATATGACATAGCGAAGGGAGTGAAATCAAGAACAACGGTTGAATCATCAACAACATCAATATCACCCCCAATCTCCTGATCATGAATCATCCAGCTGTCACTCACAGAACCCAACACCACGTCATATGCCTCACAACTCTCTACCCGTGGAGTCAAACCATACCATAACTGATGACAAGCACTAGGGACCAAAGTATATCTACGTAACATAATCTCATCAACATGGCCATCAAAGGTAAACTGATGACCATACCTCACAGTGTAATGCTGATAGAATGCGCCAATCTCAGTCAGTGGCTCAGACTGCAATCCAGATGAAACTAATTGCAACCGATCACTAACCAAGCCGGAACTAACTACTACCTCCGAAGACACCGCCAAGGGAGTAGTATCACTAACAGGAACCATGCCAACTACCGATTCATCAACATCAAACATGATCTTTGGTACAACATCACTAGTCTCCGTGCCATCAGTAGTAGAGACCACCACCAAGTCAGGCGTACCACAACAATCTGCTGCAGCACCCAACTCAACTGAACCTGACTCTAGTGGAAACGAACCCGATATGCCAATGCTAGTATCAAGGATGGATGCATCCCCATCTCCACTATCTTTGACAATCTCGACCATGGACATCCTCGGATCACCAGACACCACAACCTGTGACTGTACGGGATCTGGTAAAGATTGAACTTGCTCTAACTCCATGGTCACCTCAGCCAAATGAAACTGTGACTCCTCGAAAGCCAACTGTGTACTCTCAAGAAACTCAGAAGTCACCTTGAGCTGCTAAGTAAGCTCACTCACTTCACCTTCCTTGACCAACAAGGCATCATATGTTGTACTGCCCCACTTCATAAGATGATCTCTGTCGGCTACCAACTGCATATAATTCTGTCTCAGAATTCGATAGCCTCCCACAAAGAGTGGATCTCTATCAAGGAAAGGTAACTGCCTCCCTGCTCATCGCTAGTAGGAGAACCCCATCCATAAACTGCTAACAATTGACGAGCAACATTGAAATGCTCACAAGCGGCAAAAATGTCACGCTCACTAACTCTCAGCTGACTAGACACATGATGGCGCTGGCTGGTCGAACTCCTAGACTCTACCCCTGGTACATTGTCCAAAGGAGTAACCTCAAAATAGTTATCATCTGTAATACTGCCATCTGAATTCTGCAGACCAGCTGCTGAACTCGTATCATCAAACTAAGTGACTGAAGCATCAACATAAACCTCTGTATCAAAGGAACCCGCTGAAAAGACTAAGTCCTCAATACTGTCAATATCATCCTCCTCTAACACACTATCCAAAGGAGTAGACTCAAAATCACTGATCTCTGGAGTACTACCATCCATACTCTGCGAATCAACTCCAAAGCTCACATCATCATATGGAGTATCAAAACCTGTAGCATCGTTATCCAACTCTGTCGTAACAAATGAATCTGCCGAGGATAATAAGTCCTCAGAACTGTCCACAGCATACTCCTAGATGTCATCAATACCCATATGATCCTGGGACTCATTTGTAAATACTAACACCTCAGATGTACCTGAATCATCACAAACCCACTGCACCCTGAGTGGTCGACTGGAAATGCACACAACTCCCAACACCAGTGTATAAAAACTAATACTAGCATCTGGCAAGCTGCTATGAATGAGAACAACACCGTGTAATCTGCTAATCAAATCCATGATAGCACTCAAGCAATCACTGCTACCAATAAGTGATAAGGATCTCCAATCAACATAATCCCAAACACCAATATAACAATCCCGAGTCCATATCCGTAAACTAGAATCAACTGGTAACTCAAGCAAACTCCTCACCTGAGTAATATGACTAATACCAACTAACTCCACACAATCATCATCTGAATCCATTGTGCTGTAGTTACTATTCTGAGCACCTGTGACATCATCCTCAGGCAACCTGTATACAACTGTCTCAACTTGAGTACCAAGTTGACAGTTACTATCAATCTGCATAGTGTCCTTCACCACTTCCTCCTGTGGCTTAGTAGAAACCGAAACATCTGTCGGAATGCTAACTTGTTTCTCAAAATCCTCATGAAGGTTTCTGGTAACTGTGTCTGCCAATCTCATGTTATCTCTCCTGCGAGAAAATCTGCCAAATAAGAATCTAGTCAACTTATCCACCTTGGCTGGGTCGGATAGCATATCATTCATCCAACGATTTCTTTTTATCACAGACTCATTCAACTCATCAATTTCTTTCTTGATCTCAACCCAACTGTCTGAATGACTACTTTTTTTGCTGCTTTGTGGTTCCTCTTTCAGAAAGGTAGGCATTGTAGGACGGTTAACTGACCATGAAGTGTACCTCTTCCTTTCCATTCTGCAATCAATCGAGTGCTGGTCACTCATACAATTCTGTTCTTCCCCAACAGGATGGCAGGAAACCGCTTTGATACCACTGTAATGACCCTTACCAATAGGATCACTAAAAACCCCCAAATCTGAACCGAGTCAATTTGTCAAACACTTGGCATGCACTGAACTGTTTGGTTTGAAATGATGTGTTTCAATGTGATTGTTGTTTTTGGGCATCAAAGCAATTGAGATAACAATACCATATAGGAATGTAATACAATTGAGCAACAATGAAACTCAAAGCAATGTAAGACTTACTACAAATATACCAAACTTCTCTAATTCTGATTACAATTCTCAGAATACATGACTGTGACATGTAATAATCAGATTACAATGCTATGATCTTTTATTATGCTTTGACAATGTACACAATGCCCTAACTATGCATACCAATCCAATACAACCAATGGCACAGTTTGATTATAGTGGACTGATTATAAGGACTATTCCAACTATTGAAAATATGGCATGTATTGAATGAATAGACACTCATAAATAGTGACCTTACAATGCACACTCATAACTATGGCAATCTGGTCACAAAATATCAGATCACAATAACAATGTAACAGTGACTATATTCTGAATACAAACATGACTGTTACAATCTATTACATATGAGCTCTGATTCATGGACTGTTACATATCAAAATTATGGCAATGCTATTACCAAACAATGCACTCCCTTTTCCCTACTCAATGCACTATCAATCCTATGATACTTCAATGACAATTGACGATAACCAAAACTGATTATGAATGCTATAACAGTGACTGAAAAACATGCAATTTCATACAACTTTCTTGACATTCAAATGCATCCAAACACATGAAGAAAACTTGGAAATCGCTGCCCTTTTGACTGTTGAAAAATGCTGATGAAACGATGACTAATCTGTCCCCGAACTGCACCTCTGATCGCTGCTGTACCATGCACTGTTCCTGTCCGTACAGTACAGTCTTGTACCGCCCTGATTTAAAATAATCGCAGGGTTTTTGACACTCCAAAAAGCTATGAAAAGGACCGCCAGGGGTGTACTAAAATCCTCCCAAGAGCATAAAAAATATTCTCCAAGTAGATTAGGAGATATGAGCAAATTATTGGTTCCAAACCCTGATATTGCAATTCTGAAAATGTGCCAAATTGATATCCAATCTTTACCAAAATGATTCACCAATACAAATGATGAATTCAAACCCTTATTCCAAACAATTGCAAACCCTCAATATCAATTTTTTAGGTCTGCTTTTTCGGACTGCTTTTTTTGAGTCTGCTTTTTTCGGACTGCTTTTTCGGATCTGCTAAAAATTGCCTCCTATAATTTCGGCCCTACTAAAAATGCCTCTGGAAATGCTGTTTCAATCACCAACAAACCCTTACATCAAATTCTCAATGAAGTACCAATGAGATGGCTGAGTACCAACTCCAAATTTGCAACCCTTCAGTAGATATTTCACTACCTCAGTTATGCCAATCCAAGGGAGTGATTCGTTCCCAAAGATCGAATAGAATTTGCAGACTAAAGACTACAAATTGCTTCACAATGAAGAAGTAGAAGAAAATCCAAATTCAAGCATGTAGAAATGAAAGCCCAAGCCCTCTATTTATTCTTTTCCTTGAGAAGTTGCTAGAACTTCTAGAAACATCCAATTATAATGTACTTTATAATAAAATAACATTATAATAATAAAGTACATTTCTCAACTCAAAATTATAACAATGTAGGCTCATAACTGAATGTAGGCCCAACTACAACCGAATGTAGGCTTTGTCAGCAATATGCAATCAAATGATCAACATAATGACCCTCTCTCCAAACCATTTGCCTACGAGAGTTGATGATAGGCAAATCCATCATGCCAAACGATGTCAGCCAAAATGGGGACATGACATTACAGTTGTAACAAGTCATCCCAGTTGCTCTCCATGGATTTACCCTTCTATTCTTAGGTGAATGACACCAAGAGTTATTATGGCCATGTATGCCACATTTAGCACAGTTGGATGTGCTCCAGTTTATATTCTTCTTAGGGAATATCGGTCTTGGTGGGGATCTGAATGCCATAGTTTTAGATCTGCATTCATCAGCCTTGTGTCCAAATTTGTTGCATGCATAGCAGTAACCTTTGAAGCTTCCACTGGACACACTGTTGGGACAAGACCTACATTCAGATGTCTTGTGACCATACTTGTAACAGTTTCTGCAGTAACTGTTAGAAGTAATTGGTTTTATTGGCGCATTTCTGCAGTCATTTGTTTTATGACCCGATTTACCATAGTGATGGCAAGAGGTTTTGAACGTCTTCTTACCTTTGACTTCTGTTGATTTCTCCTTTTCCATCTTGCCTTTCTTGACTCCAGAGGACTCACCGGTTTCCTTGCTGCTTTCACTAATGAACCCAAGTCTTGTGGGATCCTTGTGCTTTCTTTGAGCCCTCAGTTGCTCATCAAGCTTTTCTGAGCTCTCATTGTATCTTCTAAGTGTCTCATTTCTTTCTTCGAGAACTTTCATTTGTTCCTTTAGTTGATACAATTCAATAGCCAGCCTTTTGCACGCATCATCTTTATCATGCCAATTCTTTTGCATGTTTGCATTTTCTTGTGTAATTATTTGCATGTCTTCTTGAAGTTGTAGAACAACAAGATCACTTTTCCTTACTGCATCTTTTGCTTGATTTCTTGCTCTTTAAGAGGCTGCCAGTGATTTCACGACACTATTCCTTTCATCTTCAGCTTTCCTCTTTTCCTTAATGATTTCAGTAATTCTTAGAGCATTATTTTCCTGCTCCCTTTTCAGATTTGTGATCTGATCAGTTAGACTCTGATTTCTTTCCATAAGCTCAGAAACTGCCTCCTCTGCTTCATCAGATCCACTTTGCCTAGAGAGTTCTTCAATTGTTTCATTTCTCTCACTTAGTTGCAGAGCCAACTCCTTTCTTTTTGCAAGGGACCTCCTCAGTCTATTCTCAAGAAGGGTAGTTATGCCATTCGCTTCATCAAGCTGTTTCTGATACCTGTATCCCTTCATGATCTTTTACTCAAGTGGTTAAGCTTTATATCTTTGAGAACCAAAAGACTCTGATACCAATTGTTAATCCTAACTGGTTACTGAGAGGGGGGGTGAATCAGTAAATACAATTTCTACTTCAATTTAATCTTATATATATTCTTGCAGAATTAAAAGAATATAATCAACACTCATAAACATAAATAGAAATACACAAGTCAACACAACATATATACGTGGAAACCCTTGATTAGAAGGAGAAAAGCACGGTGGAACAGAACTCACAACTTTACTACTGCAGTAATAAAGGTGCTTTGTTAAAGACTTACAAAACACTTGTAAGAGTGCTACCCGGTAAAGGGATTTGGTAGAAAATCTGTTAGAATTTTGACCGTGTTAGGAGTCGCCTTGTTAAAGGACTTTCAACACCAATAAAGATGTTACCCGATGAAGGGATTTATATAGGAACCTGTTAGAGTTCACCTTGATTGAGGGATTTGAATATGCTCTAACAATTCAAAACAATGATCTATTATGACACCTTTTGTTTGATCAGATCATACCTGTTACCCTTTTGCTCTGCTTGGCTGTTGAACCCTTCTTTGCCTTTCACTTCTTGTGATTGTAGCTCCTATCAGAAGATATCTCTTTCTTGCTCTAAATATTCAACAACACTTCTTGTGTATAATATGACCTGTATTTATAAGACATTCTTATTAAAAATACTGCTCACAGTTCCGCCAAGCTGTAGAAACTCACACATAAATCATGTATGCAAAAAAGCTTGCAAAATGATCTTGAGTTTACCTTGAAACACACGTAGAAGAAATAAAGCTAACTCCAGTTAAAAAGATAACTTCAGTTTCAACTGTGAATGCTCCGTATAATCCGATTTTAACTGAGACAACTCCGCATAATCCGGTTCATATTATCATGCACTCAACCGGTATTAAACTTATACCCGGTTGGACATACTTTCCTTGTATGTCTCATAAGACTAGTTGAAAACACTCTGTTTGGTTGACCGACGCATTATAAAGAGTACCAGTGCTTGATTAGTCTATGGTGCTCCGGTGGAATTGATGTTTGCCTCTAACTTAACCAATGACAACTTAAATATGTCAACAGGTTTTCCCAGGGTAATACTTTGTGTTATCGTGCCTTCTTTATCTGTTTATTTTGTTAAATTGTTATAGTTTTGATCTGATCACTAAAAATTAACATGGTATCAGAGCCAGATTTGTACGAACAAGTGATCAGATTAACCATATACTTTCAATCTTTTGTTTCTTTCCTTCTTTTGTCAAGATGGTGACAAGTCTAAAGGTAGAAGACAGACTGGAAGGTGTTTTGAATTTCACCTTTTGGAAAGTGCATGTTCTCCTTGCACTTGAGGAAAATGATTTTCTTGAGTTTGTGCAAGGGCAAGAACAAGTTGAACCTACAGATCAGGATGAGCTACGTCAGTTCAAGAAGAATGCTCTTAAAGCCAAGAAGATCCGAATTGATTATGTGAAGGACCATCTTGTTCCTATCATCTCCAAGATGTCTTCAGCCAGGGAGATGTTCAAATATCTGGAAGGAATGTATGAGATCAACAACATGAGCAGGGCATTTGCATTAAGAAGGCAGTTGCTTCAAGTCAAGATGAAAAATGGTGAATCAATCATGGCATTTTTCATAAAGATTTCAGAATTTAAAGATTAGCTCAATGCCATTGATGGTGGGGTTGTGGACAAGGATCTTGTTATGCTTGCATTAAATGGCCTTCCTCACTCTTATGAGCCATTCATTCAAGGCCTAAGCGGAAGGTAAATTTTTTTCATTTGATTGTCTTCGTGCTAACTGTATTCAAGAGGAATCTCGTCTAGTAGCAAGAGGAATTAAGATTTCTCATGGTGAAGAAAATCAAGTTCTTGCTACCCAATCAGTCAAGAAGAAAGGTGGTCATTGGAAGAACAACTTCAAGAGGAACAACAATTTCAGATCTCATAATGCTCCCAACTCAAGGAAGAAGCCAAGGATCTATCTCATATTTGATGCTTTAGATGTGACAAGTTTGGTCACTATGCCAAGGAGTGTCAATCTTAGCTCAAGCAACAAGAGACAAACCTGAACAAAGTTGCTAATAAAGAAAATAAGGAAGACTTCCTCTTCATTTTTGCATTATCAAGTAATGTTCCTACAAATGATGACACTTGGTTGATAGATAGTGGAGCATCTAGGCACATTACAACTTTTAGATTTGATTGAGAAGGAATCCAACCTTCATGTTGTCATCGGTGATGATGCTCGATATTCAGTAAGAGGTTTTGGTAATACCTCTCTCAACTTAGAATCTGGAATTTCCTTGCAGCTAATTGATGTCTTATTTGTACTGAGAATTAAAAGGAATTTAATCTCAATATCTTCCCTAGAAGATAAAGATTATCAAATTGCATTTTTAGAAGGAAGGGTTCTTGCTTGGCATAAGAAATTCAACATCAAAACAACTTGGATCATTGGAAATAGGTTTGAAAGCCTCTACAATCTTTCAGCTCGACCCTTTCAAGCTCTCATTCATGCATCACATGAGTCTAGTGATCTATGGCACAAAAGAATTGGACATCTTTACTTTCGTGCTCTTCCTATACTTGAGAAAATGGTTAGAAGTATGCCTAAACTTAGTTATGATCATGATGATATATGTAAAAGTTGTGCTATGTGAAAAAATACTAAAGGTTCTTTTCATAGAAGTGAATTTAGATCTAATGAGAAACTAGCTCTTGTTTTTTATGATTTATGTGGTCCCATGTCTGTTGCATTTCCTAGTGGATTTTTGTATTATGTAATTTTTCTAGATGACTACTCTAGGAAAACATGGATCTCCCTTCTAAGGTCAAAAGAATCTGATGAGGTTTTGAATAGATTCAAAGAGTTTAAATCTTTAGTTGAAAATTTATTTGAGAAAAGAATCAAAATATTTAGATCTGACAATGGAGATGAGTACACCTCAAGTGGTTTTCATGATTTTTGTGAAGAGCCCGCCTGGCTCTTTGCTGGAGATAACTTTTCTTTTTAAATTGTTTGCAAGTTTTGTTTTTGTTTTTGATAATATTTGACTTTTTTGAAACTTTTCCAGAATTCAATAACATAAATACAACAAATTTGAATAAAACTGGATAAACTCCACTAATATAATTTATGAAAAATACATTATTCATAAATATTAATTTATATTATTGCATATTGGCACCTGGTAAATGTAATATCCTCCAACTAGTGCTGACGCAGCCTTGTGTAGTGTATTGCAGCCCAAAGGAAGTCATAGTGTAGCTTCCCCAAAGTCCATGCAACCTTGAGGACTTAATACGCAGCCTTCCTAACCAAACACGCCGCCTCTAATGAATTTGTAACAGCCTCCAAGCCAAACGCAGGTCCTAAATACATAACGCAGCCTGCTGGAAGTGAGACGCAACTTGCTGGAAGTGATACGAACAGGCTGGAAGGTGTTACGCCAACCTCCAGATAATCTTCGCAGCTTTAATTAGTGAAGTCTGCAACACTTATTTGCCATACGCTACCTACAAATGGATCGCAGCTCAAGTAGAAGATGAACAAACTTTTACCAACACATAGAACACCAGGAAAGAAAATCAAATCACCAATAATAATTCAAAAACCATTCAGAACTCCTCAAATTTATACTTCAGCATCAAATTGCATTCCCTGAATCAGAATAAATTTGCAGAATTCAGTTTGCAAAATTCACCATCAATCAATGATGATTCAAATTGCCAAAAGAGAGGAATTAGTCCTCAAACCCTAGCCATCTTCTTCACAACCAAATTTTATCAAATGATCAATAGATATTTTAGAATGAGCTCTCAAGTCCCTTTTTATTCTTTCTTGCGAGAGCTCAAACACAATTCTTACAAATGTGGGATAAATAGATATATTTTTCCTTTTAATAATTCATTTATTCCAACACTTTAAATTAATACCTTGGCTTAGGTTTTCATGAATTAATTAAATAAATGGCCCCTTCCCATGATGACTCAACCCTCAACTTAAGTGAAATTATAAAGTTAAATTATAACTTTATAATAAGCCATTTAATAATTTAATAATAATTTGGCCACCAAAATAATAATAACTCTCAAAATACTTATCCTTTTAATATGCTGTCTGAAATAGGACTCACACCTATTATTTCCCCGTGTGATCAAATGCATTTTCCAAAAATAGAAAGGGTCCTTCTCGAACAACATTAGGCTTACTATAAATAGTAAAAATGGCAAAACTATAGAAAATGAAGTCTGAATGACGCCAAACGAAAGCCAAACCAAAGCATATTGAATCTTGAAGTAGATGCCCATTGAAAGAGACCCTTTGTCCATCCTCATTAGCCTATGAGAGTCACGTGATAGGCTAATCCCAAGAGCCTGAAAAAAAGGGGACATTACAATTTTTGTGTAGAAGCAGGGATTAAGAGGGAGTTGTGTTCCCTACAATTCTCAACAAAATAGTATTGTTGAAAGAAAGAATAGATCCATGATCAAAACCTTCAGATGTTTCTATGGGTTGAAGCGGCTTGGACTGCTATTTATATTTAGAATAGGCGCCCTCACAGTGTCTTGAACGATATGACTCCGGAAGAGGCTTTCACAGGAACAAAACCAGACATCAACAATTTAAGAATCTTCGAAAGTCCAGTTTACATTCACATCCCTAAGGAGAAGAGAACCAAATTGGAACCTTCATGTAAGCAAGGTATACTTGTGGGCTATAGTGAGAATTCCAAAGCATTTAGAATTTACATTCCAGGACAGATATACATTGAGGTAAGTAGAGATGTTATTTTTGAAGAGAATGTTGCATTAAAGAAGTCTAAAGGTTTATTAATGGAAGAAGAAAATGATGTCAATGATAATCAAGATATGGATATTGATCATAATGTTGAGATTCAGAGGAAAACTGCAGGACCTTCAGAACCTTCAAATCATATTGAACTCATGGATCCCATTGATGGGCCAAGAGACATTTCAGTGAGCAGAAAAAGACCACTTTGGGTAAGGAACATCATTCAAGAAGTTGAAAAGTTTGCAGCCCCCCAAGGTACCTTCAGGGAAAATAGGAGACTTCAAAAGTTCTCCAACTACGTTACACAACTACGTTGCATTGATGTGCAACCTTATTGAGACTGAACCATCTAGCACTAAAGAAGCCATGGACCAACGAGCATGGAAAAACGCCATGGATGAAGAATATGATTCCATAATCAAGAATGATGTATGAGAGATTGTGCCAAGGCCCAAAGGTAAGTCTTTTGTATCCTCCAAATGGTTATTTAAGATTAAACATTTTGTTGATGGTAGTATTGAGAAATATAAAGCTAGGTTTGTAGCTCGTGGTTTTTCTCAAAAGGAAGACATATATTATGAGGAAACATTTGTACCTGTTGCTAGATATACTTCTATTAGATCTATTATAGCTATTGCTGCAGTGAAAGGTTGAAGTTACATCAAACGGATGTAAAGACTGTTTTTCTCAATTAAATAAAGCTCTATATGGACTCAAACAGGCCCCTCAAGCATGGTATGAAAGAATTGACAAATATTTGGTTAACTTACAATTTCATAAAAATGATGCTAATACTAATCTTTACTTCAATGTGATTAATGATGAAATGCTAATCCTCGATTTATATGTAGATGATTTATTTCTAATTGGTAAAGAGAATCTTATCATTAGATGCAAGAAAGAATTAGCTTTTGAATTTGAAATGAAAGACTTAGGACTAATGCATTACTTTCTTGGCTTGGAAATTTAGCAAAGATCTAATAAAATTATTCTAAGTCAAGAAAAATATACCGTAGATATTTTGGAAAGATTTGGAATGATGGATTGCAAGCCTATGTCTACTCCCATGGAAACTAACTTGAAAAAGTTGAGTGTATGTGCAGCTAACTTTGATTTTACAAATCCAATTGAGTACAGACAATTGATTGGATCTTTAATGTATCTAGTCAACACTAGACCGGACATCTGTTATGCAGTTAGTGCTCTCAACCAGTTCATGAACGAACCAAAACACGTTCATCTCATTGCAGCCAAACATATCTTGAGATATCTGCATGGAACTATTGGCTATGGATTGAAGTATTCTCTCAACACCATCATTACCTTGCAAGGTTATTGTGGCTTCGATTGGGCAGGGAGTGTTACTGACAAAAAGAGCACTTCAAGATTATGTTTCAGTTTGGGATCCGCCATGATTTCCTGGGCCTCTAGGAAATAGTCCTCAGTTGCAATGAGTACTGCTAAAGCAGAGTATATTGCTTCAAGGGAAGCAGTGTGGCTTCGCAAGTTTCTCACTGGGTTGTTTGGACAACCTTTGGATCCTACAATCATTCATTGTGATAATCAAAGCTGCATAAAGATGTATGTCAATCCTGTATTTCATGATAGATCAAAGCATGTGGAAACTCATTATCATTTTTGTTCGAGACATGGAATAGAGAGGTGCCATATAGCTGAAATATATCAGCACCTAGGAGTAGATACCAAATGTTCTCACCAAGCCTCTTACCTGAGTGAAGTTTGAATACTTTAGAGATAAGCTTGGAATTGTGAACACATCCCTCACTGAGAGGGACTCTCAACATCATTGATACATTTAGTTGTATCTCCCACCCTCTGCGGGCAATGCAGGTGGTAGTGTATTTTTGGTCTTCTTTGAGAGAAGAGTTGAGGCTTTAAACCTCTTCCACCCTCTGCAGGCAATGCAAGGTGGATCTAGCCTATATGGGTATGCAAGATGGAAATCATGGAAGGAGTCCATGATAATCTTTAGAATCCTCCCTAGCTAAGAGGGAGTGTTGATGTTATAGCTAGATCGCATTCTAGCATAATTAATTTTAATTAGAAATTAAAATTAATTATTCAATTAGATCATCGGACTGGGCCCAATTATTTCTTTTATCACAAGATGCTATGTATTGATAAATTCACTTAATGATTTGATTGGGCTGGGCCAAATTTTGAATTACAATTCAATATATTTCTTGGTGCCAATCTGGGCTGACTTATGGAGAGTTTGTGGAGCTTGCTCCATATATAATCAAGGCACTGTCTTAGTGAATAAGACACACAAAAAAGGCACAACAATCATACCTTGCAACGATCTCTCTCATAGCAATCATACATAGAAGCACAACGAATATACACAACACAGTAATGGCGATATACATCCAGTGATATTCAACAATCGGGAATTATCAATACATCTGCAATTATTATCTTGCGACATCTAGCCATTCACAGGGTATAGACTTTTAGATCGGTGATGTGATTGGCGATCCACAATTGGCATCATTTATACTTCATTGGCGATCTATCTCTTGCAATTTATATACTTTCCGAGATTGGCAATTATATACTCCAATATGGATTGGCGATATTGATTGTAATTCAATGTTAACTGATTTGCTTCATTGATCGAGGATCTTAAGCAAATCTAAGATCTACGATATTTGTGAGGTCTGTAATTGAATCTTGAAAAGCAATAATAGTTGATCTAATTGTTGCTGGGTCTTTTCCTCCAAGAGGGAGGTTTCCCCAGGGTAATATTTTGTGTTATCATGCCTTCTTTATCTGTTTATTTTGTTAAATTGTTATAGTTCTGATCTGATCACTAAAAATTAACACCTCTAGGATATGTGTCCATCTTCGACCCACACATTCATCCTGGACGAAGAAGATGTGCTAAATTCCAAAAAGGGTCAGCAGTGCTAGTGTCCTTAGGGGGAATAAAGATAAGATAAAGAAAAGATTAAAAAAAAGTTGAGATGTAGTAGATCAACAAATTTAATTGGCAAAGTTGTGTTTTTTATAGGTGCACTAGACTAATGGAAACTACCCCTACTAGCACTCTGCGGTGCGCTCTAAGAAGGCTGTCTAAAACTAGCCTTCCTGGAACGACTTTGACCTTTGGGCTTAGGAGGACGATGTCCCCCATAACGTTGAGTACTAGGACCTTGGGAGAATATGTATTTCCTGCTACTGATGCCCTAACCTAGGAGGTTTAGAATGTTCCCTAGAAGGTCCTGAGGGTTGTGACTGAGCACCTCATCTGCCCGACCTTGATGAAGGTGCATTGCTAACTTGTACTCCTGGCTGACCTCCAAGGACCTTGGCCAAATTCTCCTCTACCAATATTGCCTTCTCTACAACGACCTCTAAAGATTTGGGCTAAAAGACCCAAACACTAGCACTGATGCGGGTATCAAGGGTCTGAACAAAATGTTGTACTAACATAGGATCATCCTTTTTCTTAAGTTCAATAAACCTATGCTCATACCTCAAAACATAGGGTAAAATATGCATAAGATTACACGAAAATATTTTTAATTGAATCAAATATATTACATGATTAACATATGAGAGCATAACACTCAAGAGATTAAATCAACTGATTGCTTCATGACCTTACACTAGCAGAAGACTAAACCACCTCCAAGGGTTCCATGACTCACAACTTTGCAACTAAAATGGAACCCATTGTTCCTCGAGTTGCCACAAGAGTTCAAATTGGATCCAATGAGCTACAATCTGCCCTTAGCTGGTCAAGGACACACAACTTCACAAAGAGTTGACTAAATCAACCTTCGACACAAACTTAACCAATCTAGGTACATTTTAAGGCACCGTCCGAAAGTTTATATGAAAATCAGCATACAACTTGTTCATTTACTTTTATGTTTTAACATGTGAATTCAATTGAAAACCATACACATAAATGGATATAATCACCCTCCAATCACAAACATTTTAGGTTCCTAAACATTTGGATTAAGCTTGGCACAAATTCCAAAAGCCAGACACAAATGCCGAATAGCTTATGTGCTGAAGTACATGTGCAGATGTCGTTCAATAAAAGAGCCCTTTCTAGTTACTAGAAAATTATTAGTCTGGAGACTTACATGCATTGTAATCTCCCCGTTTTTTAGGCTTTTGGGATTTAGCTTGGTTTGGCGACCCTCGCAAGCTAATCAGGTGATCAGAGGGGGTCAGATGTCAGAGCCAGTGTTGGGATTCCATTTTGGGGATTCAGTTTATTAGGTCTATTCTTCATTCGGGTCAATTCAGTCGACTTACTATTTTTAGTAAGTGGTATTTTTGGTTTGGCCGGGATTAGCAGGGTGTCTGCATGGAGTGTTAGAGGTTTCAGGATCGAGCTTCAGGGAATCTCCAATTTGAGAGACTTACTATTTTTAGTAAGTCTATTTTTAGCAACTGGCTATTTTTGGCAGTGGGTTATTTCCGGCAGGGCAGTTGGCGTTTGGGCTCTAGTGTCGGAAATGAGTCTGTTTCAGTTAGCAGAATTCAGTGGCTTTGTTTTTAAAGTTATCATTATTAAATTAAAGTATTTTAATTTAATAACGTAAGTACTTTATAACTTTATTGTTATAAAGTGAAATTATCATTTTAAAGCCTTTTATATTAAAAAAGTGAAATTGTGCTTTTTCCGAAAAAAGCTATAAGTACAACTCGAAAAAGAACTTTCATTCACCCATTGTTGATTTGATAAATTGTTTATGTGAGAATTTTGCTTGGTTTGGAAAAGATAGGGTTTTTGGAGCTTGGTCTTCATTTTTGGAGAGAGTTCTTCTGAGATTTGTCGAGTTTGGTCTTCTTCTAGGAGAGAACTCGTTCTGATACTGAATTAAATCCAGTGCTGAGGTATATTGGATTCTGGAGAAGTTTAAGTTTTAATTCTACAGGCGGAAATCGAATTTGCTTTCAAAGAATTCGAATTGATATTTGCTGAGGTTGATTTTATTGGGAAATCTGTTGTTAATTAATTGCTGATGCTGCAATTAATATTTGGTGATCGAAATTAGTGGAGTTTCCAGCATGTGATTGTTTGTTCTGGGCCGTACTTCACTGGGATGTTTACTAAGTTGAAGGGAATTCATTTGCATTTAATTATTAAGGTTTGACTGTGATTAAAAGTTTGGATTGTGAGCAAGGGTTTGAAAATGAGCTCCTTGAAGGGACGACTATTCCTCAAAGAAGTCGCATTTGGTATTGAATGGAATGCTAATGATAAGTGCCATGAGTTTGGACTGATTTGTATTGTGAACACATACAGTGCCATGTGAAGGTCTGGTTTAAGGAGGGCTGTACGGTTTCTTGTAGAGGCCGTACAAGACACAGCAAGGGCCGTACTATTATGTTCTCAAATCTGGCCGTACAATAACACCTGCTGGGCATTGTGAGTTTGCATTGTATTGTGAAGAGTCCGCCATAGTTTATTGAGGAGTGACAACTGTTAGGAAGTGGCGTCTACAGAAGCTGCAATTAATTTAGATGCTGCGTTTGTCAAGGGATTTGCAGCTGTGCTATGTGACAGTGATTCATCCTCAGCCGCCATTCTTTCTACAAGATGCTTTGCATTAATTTTAACTTGTCTTTCTTGCAAACGGAAACAGCATTTAAAGTTAGTAAATTGTTTGGTTGATGAAATTTAATTTCATGATGAAAATGGACATTGGTGAATGTGGAAATAATGATAATAATTGGCTGTTGTTATTTTAATAAAAAATTCTGGAAACATTCATAGAAATTCATTTGTTAGTTTTGAAAATTCTTCCAAAAAGTGCAATTAAACTATGAAAGAGTTAGTTTTGTTATTGGGAGCCAATAGGGTTCTTCACAGTGGTATCAGAGCCAAGATCTTGCCATCCTGTAAGGGTATGAAAATAAATAATGGCAGAAAGATTTGTACCGGGTGTGCACTATACCCGCAGGGATAGAAATTTACCACCTCCTAAAGGTAATGAACAAGGCCCACAAAATGAACAGGCAGGAGACAGAAATAGAAATAATATCGGAAATGATGTTGGCAGGGAGGCCAGAGATGCCTTTAGGAATATCGCAGTTGGTCAGCATCATGTTGCAAATGTATTGCAACAGCTTTCAGACACTCTACAACGCATCGCATTTCCAAGTGATCGTGCTAGAGACAAAAGTGCGAGGAGTGTTTCAGTTAGATCACACAAGTCACGAGCAGATAACAGGCGTGATTATAGAGATGACTGTACAGGTATTTATGATAGGCCTCTTCGTCCTACTTTCTTGAGGCCTGAGCTGGATGCAGTTAGTATAGAGATAGAGCCGACACCATTCGTTGATGACATGGTGGCACAGTTTGTAGAGTGGAATGCTCTTCGAGAAGCAATTAAGAGGAATTTGAATTTTGATAGGTACTTGATATAGAAGAGAGAGCATTCCAAAGGCTCTTCTCAGGAGGATGGGGCTATGACAGACTTGCTTGAGGACAATTGCATTGAGTCTCATCATATCCATGAGACAGGAGCTCGTGATCAGGAGAATGCTGATGTCATGATAGCCACCAGTGATGGCAGCCCTACATCAACTGGTAGCAATGAAATTACTAACAATATAGGTTCTGATTTTTATGACAACAGTCCTATGTGTGAGCTTATTGATGACGTTGATGACAGGGCAAGTGTAGGGGATGTTGTGGACACCAACGATGTTATCTATGAGGATGATTCATGCTGCAACGAGTCTGGTATATCATATCAGATATTGGATGATGACTCGGAGTGGTTATCGGATGATGATAGGTCCCAAGATCATAATTTACAAGGACTTATTGCAGATAGGGGGGATTTACAGAGGCATGAGTCAATTTAGATAGAGCAGATTACACATCATGTCTCTCAGAGTTCACCGTATTATGGCTTAGATCAGCAAATGGGTGTTGTTCATTTTGTGAACAATCCTTTATTTGAGGCGGATGTTGTTATGACTTATGACAACCTGCTGTTTGAGCTTAGTGATGATCCCTTACAAGTGTTGTACGATGATGATGATGATGTTTGGGATCCTATTAGTACACCCAGGTATCAGGAGGATTTTACGAGAGGCCAGTCAGGCCTAGCTGGACAGTTTACCAAGGTGTACACGGTGAGGAGTGCTTATGGCTTTACATTCGATCCTCACATTTAGGATATCTATCAGTCACACAGTTCTTCAGTGCATTCTTTTGATGACTGGTATGATGATTTGGTTAGTTCGAAGACTGGGAGTAAGTCCAGTCTGTTGCTTGAGTTACTCCTGTGTGAGTTTCTCTCAGTTGAGTTTCTCCTGCGAGGTGATCTCGTTGCAGCATCATTAGTTCGGGTGTTGAGTGCAGATTTCCAGTTACTGATGTTGGTACTGTTGATGTTGTTGGCTTCTTCACAGGAGTATGAGGTTGATCGGGACATTACTCATCACCATCCTTGGGATCCGGGTGGATGGTGATGTTGCTTGTTTTTCCTGATTGCTTGAGGACAAGCAATCTTGGGAAGGGAGGACTGTAATGTCCCCATTTTTTAGGCTTTTGGGATTAGCTTGGTTTGGCGACCCTCGCAAGCTAATCAGGTGATCAGAGGGGGTCAGATGTCAGAGCCAGTGTTGAGATTCTATTCTGGGGATTCAGTTTATCAGGTCTGCTCTTCATTCGGGTCAATTCTGTCGACTTACAATTTTTAGTAAGTGGTATTTTTGGTTTGGCCGGGATTAGCAGGGTGTCTGCACGAAGTGTCAAAGGTTTCAGGATCGAGCTTCAGGGAATCTCCAGTTTGAGAGACTTACTATTTTTAGTAAGTCTATTTTTAGCAACTGGCTATTTTTGGCAATGGGTTATTTCCGGTAGGGCAGTTGGCGTTTGGGCTCTGGTGTCAAAAATGAGTCTGTTTCAGTTAGCAGAATTCAGTAGCTTTGTTTTTAAAGTTATCGTTATTAAATTAAAGTATTTTAATTTAATAATGTAAGTACTTTATAACTTTATTGTTATAAAGTGAAATTATCATTTTAAAGCCTTTTATATTAAAAAAGTGAAATTGTGCTTTTTCCAAAAAAGCTATAAGTACAACTCAAAAAAACACTTTCATTCACCCATTGTTGATTTGATAAATTGTTTATGTGAGAATTTTGCTTGGCTTGGAAAAGATAGGGTTTTTGGAGCTTGGTCTTCATTTTTGGAGAGAGTTCTTCTGAGATTTGTCGAGTTTGGTCTTCTTCTAGGAGAGAGCTCGTTCTGATACTAAATTAAATCCAGTGCTGAGGTATACTAGATTTTGAAGAAGTTTAAGTTTTAATTCTATAGGCGTAAATCGAATTTGCTTTCAAAGAATTCGAATTGATATTTGCTGAGGTTGATTTTATTGGGAAATCTGTTGTTAATTAATTGCTGATGCTGCAATTAATATTTGGTGATTGAAATTAGTGAAATTTCCAGCACGTGATTGTTTGTTCTGGGCCGTACTTCACTGGGATGTTTACTAAGCTGAAGGGAATTCATTTGCATTTAATTATTAAGGTTTGACTGTAATTAAAAGTTTGGATTGTGAGCAAGGGTTTGAAAATGAGCTCCTTGAAGGGACGACTATTCCTCAAAGAAGTCGCATTTGGTATTGAATGGAATGCTAATGACAAGTGCCGTGAGTTTGGACTGATTTGTATTGTGAACACATACAGTGCCATGTGAAGGTCTGGTTTAAGGAGGGCTGTACGGTTTCCTGCAGAGGCCGTACTAGACACAGCAACGGCCGTACTATTATGTTCTCAGATCTGGCCGTACAATAACACCTGCTGGGTGTTGTGAGTTTGCATTGTATTGGGAAGAGTCCGCCATAGTTTATTGAGGAGTGACAACTGTTAGCAAGTGGCGTCTACAGCAGCTGCAATTAATTTAGATGCTGCGTTTGTCAAGGGATTTGCGGCTGTGCTATGTGACAGTGATTCATCCTCAGCCGCCATTCTTTCTACAAGATGCTTTGCATTAATTTTAACTTGTCTTTCTTGTAAACGGAAACAACATTTAAAGTTAGTAAATTGTTTGGTTGATGGAATTTAATTTCATGATGAAAATGGACATTGGTGAATGTGGAAATAATGATAATAATTGGCTGTTGTTATTTTAATAAAAAATTCTGGAAAGATTCATAGAGATTCATTTGTTATTTCTGAAAATTCTTCCAAAAAGTGCAATTAAACTGTGAAAGAGTTAGCTTTGTTATTGGGAGACAGTAGGGTTTTTCACATGCATCAATAGGTAGACACATATGCCAATTAGGGTAGATGCTGGAGAACAGCTTCAGATGTTGATCTACCAAATTCGGCCAAAAAAAAAAGGAAAACTTGCAAGCAACTATGCCTACTAAAACATAAGGCTTAAATACATCATTTCCCACATTAGGGAGTACAAATTACATAACAAATAAGATTATAATATTCTTTTTGATTACATTATGTAAAGTTACAACTAAGAAAGAAGTACAAAGAAAGGCAATGGTGAAGTAGCCTTTGAATTTGATCTTAAACTTGTACACTGGTCCTTGACGGTGGCTTGTCATGCCACGTAAACATGCGGTACTCATAGGTCCACCCCACCATGCCTGTGGAGATAACCACACGACCCAAACAAAGATGCAATTCATACAAGGGTGAAGTAGGCTTATAGACATGCCATACAAGTACATACAACACCATACAATGCAAACCATAATACAATGCACATCAATGCAGAGGGTTGACTCCAAGTCAAAAAACCTTAAGGCCACTACTTAAGTCTATCATAGGTGCTAGGTTTTCGAGTGCAGAGGAGGGAGTGTCATTGTATGTGCTCATACAGATGCACCATATGGAATTGAGCATTCACTCACATGGACAAGAAAGATGACTATGCAAGAAATGGCATTACATGTGTAGGCAAACCACACTGTGTAAGAACCTGTGCCTACATGTGTGAGCATGCCTTCCCAAGTCACCCATGCCCTCATGATAACATTCGTGATGTGCTCGAGGAATCTCATTATCTCATTAATATTTTACCCCAAGTTTATTAATTAGCTATCACTTGATTAAGACTTCCCAATGTGATTGTTTGCGTACCTCTTATGGGCCAAGTGTGTGATGGAAGCCACTCCCTAGACTCACTCTCGGATCTAGCCCTAGGCTCATGCCAAAAAAATGCCAAAACATCACAATGCAACAAGTGTCTCAATAACATCAATTTTCTCTCTTTCACAATAACATCTCCCAAACACATCCATGGCAAACTCAACTGGCCCAAAGCCAAGAGAATGGATCCCAAAATGATCCCACAATGACATTCACTATTATGCTTACCAATATTCCATCTCACAATATCACATCACAAATGCCTGATTTTCACAAGGACACTGACAAATGTGCTCATAACACTTCCAATTGGCCTCTAAACGAAGAGAATGGATCCCAATGATCCAATAATAAAATTTACACAAATATCAATATTCCGCATTGGAAGAACATATTTTCATTATCAAAAATTAATTTTTCACAAAATGCCAAACTTGGCCAAAAACCAATCATGGAGACCATCACCATTGATGGACTTCCTAAAAGCTCAAAAAATCAAACTTCAAATATTGAAATTTTGGGAAAATCCACTAGTACCCACATTCACAACAACACAAACACTATGCAATCCACATTTGGTTGACACATGAAGATTTGGGCAACATAACCCCATAATAACCCATGTTTTCAAATTACAAACATGAAAGAACCCAAAAATACCTCAATCGAAATCTACGAAATGAAAACATGCTTGTGATCATCCAACAACCCATTTGCAGCTTACAAACATCAATTTAATTGAGAAACAAAAGAGGAATAAGAATTCCCACCTCAAAACTTGGAGAAAACTTCAAATTTGAAGTAAAACCCAAACACACCATGAAACTAAATGAGATCCGGAAAGCTTGTTGCATTCACCAAATGATATCCTTTGAGCCAACACCCATAAATCAATCTGAAATAATTTCCCAATCCAAGAAAAATGATTTTCCAAGCAAGAGGGTTTTTGAGAGCCCGAGAGGAAATAAAATACCAAATGTTTTTTAAAAATGAATTCAATTTCCCTTTTAAAACTCACTTTTTGAAAATAATTAAAACAATATTAAAGTCAATCTAAACCCAAATATAAATAAAATCCCAAAAGCCCTCACTTAAATAAATCATCTAGAACTCATTAAATCAAATACACACAATATATTGGACGATAAATAATAAATTGCCTTTTAAATATTTTAAATATCATTTAATTTAATTAACTTAACAACAACAATTTGCTAACAACTGACTATGCACATACACTTGTCACTGGTCTTACACAATTATGTAAGAAGGTAACTAGACATTACCTAAGTGGTAACTGCAGGTATAAACATAAGCAACGTGGGAATATCGTCCAAATTAGGAACGATAAATACGATAGGCAGTATGAATGGCCAATATGACTCTCCTATAATCACTGTCAGGGATGTGGGCATACTCAAATCTGTGAAGCCACGTTGTGTTGATGCCTAGTACCTGCCATCACTAAAACATTCGTACATAAGTGTACCTGCTCATGCATGTAAAAAATAGCCTAAGTGCATATATACAAAAACATAGTTAAAATAACTAGGAAGGGGAATTTTAACATCGTATGCATTCTCATGTGTTTGAATGATACGATATTATCCCTTTCACATCTAATCATCAGTCAAAGCACATTAAATATCATTTTACTGCTAGAATGAACATTTAACTATTCCCCAAACGGGGTCAATGAAAAAACAAAATCAATCAACATTATATCTCATCAAATCATCATAATATCATCAATGTATCATCATGAAACCACATCAAGCTCAGTATAACCTAAAATATCCTCATAATATAATCCAAACATTATCTAATAACATCATATCATATCATCATAGAGTCATCATGCATATATGATCATCACTGAAATAACACACATAACTACTATCCACATCACTTGTGATATCTATATGATCAAAAGAATAGAGTCATCATGCATATATGATCATCACTGAAATAACACACATAACTACTATCCACATCACTTGTGATATCTATATGATCAAAAGAATATAACTGTAATTGGGTGTATCTCATGAATGCCAATACAAAAGAATAATATATGAACAATCATGAGATAAATCATAAACAGAGTCTAGCTCATTTACAAAATGAGCAACGACAGAATATAAAAATGAGAGGCACTGCATCCTATCTTGGTCACTGACTATATTCCTCAGAAGGCCATTTAACTTGAAAATAACCTAAGTTAACAACTCTACAACTTGAATTGCTCAAAATTATGTTAATATAGAAAAAAAAGTGGGCATACCTAGTCAAACAATCAACCACCACATACATGCAATCCTTGTACTGCACCTTGGGAAGTCCAGTAAATGAAATGTATCGAAATGCTCTCCCACTTTGGTTTCAGGATGGTTAAAGGTTGAAGTAACCATGCCAAAAAGGTATGCTTAGACTTGTTTTGCTAGCATGTGGCACACTCCTTAACAAATCGCAACACATCATCCTTGAGACCCTTTTGAAAACCTCTCATGTATATGTCTAGCTAATGGTGACTCATGAACCTCCCTCAAGGTCTTCTCCTTCAACTTCAACTCTGGAACCAAGAAAATATTGTCTTCATAGTAGATGATACCTACCACCACCTTGTACCTAACATCATGTATATGTCCATCCTTCAACTGGCAAGTGAAAGTATTCTTGGAGTACTCCAACAAGTGAGCCCTCCAATCAACTGAAATCTAGGACGAATAGCATATGGCAGGTTTCCTGGATAAAGCATCGACAACCACATTATATTTCCCCTTCACATACTTGATGTCAAAGTCATAAGATTTGATCTTTCTCACCCACTTCTGCTAGCTCTCATTCATATCCTTCTGCTCCAAGAAGTATCAAAGGCTATTGTTGTTGGTCCTAATGGAAAATTCGCTCCAACCAAATATTGCTTAAATTTGGCTAACGCATGCATGCTTGCAAGCATCTCCTTATTGTAGATTGAGTACAATCTCTCAGTCTCCTTGAGCTTCTATCTCTCAAATGCAATGGGATGACAATTTTGCATCAATATCACTCCAATGCCTTCGCCTAATGTATCACACTCGAGGAAAAATGGTTGAGAGAACTCAGACAGTGTCAACATTGGGCAAATACTTAGTCTGCTTCAACTTGTCGAGAGCCTTCTCACCTCCTCGGTCCAACAGAAAACACTCCTTCATGATGAGAGTCCCAACTGGTGCTGAGAGGGGAGGGGTGAATCAGCACCTGTAAAACTTCTAATAAATCTGATGAAGTATATTTATGATTGTAAGCAAAATAGATTCAAGCATAAAAGTAGAATCAAGCAATCAATCACAAAGTGACACTAGATTTATCACATGGAAACCCAAATCGGGTGAAAACCACGGTGTGAGGAGACCTCACAAATTCTACACTTTTCTGAAGTGCGCCCTGTTAGGAGCCTTCCCTGTTAAAGGATTACAACGCACTATTAGATGCAACCCGGTTAAGGGATTTGATACAATAAGGCCGATTAGTGCCTGCCTGGTTAGAGGATTTAGAACACCTAAAAAGATGTCACCCGGTTAAGAGATTTAGTACAAGGGACCTGTTAGAGTCCACCCAAAATACTGGGATTTAGCTATTGTAGTTATTAGAAAACAATAGAAGGATTTGACCTTTTACAAATGGCTTTGCATAGCCTAATAAGATCTCTATTATGCTCAACTGAGAAACATCACCGGTCACCGCTGGTATGTTCTTTTTTGTTGTGCTTCTCTGCACACTCTTCTCTTTTCTATTCACCTTAGCTTCTTCAACGTATAGGTTCACTCTTTGCTTTGGCAGAATGAGGGCAACCTATATTCTTAACAGGCAGAAGAATATATAGAGTCCTTGCCCTAATTGTGCTTCTCATGCGCGACCTAATTTCAGATCTCCTTCGGATTCATCAGCCAGTGGAGTATAAGTTCACTGAGGAAAACATCTGATGCATGCCCTTGCTTTATCTGCTTTATGAAGAAAACAATAGATGCGTGTCAAGCACCTTTCCTTCGTATGAGATAATTCCATGTTTTAAAGCCACAGACTTCGGCTTTAAAACCTTTAAACACGCCTCAAACCGATCACCATGTTAACTCAAAGTCTTCCAGATTTAGTGCAGTAAATCCCGGTCAAAGAGTTGGTTAAACAAATAGTTGACTATGACTTCCCCGGTTCATCTTATCATACCGAAGTCTTTTCTTGATTGGTTGAGATCCTGATGTTGTGAATAGGGAAGAAATTTGACCTATTTACCTTTCCTTCCTCTGCTTACCGGTTGCATCCTTTCCTCAGTTGCATTGTCGACACCGCTTGTCCGTTCCTCGGTTGCCGATGCACTTGGCTTAGTGACCGGTTTCTCCTGATGAGCAGATATAGTCTTTTCTTTCTTGCATAGTGTCACCGGTTGCCAAACCAGTCTCTTTACATATAGATCCATCACTGGTGTCCACCTTAGATCTTTAGACCTTAAATTGAGATGTCAAAGTACCTCTTTCTTTTGCCAATCAATAACAATACTTAATTGCCCTATACCGGTGAGTAGGCTTACCGGTTACCATCTCTTGATGCGAACACATGAGGTTAGTCAATGGTGCTCCATGTTGTGAAATCCCTCTCACGAATCTCCTATAGTAGTTGTGTAAACCAAAGAACCCTTGCAACTCACTGAGTGTCCTCGGAGGTGGGCCAATCAAGAATCACTGCAATCTTCTCCCGATGCATTTGCACTCCTCGTGCACTAATGATGTGGCCCAAGTATAAATTCTTTGTCATGCTAAACTCACACTTGGACTTCTTTGCAAACAATGATTATGATTCCATGATCCCCAAAACCTCATCCAAGTGCCTCAAATGTTCTTCCCAAGTATTTCAACAAAGAATACCAATACAAACTTCTGAAATTGCTTGATGAAAATGTGGTTCATGTAAGACTGGAAAGTAGTAGGCTCATTGGGCAATCCGAAAGTAATGAAGGGTGCTCCTCTTAATACCACAAACACATAACAAAAACAGAGAAACAACAAAAATATGCAAGAACAGAAAATGGGCTTCTTATTATCTCCACAAATGTGGAATTACAAACTTTCAGAATTACAATATGCAAAGCTACATGGGCATTCCCTTACAATATTTTGTAGGACAAAGCCTCGAATCAATACCCAGAACTGTCCCGAACTGCCTAAGACAACACTACAGCCTTCCTTATATAGGCAATTTTCCACCGCCTGGGAAGGATCCAGAATTTTTAGCCAACAAGGCCGACCAAACTTAGAATTATTTTAGTTTACAATTTATTACATCAAAGTCGGCTCAAAATAACTTTTGAAACCCAAACAGAAATTTTGAAGGAAAATCATTTTCCGCTATTTCAAATGACCCAACTTCCGAAGACCATAAGTCATCGCCAGTTGACCCGATTGACTATTATAACCCCATTTCGGAAAGGCCACAAAGCGCGCTACAAGCTTGACTCACGCAAGTGCCTGTCACCCAAATTTTTGACCTCATCCAGGGCCTCTAAAGCCTTCAAAACTGAGTTCAAAGTTTCTGTACCCTGTTGCCAATACCGAAAATCTTCAATATCTACAAAGCTAGATTTGATCTGTTAATGAAACTTTACTGGCAGGCTGATATGACCAAAATGAACCCCCAACTGTGAAATCAGAACATTTCGAGATCGTATGACCAACTTACTAAAAAATAGCAGCTCTGCACAAGATAGCCCTTATTGAAAAGAAAACCAAAAATATTTTTGGGTGATGCAAGATTGCTCTTACACCCAGGATGCTCCTACATCAGATACTCAGGGTAATTTGAGAAGTGACCTTGTCACGACTCAGGCGTGAAGAGGAAAATCAAGGCGGTCAACCTCTTCCCTTGTTAGCCATGATGAATTTTCAACAGGTCATCCTTTCCATTTGACCAAATACTCTTCATATGTCCTGTTCCTTGTGCTTCTGCCAACACGACTATCCAGTATGTCTTCAATCTCCTTGATATCTGAACTGGTTGCTGGAATACTCCACTGTGTTGTTGTAACTTCATCTTCAACACCTCCTTCATGATACTCTGTCAGATCTGAAACATTAAATACTGGTGAAATATTCAGCTCAGTAGGCAACTCGACCTCATATACATTTCCTGAATCATGCTTCTTCAGTATCTTACATGGCCCAAACTTTTTCATTTTCAACTTGTTATATGTACCAACCGGAAATCGTTTCTTCCACAAATGAACCATGACTTCATCTCCAACCTAAAATTCCTTATGCCTCCTTTTCTTATCTGCCTTAGCCTTATACTGCACATTCATCTTGGTAATTTGCTTTCTCACCTCCTCATGGATGTTCTTCAAATGTTCTGCAAAATCCTCAGCTTCAGCACTACTTATCTCTCCTTTATCTATCTTTCTCAACTCAGATGCATTTCTGGGACTACTTCCATATACAATCTGTGGATGATGTGATGAACTAAACTTCAAATCTGTCTTCAACTCTTCACTTTCTGCTAGTGTCATTCTGTGTGCTGCCTTATTTGGCAAACTGGCTCCTGGAATCAAGTCCATCTGATGACTGATCTTTCTTACTGGTGGTAATCCATCAGGCACATTATCAGATACAATATCCTGAAACTCATTCAATAATTCTACAACTTCTACAGGTACATCTTCTACTTCCTCTTTCCCAGTCTTTGGAATTAAGGTAAAACACATATGCTCATGCCGCATACCATCTAAGAAATTTCCTCTATCAACAAAAGTTATTCTTGCATTACCACATACCTTTTCTTCTGTTTCCTTCAATGGCTTTAGCTTATGTTGCACTCCATCCTTTGTCAGGGAATAGGTATTCGCATGACCATCATGTACAACACATCTATCAAACTGCCAAGGTCTACCCAACAACATATGACATGCATCCATAGATAGGATATCACATAGTACCTCATCATAGTACCCGCCGATCTTGAACTTTACTAGGCACTATTCACTGACCATGACCTTGTGGTCATCCTATACTCAGGCAACCCAATATAGATGTGGATGTTTCTGCCTCTTGAGCTTCAACCTTGTCACCATCTCTTCTGACACCAAATTATCAGTACTGCTACGATCAATAATCACATCACAACACTTACCCTCACACTTGCACCTGGTGTGAAACAGGCTTCTGCTTTGTTCAAGTTCATTCTCACCACTCAACAGGACTCTTCTGTTAATCAACGTTTCTCCTCTTTCAGCATCTTCAGAATTTGAATATTTGGCATCTCCATCTACATGTGCCACTTTGGCCTAGCCTTGATTCCTCCTATCCGTCCTTCCTTGTCATTGACGACATTCAAATGCCCTATGACCTTCTTTTCCACAGTGAAAACATGTTCCACGAAAGCCTCCTCTTCCAAATCCTTGTCCTCTTCCTCTTCCTCTCTGATCTCTATTGTTTTGATCTTGGGAACGATTGAAATTATCTCCTCTCTGATTCTGACTGTTACTGGCCTCATCTTGCTTTTTCGGATCTTCATTTCGATCTCCATATGACCGTCCACCAGATCTTCCATCACGACCTCTTCCGCTTTGTCTGCTCTCAAACTTCTTGTTCAACTTTTCCTCTACTTTTAGGGCAAACTGGTATGCCTCTTCAATACTGTTCATTCGAACTAGATTCAACTCCTAAATGTTTGGCCTCAACCCATTAAGGTAACGGGCAACTTTCTCCTTATCAGCTTCCGCATGGCTTGTTCTGATGAGGATTCAATAGAACTCCTCTTTATACTCCTGAATAGATCTTCCTGCTTGCTTCAAACTTTGCATTTTTTTCAGTAGGTCAAGCTCATAATCAACAGGGATGAATTGTCGCTTCAATTTATCCACCATCCGCTCCCATCTTGTGATTTTATCCTTTCCTCTTCGATTTCGTTCTAATTGAATCTCTTGCCACCAGATCTTCGCATGACCCTTTAGTCTGGCCTTCGCAAACTTGACCCGATTAGGATCCTCGATATCTTCATACTCAAAATATTCTTCACATTCATTGATCCAGTTAATGAATTCCTCTGAGTTAAGATTTCCAAAAAATGTCGGAACCTCAATCTTAGGTCTTTTCCCAATCTTTGAGATGGCTTGGAAAAGTTTTTCTTCCTCCTGGTTCACAATTTCGGCTTCTCCTTCTTGATATTCTTCTTTGGCTTCATCCTCACTTTCGTCTCTGACATTAAGATTCATTCCTCTGCGAATCTCTTCTTGCAATGCTCGCACTTGTCTTTGGAGTGCTCTAACCGCAGGTGTTACAACACCAGCTCTTCTGTCACGTTCCCTTCGTGGAGGCATTTTCACGCTTCTCGTTGAAACCCTAACCACGGTCCTGGTGCAGACTGCCTCACAGTCGGCGACCTGTTTACACAGAAACCCTAACCCATGGTCCTGGTGCAAACTACCTCACAATCGACGATCTGTTTACATAGAAACCCTAACCCACGGTCCTACTACAAACTGCCTCACAATCGACAATCTGTTTACACACTCAGGAACTCCTGCTCTGATACCACTTAATGAAGGGTGCTCCCCTTAATACCACAAACACATAACAAAAACAGAGAAACAACAAAAATATGCAAGAACAGAAAATGGGCTTCTTATTATCTCCACAAATGTGGAATTACAAACTTTCAGAATTACAATATGCAAAGCCACATGGGCATTCCCTTACAATATTCTGTAGGACAAAGCCTCGAATCAATACCCAAATCTACTACCCAGAATTGTCCCGAACTACCTAAAACAGCACTACAGCCTTCCTTATATAGGCAATTTTTCACTACCTGGGAAGGGTCCAGAATTTTTAGCCAACAAGGCAGACCAAACTTAGAATTATTTTATTTTACAATTTATTACATCAAAGTTGGCTCAAAATAACTTTTGAAATCCAAACAGAAATTTTGAAGGAAAATCATTTTCTGCCATTTCAGGTGACCCAACTTCTGAAGACCATAAATCATCGTCAATTGACCCGATTGACTATTATAACCCCATTCTGGAAAGGCCATGAAGCGCGCTACAGGCTTGACTCACGCAAGCACTTGTCACCCAAATTTTCGACCTCATCCGAGGCCTCTAAAGCCTTCAAAACTGAGTTTAAAGTTTCTGTACCCTGTTGCCAATACCGAAAATCTTCAATATCTACAAAGCTAGACTTGATTTGTCAATGAAACTTTACTGACAGGTTGATATGACCAAAATGAACCTCCAGTTGTGAAATCAGAACATTTTGAGATCGTATGACCAACTTACTAAAAAATAGCAAATTTCCATAAATAGCAGCTCTGCACAAGATAGCCCTTATTGAAAAGAAAACAAGAAATATTTTTGGGTGATGCAAGATTGCTCTTACACCCAGGATGCTCCTGCATCACAAAGGCATGACCAAAAACTCTTACTAACCATAGTGGCATCAAAAAGTTGTCTTGTAAATATCCTACTCTATTTGATGGTATGTAGAATGGAGGTCAATCTTTGAGAAGAAGATGACCTCATGAAGCTCATCCAATATGATTGTCTTCTTGTTCAGGGTTTGATAGTCGATGCACATTCTACGAGTCTCGTCCTTCACCAATACCACTGAAGATGCAAAATGGCTCGAGCTAGGCTTGATGTGTTTCATGTCAAGAAGCTCCTAAATTTCCTTCTCTATCTCATTCTTGGACTTCTTGGGATGATGGTAGGGAGTCGTGATGATTGGTTTGGCTTCCTCCTCCAACTCTATCGTGTACTCAAAGCCTCATTTTGGTGGTATTCCAAGGGGAATGTCACTAAAAACCAAAAAAATTTCTGACCAACATTGCCTATGGCTCATCATCATGGTTATGTGTATTCTGACAAATCAAGGGTTTGGATGAACCAAAATTGTGTTGCCCATACAACATCATTCTCCATTTGCGTGGCTGAAACCACTCTAGGACCTCCATTTGACATTCCTTGCAAAACGATCTTGTTCCCATCCACCTTGAATGAAAACTCCAAATGAATGAAACTCTAGGTGTACTTGCCGAGTGCCTCCATCCATTGAATGTCTATGATGACATCTATACCATCCAAGTCCACCATAAAAAAGTCATCCATGACTATTTATTTCCCCATGGTGATGCTCATATGTGGAACCAAATATGTGCAAGGTAGGAGTTGACCTCTTGCCACCCTAGCCTCAAATCCCTCATGGTCCACTATGTGCAACCCTCTCTTTGTAATTAAGGAGTTGAAATTGAGCTTAGCTCTATTGTCAAGCATAGTGATGACCTGTTGACTTTGTAAAGTGCAACACACCTGAAATACACTGCATCATGGAGTGTCGAAAAGAGCAACAATGGTACCTCTCGTCCTCACAAGTGTAGCAATCTTCTCCGCCTGAGGTGGCTCCTCATCATGCTCGTCAGATTCCTCGACCTCCTCACTATCAAACACAACCTCAATGTAATAAATCTTCCCCTTGCCAAGGCACCTATGACCCAGCTCCTATGACTCATTATAGTTGAAACAAAGCTTCCTCCTCCTTAGGTCTTGATGGGTTGCCTCATCTATTGGGGCCTTCTTTTGAAATGGCTTCTTTCCCTTGTCCTTTTGTATAATAGGTTCCCTAGGGTATGCTTGGCTCTTGGAGGTCAATATAGACACATCACGAGCCTTCTAGATTGCCTCTGTGAGTGTGCTAGGACTTAGAGCCTTGAACCAACTCTTCAAAGGATTCATCAATCCATCCATGAGAAGTGCTATCAATGTCCTCTTTGAAATGTCAGTCGCTAAAACAAAAAACCTCTAGAACTCAATGTAATGTCCCCGTTTTCCAGACTTTGGGATTAGCTTGTTTTGGCGACCCTCGCAAGCTAATTAGGTGATCAGAGGGGGTCAGATGGTGGAGCCAGTGTTGGGATTCCATTCTGGAGGTTTAGTTTACCAGGTCTGCTCTTCGTTCGGGTCAATTTGGTCAACTTACTATTTTTAGTAAGTGGTATTTTGGGTATGGCCAGGATTAGAAGGGTGTTTGCATGGAGTGTCAGACGTGCCAAGATCGAGTTTCAAGGAATCTCCAGTTAGAGAGACTTACTATTTTTAGTAAGTCTATTTTTAGCAGTTGGCTATTTTTGGCAGTGGGTTATTTCTGGCAGGTTAGTTGGCGTTTGAGGCTCTGATGTCAGAAATGAGTTTGTCACAGTCAATGTGATTTAGTGGCTTTGGTTTTAAAGGTTATCGTTATTAAATTAAATTATTTTAATTTAATAACTTTATTACTTTATAACTTTAATGTGAAAAAGCACTTTCACCATCCATTGTTGAATTATGATTTTATTGAAGTTGTGAGAGAGACTACCCGGCTATGGTTTTGAGCACTGATTCCTCTTCTGGGAATTTGGGCCATTACAAATTGATGGTGAATTTTGCAGTTGTATCTGAGATTGTAATCCAGTACTGAGGTATACTCGAATTCTGAGAAGTGTTTATCTGTAGACGGATGATTCCTTTATAGAGTTTGATTTGTTATTCATACTGAGGAATGGGATTTGTGAATTTGGAGGCTGCTATATCTCCTTGTTTACTTTTTAAGATCAATTGGCTGGAGAAGTTTAAATTATTTATGACACATTGATATCTTTCAAGCTGCATATCAAAGAGAAGGAAAGCGGCTAATCATTCAGCAAAGAATTTGTCATTTACCACGCTGCAACAACAACTGGCTGCATGAGAGTTGGAGAGACTAAAAACGGCACAATTACCAGCCCATGCGATTTGCTGTAGGAGCTGTACGTCCATTTCCAGGGCTGCGTTTAGTCACAAGCCAGTCACATGCTTGAACAGGCTGCCACATGACTATTCAAGGAGACGTCTGATATTGTGATGGGCTGGCGTTTAGTTTGTTTGGAGATTTATACAAGCTGCAAGCACACGTGCATTGCCAGGTGCTTACCATTAAATGAATAAATTGTTGAATGTATATTTATTATGGAATTAAATTAATTATGATCATACAAAGTTATTTAATTGTTCTAGTTTAATAGCTGAATTTGGAGGAAGTTATTTTTAAAATTGCGAATTAAAAGTAAGTTTGAACAAGTGTTTACAAATATTTTAAATTCAAATTAAGTGGAATCAGAAGGAGCCAGTCAAGTTCTTTACAGTGCAATCAGAAGGAGTTATTATTGGAGATGTTTATGTCAGCTGTAGTAGTGTTGCTCCAGTTCAGGAGGCAGTTGCTTCCTCAGATAGGACCGAGGCATGTACAGAGTCTCCCAGTGGTGAGGTTGGTGATTTGGGCATTACAGCGGGGTTAGTTGATGACACTTCATGCTCTAGCATTATTGGTGCACAACTTGACGTTGAGTCATGTGTGTAGAGACACATGTCCGCAGATGAGATTTCAGCAGGAGATGTGGGAGCTGCTAGTATAGACACATTTGATGACACTTTTGAGGATGCTGCGAGTTGCATTGGAGATGACACCCCCTGTGAGATGTTGGGTGATGACTGCGAGGAGCGTACGAGCTCTGACAGCTCAGAGATTTATGATAACAGTCGCAGTGTGGGATCAATACAGGATACAATGGTTTCTTCCTGTGTTGAGGATGTGTGCTTGGAGCTTTTTGGTTATGACACTCAAGATGGGAGTGTTGGAGTTGATTTGGGCGATGCAGTTTCATGCCACTGTATAGTTGATTCACATGACGACATTGAGTCATATTTGCAGCCAGAGTTAGTAGAGGAGATGCAGATAGATGATGTGGACACTAGCATTGCAGATATCTCCGATGTTGAGAGCGAGGATTATGAGTGTTGTAGTGTTTCAGGCTTTTTATATCTGACTTTGGGTGTAGATGCAGCGTTGTCACTTGGTGGTGGTGGGTTCCAGGATTTTGTGTTACAGGGACTCACAGATGAGGACAAGGAAACTTATGAGTGGTAGGAGTTTGTTACAGCCAGGACTTCCACTTCTAGAGAGGGGGTTACTTTGCCGGTGACTCATGTAAATGTATTCCAAGATCTGGACTATCAAATGGTCGCAGAGGACGAGGGAGCTGGAGATTGCGTTGAGTCAAATTCAGCAGCAGCTTCCCCAGGGATTGATGAGGACGTGTCCGATGCCTGTACTCTGTTTGTAGATGTGTACTCAGATGAAAGTACACAGAGAGACAGTGATCTTGAGGGGAGTTTTTTGGATACAGCTTCCTCTCATAGTGTAGACAGTGCGTTTGAGGTTGTTCATAGGAGGCCCGTTGTGCAGAGTCATCATGTGACTAGCCAGTTGCGAGTTGATGGGAGAGATATTACTTCTACTCTCGAGCATTTTGATGCTGCTCGTTAGTTGTTCGCTGTTTATGGTTGAGGTGCTCCTATGACAGATGAGTCCAGCGGTGGTTACCTTTCATTGATAGAGATTCATTCTTTGCGTGATTCTATCAAGATTTTGAGACAGAACTACTTACAGATGGTAGCCAACCAAGATCACCTAGTTGAGTGGGGGGGTACAGCTTATGAGGCACTGATGGACAGAGAGGAGGTGAGTGAGCTCACTTAGGAGCTCATAGTGACTACTGAGGTTTTAGAGGACACTCAGCGGGCTCTTCAAGAGTCGCTGATCCAATTAGAGGAGATGGCCGTGGAGTTGGAGCATTTACGGTCCACACCAGCCCCAGATCCAGTTTGATTGCACATTGAGGTGGTTGGTGGTGAGTTTGCCCCTACGGTTGGTGATGATGAACATGATGATGTGGCAGACACATGTTCAGGATATGGGAGCATTTGGTACGGATGAGGTAGGAGTACCAGTGGAGTCAAGCTCTCAGGTTGATTTGTTTCCTTTTGCTGGAAGTGAATCTATTTCATCATTTCACATGGTTGATAGCACGGGATAGTTGGTTGTGCCTCATTTTCAAAGGGATCAGTTGTGGATTGTGGGGGAGCAAGTTGACGCTTCCACGTATAATTTCTACTGCACTGAGTCATTTATGGAGTATTTACTTGAGAGTGCAGATGTGCGGCAGGTTTCTTATAGAGTGTCTAAGGGTACTCTCATCCGAGGTTCTCGTGTTATTCGAAGGTTGGTAGGGAAGATTGTGGAGACTCTATCTACTATGCTTCCCCACAAGGATTTCAAGGTTGGGTTTGTTGAGAGGGTTGCTCAGGTTCCCACCCAACCCGCAGTTATGCGGAGTCAAAAATTGGAGCCATCTCATGATTCCTACCAAGAGTATACGGTGGGGTTTGTTCATCATTTGTTTTTTGACCCACAGGTGGAAGATTTGATCTCACGCAGGGGTAGACTAGTTTCAGTTTCTTACCATCCATTATGGGTGGATTAGCACCATCTTTAGCGGATGGAATTGGCAGTTGTAAGTTAGACTACTTGCAGTATCCACACACGCAGGACTGTTTATTAGAGGACAAAGTTGATAACAATGATTCCGGCACATTGGGTCATTGTCGTTTTCTCATTGCAGTTGGGTGTGAGTGTCGGATAGATAGGGACTCAGTTTTGACAGAGTTGTTATTTCAGTTGGGTTGAGTTCCGCTGGGTTGTTTTTTGCATCGGCATCTGCAGTTGGTCTTCGGATGTTGTTTTTAGTGATGTCCATTATTTGGGTGTTTAGGGCAGTTTCTTAGATGCTGGTGTCTGTTTTGTTGGTATTTTCTTCACAGGAGTATGGTGAGGATCAGGATATTACTTATGACCAAAGAAACGAGAATCGGAATCGGATCGGAATCGTTTTGGCCGAATCGAATCGCGAATCGGCCATGAATCGGAATCGAATCAGCCATGAATCGGCAAATTTAAAAAACCCTAGATTTTAACAATTTAAAACTTATTTCAGGCACCCTTTATTGAATATAACTTAAACACAGTATAACATCATCAAATAGAAGCTAACATACATAAACAAGGAATATAAATGATAAATCCATCACATACGCTACATGTAAAATGTAAATTGTAGCTGAACTTGACTTTGTGTTTGGAGTGTGCTTTAGAACTCAAGCCTTTCTTTGATTTGCCTTTGTACTGTGCAGCAAATGCACTTTCAGATTGCTTGAAACTTGACTTCTTTTTTTGTCTATGTTCTTTTTGCAGTAGACATGAATTGTCTTTTTCAAATGCAAGTTTGACTCTCAAATCATTCATCCTAAGATGTGTAAACAGTGACCTACCTTAACCAACTTTATGATAAAGGCTTTCTTGTGATGATTACTAAAATCAGCAAAATTTATAGTTGTTTTGTTTTTTTGTTATTTGATAATTATTTGATCACAATGCTCATACTCAGTTATGGTGAGTGCTTTGTGACTCCAGGCTCTAAAGTTTTGGTTGCATAATTGATACAAGATTTGTATATTGGCCAAAACTAGGGTTTGACTCAGGCTTCAATCTTCGATTTCAAATAACATTTTTTATTGGTAAGCCCAAAATTATGACAACAGTAACACTTGACTTTGTGTTTGGAGTGTGCTTTAGAACTCAAGCCTTTCTTTGATTTGCCTTTGTACTGTGCAGCAAATGCACTTTCAGATTGCTTGAAACTTGACTTTACAAATATGCCTGACGCGGCCGATTCACGACACCCGGTTCAGGCAATTCATGCCATGAATCGCCTAAATCGGCGATTCAGGCGATTCACCTAAAAAAATTGCCGAGCACGATTCATGATTCAAAAAAAATCGTTTTGCCTGAATCGAATCGTGAATCACCCGATTTAGGCGATTCATGGGCGATTCTCGGAACACTGCTTATGACCATCCTTGGGATCCGGCTGGTTGGCGATGTTGCTTGTTTTTTCCTGATTGCTTGAGGACAAGCAATCTTGGGAAAGGAGGACTGTAATGTCCCTGTTTTTCAGACTTTGGGATTAGCTTGTTTTGGCGACCCTTGCAAGCTAATCAAGTGATCAGAGAGGGTCAGATGGCGGAGCCAGTGTTGGGATTCCATTCTGGAGGTTCAGTTTACAAGGTCTGCTCTTCGTTCGGGTCAATTTGGTCAACTTACTATTTTTAGTAAGTGGTATTTTGGGTATGGCCAGGATTAGCAAGGTGTTTGCACGGAGTGTCAGACGTGCCAGGATCAAGTTTCAAGGAATCTCCAGTTTGAGAGACTTACTATTTTTAGTAAGTCTATTTTTAGCAGTGGGTTATTTCTGGCAGGTCAGTTGGCGTTTGAGGCTCTGATGTTATAAATGAGTTTGTCATAGTCAGTGTGATTCAGTGGCTTTGGTTTTAAAAGTTATCGTTATTAAATTAAATTATTTTAATTTAATAACTTTATTACTTTATAACTTTAATGTTATAAAGTGAAGTAATCATTTAAAAGCCTTTTTAATGAAAAAAGTGAAATTGTCCTTTTTTCGAAAAAGCTATATATACATTTCGAAAAAGCACTTTCACCGTCCATTGTTGAATTATGATTTTATTGAAGTTGTGAGAGAGACTACCCGGCTATGGTTTTGAGGACTGATTCCTCTTCTGGCAATTTGAGCCATTACAGATTGATGGTGAATTTTGCAGCTGTATTTGAGATCGTAATCCAGTGCTGAGGTATACTGGAATTCTGAGAAGTGTTTATCTGCAGACCGATGATTGCTTTATAGAGTTTGATTTGTTATTCATACTAAGGAATGGGATTTGTGAATTTAGAGGCTCTTGTATCTCCTTGTTTACTTTCTGAGATCAATTGGCTAGAGAAGTTTAAATTATTTATGACACATTGATATCTTTCAAGCTGCATATCAAAGAGAAGGAAAGCGGCTAATCATTCAGCAAAGAATTTGTCATTTACCACGCTGCAACAACAACTACTGGCTGTGTGAGAGTTGGAGAGATTGAAAACGGCACAATTACCAGCCCATGCGATTTGCTGCAGGAGCTGTACATCCATTTCCAGGGCTGCATTTAGTCACAAGCCAGTCACGTGCTTGAACAGGCTGCCACGTGATTGTTCAAGGAGACATCTGCTATTGTGATGGGCTGGCATTTAGTTTGTTTGGAGATTTATACAAGCTGCAAGCACACGTGCATTGCCAGGTTCTTACCATTAAATGAATGAAGTGTTGAATGGATATTTATTATGGAATTAAATTAATTATGATCATATAGAGTTATTCAATTGTTCTTGTTTAATAGCTGAATTTGGAGGAAGTTATTTTTAAAATTGCGAATTAAAAGTAAGTTTGAACAAGTGTTTACAAATATTTTAAATTCAAATTAAGTGGAATCAGAAAGAGCCAGTTAGGTTCTTTACACTCAACTATCCACGAACCCTCCTTGCCTCAGTTGTGCCAATTCCTCGAAGTTGAGTTCTGAGTCCCTCCCATTGAATATGTCAACGAGTCTCTTTGTAAAGTTGGCATAGGAATTGATTTCATCACACCCAAGTGTAACCATCACATGGTGCCACCGCTCGTGAGTGATCCCATCAAGGTGTAGTGCACCCAAGCTCATGCCATTGATTTTCCGAATCCATCAAAATAGGGGAGGTTCAACTTGCTAATTTTTTGTCTCAGATCATTATTGTAGTCTTTAATAACCGTGGTGGGTAGATATCTCATCCTCAAGTCCATGTATTCTTTGAGAGACATGTCCTTGAAATTGATCTTGCAACTCAACCAATAAGGGAGGCTGATTTTCTTGCTACTCGAACCTCAGAAGGAAGGTCGACATTATTGGCCTTGTATTGGACCAATGCGTTTGTGATCTCGCATTAATTGAATTGTCGCCATGGCCATTGTTTTCTCCATTAGCTCAATTCCTCCTTACTTTTTGCCAAACAATTGAGAGTCTCATCAATCTTCTACTATCCTCTCGCCAACTCTCTCAAGATGGTCATCATATCTTCATGTGCACCTCCCATTCTATCCAAGGGGTGATGCATTCTCCTTCAATAAACTATGTAGTCTTGTCTCTCTTTTCTCATTAACCTCAACCCGTTAGGCTGGTAGGGTCAAGGTTTTGATACCATTGAAATATCCCAAGCAGATATACACAAACAAAAGTCTTGTTTTTGGCAATATCCCTCTAGGTAGACAACCAAACAGGGGCTTGGAGCATGTCATCAAGTTAGGGGAGGGCACCAATCCCATTATAACCACACATAAAGGAAGAAGGAAGAGATAAAGAAAGCAATGGAGGAGCTATTTGATATGGGGCATATTAGACCTAGATCTAGTCCTTTTGCTTCTTTAGTTTTTGTTAAGGAGATTGGAACCATAAGAATGTCTATCAATTATGGGGCTCTCAACAAGAAAATAATTAAGAATATGTACCCTATCCTTAGAATTGATGAGTTGCATGAGGTAGTCTACTTTTGAAAGATTGATCTTTAGTCAAGATAATATTAAATTAGAGTCAAAGAAGAGGAAATCCATAACATTGCATTCAAATTCCATTATGGACACTATGAATTCTTGGTAATGCCTTTTGGATTGAACAATGCACTTGCTAACTTTTAGTCATGTATGAACTAGGTATTTAATAAGAAGTTGCAAAAACTTGTACTTTTCCTCTTTAATGACATATTGATGAGGGATTATGGAGGTACAATCACTATATGTGACAGCATATAAGTGTGAATTTGGGATGAAATTTTTTATTGACTTAGTACACAAAAAGTCAAAGTGCATTAGGATACGATTCAAGCCATCTTAGATTGGCCACCACCTCAAACATTCACCCATTTGATGGGATTCTTTGTTTCATGTAGCTATTACAAAAGATTTCCAAGGGGTTTTTCATAGTTTGTAGCACCCATAATAGACTTGAAGCTACATTCATAAGATGTATTCGTTGTCAATAAACACTGATGTCACATTGTTAGGAGAAACTTCAAGTTGAAAGTTAGTCCAATTAGGTCACGAAGCAACTTCACCTAATTGGAGAAACTAGTAGACTAGGGTCTCTCACCTCCAAAATTGCTCTCCAAATTGAATCCCAAAGGAATTACAAACACAAGAAAAATTCTTGAGTCGATGATAATGGTCTTCCAAAAAGCACTATTAAATAAGAAACTATAATACCTATTAAGCAAGGAGTTAGCTAACCCAAATGGGCACCAAAAACTTAAATTTGAAATCAAATCCTACTTAAGCCAAGGTGGCGCACAAGTGTGCCCCCTTGAATGGCTAACTAGATCTCAAGAAACCAAAAGAGTTAATAGCAATTAGAAATAGGTCGGGCTTAAAGAGGGGACATGAAGTCTCCCCTTTCCAGAATTGCATGCCCTCAAGCAATTTTAGATTAGGATGCTACAAAATTTGCTTTCTCCCATGTGGAATCCTCAACTTGCAAATCCTTCCACTTGAAAAGATACTCCTTGATCGCACGTCTCATGAGCCTCGTCTCCTTGAAATTGATGACCTTAGTGGGTTCCAATGTGAGTTTACCCTGCTCATCAAGTGGTAGAAGCTCCTCATAAATTGTGACACTTGCCCAAGAGCCTTCTTGAGGCAAAAGACATGAAACACATTGTGAATCCGAGTGCCCTCCATAAGCTCCAACTCATATGCAAACTCCCTATCCTCTAAATCACTCTATAAGGTTTGTAGAAGTGAGGTCTAAGCTAGATCAAATCTCCAACCTCAAAACAATGCTCAACCCTGCACGGATATGCATACATCTTCTACAAATTCTAGGCTTGTTGTAGATTATGCTTGAGGAATCAGATATGAAGGCTCTCCTACAACCAATCCTTAGCCTTGGGTGCTCTGTTAGTCCTAACCGGTTACTAAGAGGGGGGGTGAATCAATAAATTCAATTTCTACTTCTCTTTCTAGCAAACAAATATTCTTGTTAATACAAAAATTAAAAGAATATTGTAACAACCATAAACAAAAATTAAATGCACAGGTCAACACAACATTTATACGTGGAAACCCTCGGTTAGAAGGAAAAAATCACAGTGGGACAGAACTCACAAAACTTTACTATTGTAGTAATAAAGCTGCCCTGTTAGAGGCTTACAAAGCACTGGTGAGAGTGCTACCCGGTTAAGGGATTTGATAGAAGACCTATTAGGATCTTGACCCTGTTAGGAGTCACCTTGTTAGAAGACTTAAAACACCAATAAAGATGTTACTCGGTAAAGGGATTTATACAAAAGAACCTGTAAGGGTTCACCTTGATTGAGGGATTTAAATATGCTTCACTACAAAAGCAATGATCTTATGATGACACTATATCTGTCGATTCAAATCATACCTGTTCACCCTTTCCTTTGCTTGGCTGTTGAATCTTTCTCTCCCTTTCACCTTATGTGACTGTGTTTCCTCTCAGAAGATCCTGCTCTCCTACTCTCCTTCGCTCTACGCTCTTGATATTCAACAATGCAACCTTCATGTCTTTCGACCTGTATTTATAAGAAATTATCTTATTAAAAATACATCTCATAGTTCCACCAAGCTCTAAACTCTTCCATAAATCACACATGCAAAACCCTTGATCAAAAAGCTTGCAAATTGATTCTTAGTTTACCTCGAAATGCTCGCAGTAAAAAAAGAAAAGCTAACTCCAGTTTAACTGAAAAATGCTCCGTATAATCCGGTTCGGATTATCATGCACTTAACCGGTGTAGAACTTGTATCCGGTTAGTCATCTGTTCCCTGTGCGTTTGTCAAGACCGGTTGGACAAAACCTAGACCGGTATAAGCATGACCGGTTAAAGTACACTGCTTACATGCTTAGTCTAAGAGTACCGGTGTTTCGGTGGGATTGATGTTTGCTTATGACTTTACCAATGACAACTAACTTTATGTAACAATCTTCCCCTTTGGCATTGGTGGCAAAACATATCAACACATCACCTGTAGACTTCCCTTGTAGATCTGCTCGTCTACTTGTAGCATATTTCTAACACACTGTCACTGATATCATCTATATCTGTCATTTTTTTCTTTTTTTTTGCACTTCTCTTCTCTATTTTTTGCACTTATATCCTCCCCTTTTTGCCTCCAAGGGACAAAGGGTTGTTACTCTTTATATTTGTAACTTATTGAAGATATCTTTAAAGATCTTTGTAGATTCTAGGAATGGTTTCCATATACCTGTTACATGATCTAAAGTTTTCTTTGCAGCTTGTAGTGAGACAATGAGACTTTCCATGTCCTCCACTGTCTTGTACTCAAGTTCCTTGAGAAGTTTGTCTGTATCATTTGCCGTTGTCTGCATTAGATCAAATGTTGGTGCAATGAATAACTAAAATCCAATAAGATCTTGGATTCTTTTTGTGTTCTCTTTTGATGCCTTCCTCAAAGTGAGAGTGACACTTGTCAGCTCTCGGCTATACTCTGTTGCAGAAGAGCTCTTAGCATCAAATTTTGATGTCAAAACTTTTATCTCTTATGTTGTCCTGCTCGTTTTCTCAGTTATATCCTTCACAAAGTCTTCAAAGTTGGAACTCCTTGTGATTAATCGTGCATCTTCTTGTACTTGTTGTGCCAGTACCTCTAATTCATCTATTACAGGTTCGTCTTCATCTATATCTGCATCTGGTACAAACTTGTACAAGATATTCTTTACACTAGAGAGAACTATATCCTGTTTTCTCTTAGTGAGCTCCTTTAGCTGCCATGTCAACATTTTGCTTATGTCAACGACAATGTCACTTGCTTGAGATGAGCTAACTTTGCCTCTTTTTGATTCAGTGTCTATTGCAAACGATAGCTTTCTCTTTGATGTTGATGTGCTCGAAACATCTACCGGTTCCTTCTTCCTTATTTCCTGTACAAGTTCTTCTTCTACAGGTTTCTCCTCTTCTTCTGTAACATGCAGCTCCTGTTGTTGAGGTATTTCCTGTTGTAGTGCCTCCTCTAGACGCACTTCTTCTTCTGGATGTACTCCTTCTGGTGGTTGCTCAGTTTGTAGTTGTTCTTCCGCAACCTGTTGATCATTTAAAACAGTTTCTACTTTATCTGTTTTATTTTCTGCAGTCATCTTTACTGATGACTCACCTAGATCTTGTTCCTCTGGTCTCACAGATGTAGCATGTTCACCTGTTTGAACTTCTTCTCCCAGGTTGACCTGTTCACTGGCTGTGAATTGTTCACTAGTAACTTCCTTTTCACTGGTTGTACCTTGTTCACCTGTGGAAACTTGTTCACCAGTTATGAACTATACAAGTGGAACCATCTCCTTTTCAGGTTCATCATGTGAGATGTTCTATGGACCTGTAGACTTGAGAGTGTTGAAGTCATATTTGTGCCAGAATTCTAGTGAATCTTCATACACATCATTTTCAAATCTTTACTTTTGATGAGCCAAGAATGATCCTTGATGAATTCCATGCAAAAGCAACCCTATTGGAGGCACAAATTTTTGAGTTTTGGTGATGAATTTTGTGCTTCTTTGCTCCGAAAGCTCGTTTTTGCTGAAAATGCCCAAAATGAGTGGGTTTTTACAACTCAAAAACACATGCTTTTCACCTAGAAATCGCCACCAAAGGAGTTTTGATCAAAACACATGAAATAAAGAGTAATGGTCGGCTTTTACAAGTCCAAAACACATGCTTTTCAACCCCAAATCGCCACTTTAGCTTCAATGGTTAAAAATGTCTTTTATATATGCATTTGCATATAAAAATAACACTATATAACTTAAATGATTAAATACACACTTTTTGAGTACAAATACAAATATAAAAGACACGTATTTTGCTTGGAAAAAGCCACTTTTTCACATAAGTTATACATACGAGATTTTTAATATCAATTGCACATGCAATTGGGCTTGAAAAAGCCACCTTTTCGCTTAAGTTATAAAACATAATATGTAAATGTATTATAACAACTACATTTACACATAGTTTTAAACTTATATGTATGCAATTGCATTTAAAAAGTCCATTATTGTGACTATGGGAGTTAAATTTATTGAAAGTGGGTTTTGAAAAATGACTTGCATGTGGATGATATGCAGTGAATGAAAAAAACCCCACCTTTAATGCACTTACATGACTAAATTTAATATATAACTATAGTTTTTAATAAAGTAACATGGAAATAGAGTAGGAAAAACCAATATCCATGAAAACATTAAAAACTATGGTCAAATCAACTCAGAATGAGTTGAAATTTAAAAATGGATGTCAAAATCCACTTTAGATATTAAAAATAATTTTTGACAATAAAAAGCCCACTTTTGAAAATTTTTTAACAAGACGTGCAGTCAGCCTGAAAAACCCCACCTTTTCCTCTATAACTTGAGCTAGACAACTCCATTTGAGGCCTAAGATAGCTCTAAACAAGCATAATTCCAAGGGCTATTAACCTAAAGGAAAAACAAGATTAAAAACTACTTACAAGAAAGGGAAAAATGAAGAATAAACTTGAAGATTGCCAAAAATAAGTGCTTGCAGTCAAAAAAGAAAAACTCGTTCTAACAAGCATTTATAGGGATTAACTTCATGAAAACCTTCAAAAGGAATGCATAAATAATGCAACATAAAGTACAATTCAAGGATGACGAACTGCCTTCATGATACCTTATCAATGTGTTGAAACATAGAGGATGCACCTACGAATCCATGAGAAAATTGTGTAGGGTTGCCACAATTTTGTGATGTCAAAATTGAGGACAACACTCGTAGAGAGAATTTCATTGGCTCAATTGTCTGTAAGCACACGAACCCATTTGAAAAGACCTTTACGATCTCATATGGTCCCTACCAATGAGTCTGAAACTTACATTGATGATCCCAAAATCGAGAGTCAAAACAAGAGTGCCCCAATCAACAGCTTTGAATTTCTTTGATTTGATATTTTAGTCATGCCATTGTATGATCTCAGTGCAATGAAGTGCATCTAAATTGAGTTCATCTAACTCATTTAGTTGCACTATCCTTTGTTGTTGCGGCTCATAAATGTTGATGCCAAGTTCTAAAGCAATTCTCAACGTTTTATGCTTGAACTCAATAGGCATTACAACTATTTGAGCATACTCCAACTCAAATGGTGTAAATCCAGTTGTTGTCCTCCATGCAGTTCTACAAGCCCATACAACTTTTGACAACATTGATGACCAATCCTTTTTATACAATGCCACTGTTTTGTAAGGTTTGATTTAATGTCTTTGTTGGATATATCTACTTGACCATTTGCCTAAGGGTGGTAAGGTGTAGACATTCTATGTTTGAGCTTATACTCATTCATGAGTGCTAGGGTAAGGGTAGAAGTGAATTGTGGCCCTTGATCTGAAACAATATCACTAGGAACCCCATATCTTGTGAAAATTTCCTCATAGAGGAATTCAATAACCTTATTGTGTAGAGTGTTTGTCTGCCCTAACTTCAACCCATTTAGTCAAGTAATCTGTATATAACAATATGTACTCATTGTTGGATGGAGGATAAATGGGTCCAATGAAATCCATCCCCCACTTATTGAATGGTAAAAGTACCAATTGTGGCTACAGGGGCATCTCATCGAATTTATTTGGGTGGCCCATTCTTTGACACGGATAACACTGCCTAGTATAATTCACAAAATCTTTATGTAAGGAAGGCTAGTAGTAACTAGTATTAAGAACATTCATGGCAATTCTCTTTGCTGCAAAATGACTCAATATGACTCATCATGAGAAGCATGTAAAATTTCATAAATCTCATCTTCTCTTACGCATCTCCTCATAACATTACCATGGAGTTTGAACATGTATGGAAAAGAGTTTCTCATCAGGAAAAAGAGTCATCTATGAAAGGTTCGTCTTCTCCATGGGTTAATCATGAAAGAAAATCTGCAACTATATTAGCTTTTCCTGGCTTATCCGCTATAGTGATGTCAAATACTTTAGAAGCAACAACCATCTAACCAATCTACCACTAACAACAGCCTTATTCATGAGGTATCTAATTGTTGCATGGTCAATATGTATAAATACATGATACCCAGAGATTTAATGCCTAAATTTATTGATAGCATAGATGACTGCTAAGATCTCTTTTTCAATGATAGTATAATTAAGCTCACCAGCTTGAAGGTTTTTGCTAATATAGTAGATTTTATATTCAATATTACCTCTTTTTTGTCCAAAGATTGCCCGACTACATGATTAGATGTATTAATTTTATATGGAAAGGAAGTCTGTTAGCAATATGAGTTGTCATTAGTGTATTTCACAAACCTCACAGCGGTAAAGGGTCATCGGTCTCTCACATTACTTAGACAACACCGGTATAAGGGTATACCAGTCTAACTGCAAGATAGATCCGATCCGGATTTTATGGATTAGTTTGAGTTACAATTTCAGTTAAAAGCCGGATTATACAGGACATCCACCACTTAGAAGTAGAGTTATCTTTTTAACAGGAGTTAGCTTTATTCCTGTGGATGTTTTTGGAAGGTAAACTCCAGATCAAAGTGCATAGCTTTTTGCTGATTGCATGAGTTAATGCGGAGTTTGCAGCTTGGCAGTTCTATGAGTTAAGAGTTTCATTATGATGAACTCTAATATAAATATAGGTCATAGACGCAAAGAAAAGTTGTTGATAGTTGATGATTGCATAGAGCAGAGGAGAGATATCTTCTGAGAAGTGTTGCAAGCATAGAGGTGAAGAAAGAAAGAGAGATCAATAGCCAGGCAAACCGGAGAAGAGATCAACAGGTATGATCTAATCTGATAAACAGTGTCAAAATAAGATCATTACTTATATAAGGAATGAAAGCATATTGAAATCCCTCTATCAGGGTGAACCTAATCGGTTCTTTGTAAAATCCCCTAACAGGGTAACAACTTTGTAGATGTTCAAAGTCCTGTAACCAGGCAACTCCTAACAAAGTTCATATCTTAACAGATCTTTTGTAAAATCCCTTAACCGGGTAGCACTTCAATCAGTGCTTTTGTAAGCTCCTAACAAGGCGCCTTCATTCTGCGATAGTGAAGTTGTGAGCTCTGTCTCACCGTGGTTTTTTCCTTCTAACCGAGGGTTTCCACATATAAATACTTGAGTTGATCTGTGTGATCTGTTTATGCTTGTGAATGATTGTTTACATTCTGTTTTACATTCACTGATCTGTTTACAAGTTTTAAACAAGCAAAAAGATAATATTTACTAATTCACCCCCCCTCTCAATAACCGGTTTAGTACTAACAATTGGTATCAGAGCCAAGTTCTCTATACTACTAAGCCTAATAGCTTGAGAGAAAGATCATGGAAGTTTACCGGTATCAAAAACAACTCGAGGAAGCTAATGACATCATTATATCTCTGGAGAATAGATTGAGGAGATCACTTGCAAAGAGAAAGGAGCTAGCGTTACAATTAAATGAGAGCAATGAAACTATTGATGAACTCTCTGGGCAGAGTGGATCTGATGAAGCTGAGGAGGCAGTACCTGAACTCATGGACAAGAATCAGATCCTGACTGATCAGATCTCTAATCTTAAGAGAGATCAAGAGGACAATGCCCTGAGGATGACTGAACTAATCGAGAAAAAGAGAAAAGATGAAGATGAAAGGAACTCTGCAGTCAAGTCCTTGACAACCTTTGAGAAAGCAAGGGACCGGGCAGTGGAAGCAGTAGGAGCAAATGAACTTATCATCCTACAACTTCAAGAAGACATGGAGAGGGTCACCCAAGAAAATGCTCACATGCAGAAGGGTTGGCATAACAGGAATGAAGCATGCAATAGACTGTCTCTAGAATTGTATCAACTAAGGGAACAAATGAACGAACTTGAAGAAACAAATGAAAATTTGAAAAGATAAATTAAAAACTCGACCAAGCTTGATGAGCAACTTAAAGCTCAAACAGGGCATAAAGATCAAACCGGTCTTGAATTCACCGGTGAAGTTACCAATGAAAATGGTGAGCTTTCTAGGGCAAAAGCAATCAAGAAGGATAAGAAGAAACCGCTAGCACAAAGAGGTAAGAATATCCTTAACACATCTTGTAAGCATTGTGGGAAACCGGGTCATATAATTAACAACTGCAGAAATGCATCGGTAAGGACCAAAAACAGTAATTGCAAGAACTGCTATAAAAATGGTCACAAGACTAGTGAGTGCTGGTCCAATCCCATATCTGTGTCCAGTAGTAGCAGGGGAATTCAGGGGCTACTACTGTGAATGCAACAAATTTGGACACAAGGCAGAAGAATGTAGATCTAAGACAATGACATTTAGATCCCCAAAGCCGGTATTCACCAAGAGAAACAAGAACTGGAGTACAGTCAACTGTATGAACCATGGATCACACAATTACAATGGCTCTTGGGACAAGTCAACCAACACAAGAAGAACATACCCAGGAAAGACAACCAGGGTAGTCTATTATCACTGCAACAAAGTTGGACACAAAGCCAAAGAGTGTAGGAACCGGTTATCCAGTAAGGAGAAGGAACCGGTCCAACCTGAAGAAAAAACCAACAAGGAAGAGAAGACTGAGAAATCAGTCAAACAGATTTGGTTAGTAAAAGAATCAAAGAGCCCCGCTAAAGAGAAGACAGAGGAAAGATCACCATCTGTTGATGGCAATATTTCATCAACAAACTGATCTGTGAAGGCTTAGAGAGAACCGGTAGATTCCCTACCGTTCCTGATATGACTTGTGAGAATCGGACTCACTCGGTCTGCAAGGAAAAACCAGTAAGGCAAATTATAATTAACCGGTTGGGAAAACGGAAAGTAAAGTTCGGTAAGGCATTTATTATTGTAGCCGTTTAACAAATAGTTAGCGTTTGGTAATTACAGTTATAACCTAACTCTATAAAAGAAAGGAGAATTAATCACAAGTTTTCACTCTACTTATTGTATTATTTACGAATTCTTGTGCTAAATATTATTCTTGCACCTTGATCACTGAGAATCACTATTTGCAATATCGATCTAAGCTACTCTCAGCAAATTACCGGTTAGCAAGAATGGCCTCATCTACCGCTACCATAAAATTGATCAAAGGAGATTAGGTGGACAAGCCACCATACAACATCCTGTCGGTTCAGAATAGAGAAAACAACATGGCTGGAGCACTCTCTTCTGTACCAAAAGGAGTCCTCTTGACCGAGGATGTTATAGCGTTTATTCATGCCAAACAGGAAGAGCTGGGAGAAACTTATATTCAAGGAGAGTATCTGTCACTATGCGAAGAAGGGAAACTTCTTGACAAATACACCAATCTAGTATCATCCGGATTAATTAATGGTGTATGCTACCCTGCAATCTTCCAGGAACACCAAGTAAGATTGGTGTTGAGCTGTCTTCATGAACTAGGTTTCTGGCTCACCAGAGGCGCATGTCATGAGATCACCAAAGAAGATCTCCACAGAGTAACCGGATATAGTGATATTGGGGAAGTGCTAACCTTTTGCACCATCGCCAATACCGTTGTCAACAAGCTAACCAAGTCAAAGTCTGATGGTCGACTTATGACTGTGAATGACATTGAAGATGATGGAGTACGCTTTGCGTCTGCTGTCATCGAATACAAGGTTTATCAGTCAAGCAACTGGAACAACATACCAGGTGGTGCAATTCATGCTGCACACCGCATCATGCATGAGAATGCCCAATATGACATCTGTGCAATGCTTCAGAGCCAAATATTTGAAAACATGAAGAGGCTTGGAGTTGTGAAAAAGAAATCCATGAAGTATAAAACCCTCTTGATGTGCCTATACTTTTTCTACTTGGATTTCTTCCCAGGTATCGGTAAAGTGACTTGGACAACCAATAAACTGGTCATGCATCAAATCACTGAAATGGCTAACAGACTGGGAGACCAGTTAAGCAAAGCTATGACTGAATATTTTGAAGAGTTTCAATTGAAGATGCACGAAAGAGAAAGAGTACCGTCAACTATTGTTGACCTTTACAAGGATGACATATGTTTTCTAGTTACCACCAACAACTGCATCATTCAAGCAGTGGAACCAAGAGATGTGTATGCTCTTGAGCTGGGTTACGAGATCTTTGTCAAAGTTGCTAAGGCATATGCCGATGCACTAAATGATGCAAATTTAGATCTTGGTGCCAATTGGTTCGGCACCTATACTGAGTGATGAAGGGTGCTCCCCTTAATACCACAAACACATAACAGAAACAGAGAAACGACAACAATATGCAAGAACAAAAAATTGGCTTCTTATTATCTCCACAAATGTGGAATTACAAACTTTCAGAATTACAATATGCAAAGCCACATGGGCATTCCCTTACAATATTCTGTAGGACAAAGCCTCGAATTATTACCCAGATCTGCTACTCAGAACTGCCCTAGACAACACTATGGGCCTTCTTTATATAGGCATTTCCCACCGCCCGAGAAGGTTCCAGAAATTTAGCCCTTAGGGCCGACCAGACATAGAATTATTTTATTTTTCAATTTATTACATCAAAGTCGGCTCAAAATAACTTTTGAAACCCGAATAGAAATTTTGAAGGAAAATTATTTTCCGCCATTTCAGGTGGCCCGACTTCCGAAGACCATAAGTCATCACCAGTTGACCCGATTGACTATTATAACCCCATTTCGGAAACGCCACGAAGCGCTCTACAGGCTTGACCCATGCAAGTGCCCATCACCCAAATTTTTGACCTCATCCGGGGCCTCTAAATCCTTCAAAATTGAGTTCAAAGTTTTTGTACCCTACTGCCAATACCGAAAATCTTCAATATCTTCAAAACTAGACCTGATCTAGCCATGAAACTTTGCTGGCAGGCTGATATGACTGAGATGAACCTCCACATATAAAATCAAAACATTCCGAGATTGTAAGACCAACTTACTAAAAATAGCAAGTTCCCATAAATAGCAGCTCTGCACAAGATAGCCCTTATTGAATATAAAAACAGAAATATTTTTGGGTGATGCAAGATTGCTCTTACACCCTAGATGCTCCTGCATCACTGAGATTCTTCAGAATCTGTCAAAAAGGGCACCAGTCAAGATTGTCTATAAAAGGACGCCCACATCAAAGAAGAAACCGGCGACAGAACAGCCCAAGGGTCGGAGGAAGAAAGTAGAACCGACGCCCAGCATCCAAGAGGAAGAACTAGAAGAGATAGAGACCGAGGAAACAGTTCCTCTAACTAGAAAGAAGAAAACCGGTAAAATGGCAAAGGAGGATCCACCTAGAAAAGCCAAACCCACAATTGATGAAATTGTGGCAAGACTGAAAGAATTTGGGCATTTAGGTTCTGTTAGAAGAAGATATGAACTAGACAGTGATGAAGACAAAGGAAAACCTGAAGAAGCCGTAGTATTTTGCCTCCATAAATTTAATCTTCATCCCGGTGGACTGCACACGACTCTACCTAAACATCTTGTACAGAATATTGAAGCCCGGTGGAAAGCCGCAGAAGATAGAGAAAAAGAACTAAGGATACAAGCTCTTTTAGAGGTCCAGAATCACCTTACTCTACAAGAAGCTACAGAACAAGCTGAACTTCATCAAAAAACTTTCACAACCATAAAAAGGATAGGTCTCATGCTTATTGGAGAAATTGAGAGAGTACATAATGAAGAAGTAGCACTATGGACCAAACTCCTCCAGACCTAGCATCAAGCAGAACAAGAAGTAGCTCAAAGAACAACAGCTAAACCGGGAGCTAACACCGGTAAAGGGAAATGAGTACTTGGAGAAGAAGCACTGGCATTGGTGGACAAAACCAAAGATTAGGCAGCGAATCCAACAGTTCTCATCTCTCCACGCAAAGGTAACATTAAACCTATGCATGTTGATGATATAATTACTGAGGTAATGGACTTTGGAGAAGTAGATAATGTTGCAAAGTGGTACAGTATACTAAACGAAGAGGACAAACAAAAGCTAATTGTAGGGATAGTAGAAATTTTCATGGATTATAATAGGACTCCAAGGGACTACAAGTCCAAGTTCCCACCAGAACTGAATAACAGGCTACAATCAAAATGGAAAACCGGTCTAGGCATAAACACCAGAATCACAAGGGAAACATTGCTTAAGGTCAAACCTGGATTCAGCGAAGAGAGAACAAAGGTTCTATTAGAAGAAGCATCCATGAACTTAAAGACATTTGACAGAGTTGCAAAAATTTTAAGCTGATATGAGAATTGAGTCTACAAAGCAACTCTAGACTACTGGCGTAAGTATGACTTCAGTGCATTGGATAAACTAGGTCCTCAGGATCAAACTGCCCAAATGCAAGCACCACCAAACAGACCCACAACTGGTGAAGCATCTTCTACTGAAAAGGAAAAAGCTCAAACAGAAGAGTTCATAACTAATGCACAAATAAATGTTGAACAAGAGACAGAAATTGATATACCCATGGGAGAACTTCATACGATTGAGGAGCAACAACAAAAGAAGTCCCACCGGGAGAACACGAACAAGATGCTGACGTCAATAAGCAACCAGATGAAGAAGCTCAGATCGAGGAAAAACTTTCTAAAGAAAAAAATCTACCAAAAGGAGAAGTTCAACCGGAGAACAGAGCTCATCAAGGAAAAGACAAGAAGAAGACATCCCAGTCCACACCAAGCAACTTAAATCGGAGCAAGAGCACGGTCAACAAGAACAAGGAGACATTCCAAGCTCCTCCTCTAAAAGGAAGTTGTCATTTGCAGAGGAGAAGGAAGCAAAAAGGAGTAAAACTACCGATACAGTGGTAGACATCAGCAAGATGTCAACCAAGCAGCTCAAAGAGCTGACCAAAAGAAAACAGGACATGGTCCTACCCACTGTAAAGAACATTTTGTGCAACTTTGTTCCTGATACTGAAGTCGATAGCAATGAACCAGTCATCGATCAGCTAGAAGTGTTGGCACAGGCAATCGGTGAGGATCTCACAGATCCAGAAACAGTGGTGATCGACCATTATGAGAAGAAAAGATTGGAGATACTCCACAAACAGGTTGAAGAGATTAAGGTGAATGTGACAACCAACCTGAGAATTCTCGAACAACAACTTCAAGAAGCAGAAGTTTGATGAGCAGAACATCAAACTTTGAAGTATTTTTGCAAGATCTGTCAGAAAAGTTTGCCAAGATAACAGAAGAGATTAAAGCATTGTCCTCTAAGTTTGATATTAAGAGCAAGACTGCAACATCCTACAGCAGAGAAATGACAAGTTTTAACTCTTGCACTCAGAAAAATTGCTGAAGAGAAAAATAAGCGGATCCAAGATATTATTGGATTTCAAGTGTTTTTGGCACCAACATTTGACATCATGAATATAACAACATCTTCTATTGAAGATCTAATCAATGAACCCGCCTACAAAATTGTGGAAGACATGGAGAATATCATTATTTCTCTGACAGCAGCCCAGAAGAATTCAGAATATGTAACTGGTCAATGGGCACCATTCCTTCATTTAGGGAGAACAATATACAAGGATATCTTCACCAAGCTTCAACTGTGAAGATATGCTTTACCCTTTGTCCTATGGAGGCAGAAAGGGGAAGAGTATACAGAGGAAGGAAAGGACAGAAACAGTGCAAAGGACACAATACAATACAGGACAAAACCGGATAGAACTTTGCATACCGGACCATTCATTCAAGGGAAGTAGCATTCTACCGATATAAGGTATTGGTATTAGTAAGTGAATAAAGTTTGTGAAGCTTGTGTATAGTTTTGCCACCAATGACAAAGGGGAAGATTGTTAGCAATATGAGTTGTCATTAGTGTATTTCACAAATCTCACACCGGTAAAGGGTCATCGGTCACTCACATTACTTAGACAACATCGGTAGATGAAGAACAAAATGTATGCACCAATTGACTATTTCGATAGATACACCGGTAGATCGAATCAAGAACTCAGATCCGGTCTTATGAAGCATACAGGGACAAACCGGGTATAAGGGTATACCGATCTAACTACAAGATAGATCTAATCCGGATTTTATGGATCAATTTGAGTTACAGTTTCAGTTAAAAGCCGGATTATACAGGACATCCACCGCTTAGAAGTAGAGTTAGCTTTTTAACAGGAGTTAGCTTTATTCTTGCAGATGTTTTTGGAAGGTAAACTCCAGATCAAAGCACATAGCTTTTTGCTGATTGCATGATTTAATGCATAGTTTGCAGCCTGACGGTTCTATGAGTTAAGGGTTTCATTACAATGAACTCTAATATAAATATAGGTCATAAACGCAAAGAAAAGTTGTTGTTGATAGTTGATGATTGCATAGAGAAGAGGAGAGATATCTTCTAAGAAGTGTTGAAGGCACAAAGGTGAAGAAAGAAAGAGAGATCAACAGCCAGGCAAACCGGAGAAGAGATCAACAGGTATGATCTAATCTGACAGACGGTGTCAAAATGAGATCACTACTTATATAAGCAATGAAAGCATATTGAAATCCCTCTATCAGGGTGAACCTAATCGGTTCTTTGTAAAATCCCCTAACAGGGTAACAACTTTGTAGATGTTCAAAGTCCTGTAACCAGGCAACTCCTAATAGAGTTTAGATCTTAACAGATCTTTTGTAAAATCCCTTAACCGGGTAGCACTTCAATCGGTGCTTTTGTAAGCTCCTAATAGGGCGCCTTCATTCTGTGATAGTGAAGTTGTGAGCTCTATCTCACCATGGTTTTTTCCTTCTAACCGAGGGTTTCCACGTATAAATACTTGAGTTGATCTGTGTGATCTGTTTATGCTTGTGAATGATTGTTTACATTCTGTTTTACATTCACTGATCTGTTTACAAGTTTCAAACAAGCAAAAAGATAATATTTACTGATTCACCCCCACTCTCAGTAACCGGTTTAGTACTAACAGTGTCCAATTTGGGCCTCTTAGAACAAGTGTTGTGGTCAACATATCTTTGAGCTTCTAGAATGTTGATTGACAATCTTCAGTCCAATTGAATTATGCATCTTTGGGCAACACGGTGTAGAAAGGGGCATAAATCTTGATGAAGTCTTTTTAGATAAAGCAAGTATAGTAACTAGCATGCCCCAAAAAGCTTCTCACGGCTTTTTGTTTACAAAGAATAGACAAATTTTTTATGACATCTATAATCATTGGATCCACCTGTATACCATGCTATATCATTGGATAAATTGAGGTCATGATATAGCATTTTTCATTGCTTAATGATAAATTATGTTCTTGGCATCTATGAAGTACCTTCAAATTTATTAGAGCTTCGTCATATGTGTCACCATATGTGGTGAAATCATCCATATATACCTTCTATACAATCATGTGTGAGGTTTGAAAAGATATTGAGCACTACTCTCTGAAATGTTGTAGGGGCATTATAAAGACCATAGTTCAAGGACTATTTGGACTCGCCTCAGACTCGTAAAGACTTGCGAATCTGTGAGCAAGATGAGTTGACTTGCAACAAATTCGCAAGACAAGTTCGAGCGAGTCCAACCCTTGGACTCTTGTTTTTTGTGTGGACTAGATCCAAGTCTTATATCAAGACTCCTGAGTCTTAGTGAATGACTCCCGGTGCTATCTTCAAACGCATAGTTAGTCTTAAAATGTGTTTCTTTTCACTTTTCCTCACTTTTGTCAATTGTTATTGCTCAAAACAGGTCTGTAGCATTTTAAGATTTTGAGCAAACAAGATCAAAACGACAAAAAACTCTAGTTCAAGGCCTAAAAAATTGAGTTATATTAGGAGGAAAGAGGAAAATGCAGTTTTTAGTTTGCTATTTTTCACATTTGGACATATCATTATATGTAAGTTTGTAAACATTTATAAACTTATGTTGTTTTTAAATACATTTTAAAGTTAGAAACTATGAGTGTGAATGATAAAATTTCAAATATTGAGTGTTTGGAGATCACATGACATGTCTAATGTTCAAATTATAGAGGGAACACTCGCTGAGTGGCAATTAATTGCCGAGTTGGTTTAAACACCCAAAACAACATTTTTTGGGCACAGTCTTTCATTTGCAGTGTTTTGGTCTTTGAGTAGAGGAAGAATAGAGGCTTCCAAGCCCTTGCTAGCTGATTGCAAATTATTGGAGGCGGATTCGAGCAGATTTAAGACGGATTTCAACCGCTTTTGGAACAAAAATCGCATTCTGAGGTGGGTTTGCCGAGTTTGTTTTTATAGTTTATAAAAACTTTCTATTCTTTTATTGTTGCATCTTTTTATTGGTTTTTTGATTCAAAATCATTCCTATTGTTGGCTAAAAATTTTGTAAGCTACTAAAACTACACCTTACAAAATCGTAATTTTAGACAACGGTGTAATGAGATAAATCTCTCCTCTCAGCAATAGGGGAGGCTCCCTTCTTACCGTAGGTGGCTTCAGCAAGATTTCAACTGGAATGAAATAAGGATGATACTTCTATCCTTTCCTCTTTTTTCAAGAAAAGATCTGCAGATAAACACAACTTATAAATTCTACAAAGATTACCTACTGCTACAATAATACCGGTGACTTAGCAATTGACGTAAGAACAACTCCTAAGACAGCAGTTATTAATATATATGGTGAATTAAGAACAAGGGCCCAAAGTCGCTTCCGATTAATCCTATTTGAAACAGCAAGAATCAATAGTGAGGCTCAAAGTCTCTCACTAATGATTTTGAAAATAAAAGGAAAATACTTAAAATTGAAGCTCAAAGTCTTCAACTCCCAGTATTTACAGCCACTATTATTATAGCAATTCCCCTCCTGTAGTTCAAAGTCTCGCAAAAGATGAATTGAAACCTCCAATGATGTATACAAGTTTAGCCTTAGAAATGAACTCAAGAAAGATTGAACAATGCAACGTAAGAAAACACCATTCAATCTCAAGATCTACAACACAAAGTTTGAAGAATCTTGTTACTTTTATTCACTTTTGATAACTCATACAATGAAACACAAAGTTTTCATCACCTAAGCTCTCAAATATAGCCTTGCTTGCTTCAACAAAAGATGAAAATTTTTACAAAGAACTCTCTTCTTTATATAAGAAAATAGAAGAGAGAAAAGTGGAGACAAAAGGGGAAACCCTTAACCACTTTGACTTATTCAACAAACTAACTACTTTGACTTATTCAATGTCACAAGACCTAAAACACTTGTAACATGATTACATAATTCTTGTATACAGGAATATGTTTTTCTGCATTAACAACCATTACATGAACTACATGTAATCTGTCAAACATACAATAAAACAAGGAAAAAGTGTCCAAGACACTTAGAAAAATACATCAAAGGGTATTTACATAAGCCTCAAACTTGCGTAGAGACTCATGTATCATGGCTGGATCCGGTGCACCTGTGTGACACGCAACTGCAATAGCCTTGCGCAAAACATGAGATTTGGTGTACCCAATCACTTGTCTCTGAAGCTGATTTAAGGATATTTTACATTCCATGAAGCAATCAAAAGCAACAGGACTGAAGTCATCTGTATCCAAGTGAAAGTGAACCATTTCCAAGAACCTTGCCATCACAATCCCTTCTTCGATCAGCTCACCATCCTTTGAAGAAACGTCACAAGACAATTTCTCGAACTCCTTTATCATGTGACATTCTTGTTCATCCCATGAGTTCAAAAATGCTTGTAAATCTGTGATCAACTTACCCAAGACTCTCTCCTTATTAACCATCAAATCAAGAGATTCGAAGTATGAATCAGCAGAAGAGATAACTTTAAGCTGGCACAACTTTTTGAGGTCAAGTTCTTGTATAGTTTTCCACACATTTAGATCATCATTCAGAACTCTCAGCTGCTGATGGAAAGATGAAATAAGTTCCCTTATTTCGTTAGCAGTGATGCGTATATGCCTCAAGACTTCCAATGAATCTTTAATCACTTGTGTACCCTGTGTCATAATCTGTGCACACCATTCATCAACTGCCTTTGCCTTCTTATGACGTCTATCATAATCTTCAGGATGTGAAACTGAAATAGGAGCAGCATTCTGGGAATTGTTCATCAACTGATGACTTCGAGCAAGCGTGCATTCTCCTCCTTCAATTTATTCTTTTTCTCCCAAAGCTGGTCATTTCTTTCTGAGAGTTGCATGCCAGCGTCTTGAACATCCTGTTGGCAACCCAAACGTGTCTACTTTCCTAGTTCCACCCTTGTGATTCTGAAATCAAAGGGCTGCCCATCTTCTGCAATTTCATCAACCAAAGGTTCAACAATCTCAGCATATTTGGAATTGTCCTCCACCACAATCCTTGAGACTGTCTTGGCCTTCTTGTTCTTGGGAGCTCTTGGCTTAGAAGCATGCTTGAAATCAAAGCCCTCCAAAGGAATCTCTTCCTTCTTTCTTTTCTGTGTTATGGCAGTGATCCAAGGAGGTAAAGAGAAAGAAGAAAAAGTTGCTTCTATAGAAGTAACGGCCAGAGTGGTAACTGAATCTGTCTGTGCAACTGTGGCAACAAGAGGGGGAGCCTCTGTCAGGATTGCCATAGGGGTAGGACTACCATGCGTAATCTCAGATATGAAGTGCTCTACTTGTACTAAAGAGGTGTCCAACACTGTCACAGAGGAGGTAACCATGGAAGGAATAGTCATAGAGTATGCGTCAAACACACTCTCAAAGCTGTGATAGGACTCCTCCTGTACGACAATAGGAGCAGCTGATGAGATTGGTAACGCAGATGTCACCAAGAGTGAATCTATATAGAGGTGCCTGCCCTGTAGTAAATTCATCCGCAGCTGTACCCGAAGGTGAATCAGGAGACTCATCTGATGCTGGTGCTGAATCAGGAACCATGGTAGTGGCTGAATTATCTACAGGAGGAGGTACGTCTGGTGAAGATACCTTGGGTGAATCGGGCATCTCATCATCACTGGATACCACCTGAATCCTTTCAGATTCTGTACTCTTCACTTCAAGAACTCTTCCAGTATCCTTGCCCCCTTTAATGGTAAGCTTAGGAAGAGAGGATATGACAGGTACGACTGGATCAACTGCTGAAGAAGATGCGCCATCTTTAGTTCTTCCTTTGATTTTCGATCTCTTACCAACTAGACCACCATGATCAAAATTTTTGCCTGCTTTTACCTTGATACTTTTCAGCCCTCTTCTCTTTAACCAAATATTGGTGTTTGCAAGGATGGACTCGAAACGATCCCAAATAGAAACACTCTCCTTTCCTGACCAGGAAGGAGACAAAATAGGCAAGTCCTCAACATGATTACGGGTATAATCACGATCAGGGATATTGTCATCATCTTCAACCCCTAGAGGAATATTTGCAAGGTTGAAGTCAATGATCTGCTTGATGGACAAGCGTTGCTAATCCATTCTCTGTATGTTTGTCTCAGTGCGGAGATCAATCCATATGTCCTCCAACCTGTACACATGTACGAATTGCCTCCTCATCTTGTCGTTGAGCCCTCGCCAGTCGAAGTGACTCCTAGCCATGAACTTCTTCAAGGTGATTCTCTGAAGCTGATACTCCATGTTTTTGGCTTTGGGGAATGTGTCTATGGAGTATCCCCCAATCTTCAATGGATTTCGTGAAGAAATCCCCACACCCAGTCTATGTAATGCATTTTGGTGCATCTGGACAGACATGAGTTGCCTGGCCAACTCCATGAGTATGATTTTGTCTGTAGGATACCTCGGAAGTGTATGTGGCTCTCCCTTGAAGTAACCTACACGCATGTAGGTGAAGATAGGAAACTGAAGAAATAAACAGCCATATTCATTAACCTTGACCCATGCCTCATCTGACACACGCCTGTTTGGGAGACTCTTATCGAACATGCAAATGAAATGCCCATAAAAGGCATCCTGAACCCTGCGGTAGTGAGAACGGCTAGCCTTTAACACGAGCTGAGGAAAATACTCCCACACAGGAATCAATGACCTATCTCCCTTTGTAGATAATCCAAAGAAAGAACCAAGAGAGGCAGCGATATATACAAGATATGAATTCATGTAGAATGTGCAAGTGTTTACAACTTGGGAAAGCTGTTCACACAACATATCGCTGATCATTTCTCCCCACAAAATCTTTTTCTTTGACCGGACAATGAGAGAAATGTACTTATACATCCAGGGCTCAAAGGTGTTTGACGTCTTTAACCCCGCTAGGCGATTGAATATGGTAATGAGGTCATTGATTTCTTCTTTGAATTCAGTGCGTCGAATCCCCTTGGGCCATCTTGCAATGTTTGGCCTCTTATTGAGCAGCCAATTTTCATTTATGAACTTCATGCATGAAGGAGTGTCCTCATTCCATCTATAAAGAGCCTTCTGTTTGGTGATATTGATGGTAACAGGACTCAATGGCACCTTGAAGATTCTATCCACTGTCTCCGGATCAAGACTAATGATGGTTTTACCATCTTGATCCTTGATGGTTCTGGAAGCGGAATCGAAATTCCTTGCACATGCAAATACAAACTCTGGCTCCAGGGCAGCCAATGGAAATGTAGAGACAAGATGTACACTGCTCTGCTTGATTGAAAGCATGTCCTCTGTAGCCGCAACATCTACTCTTTGAAGAAAGTCTTCAAAGTTCATATGAGAAACATCTGTATCCCTAACCTCATCACAATATGAAATTATTTGTGAAGGCGGAATTGAATTGTGATGAGTCGTACTAATACTTCATCTTTTTCTTCTCCTTTTCTTTTGGAAGTGCGATCCCTTCAGACATAGCAAGTTTATGCGACTGAGAAGCTGTGACATAAAAATCCCACAAAATAAGAACATCTTCTTGGGAGGGATTCATCAGAAAATGACAAAGGCGTATGGAGATGACTGATTTTTGGGAAAATGGATGGTTTTCAGCTCAAAGAAAACTCAAGAACGAGTTTCTCATGGGTAATTACACATGGGGACAGCGAGAGAAAAATAAGCATGGATGGGTCTATTGCATGCTTTTTGATGCACAAGTATGGATTTTGGAATGGTATGAAAACTTAAGGATAGCGAAAAGGTGAATGAATTTTAGTTCAAAAATGATAAGGAAGACTCAAAAATGGGTTTTTTGGAGGTGATTGCATGTGCAGACAGCGAGAATGATGTAGTGAATGGATAATGAATGAATGAAGGAATGTCATTTTATAATGAAATGTCAAATTGACCACCATTATGAGTGTGACGTCACATGGTAGTGGTAGGGACAGCGGCTTTATGCAAGTGGATTTGGAAAAATAGCACATGAATAACTTGCATTTGGTTTGTCTCTTTCATAGAACAGGGTTTTTAATCCCGACTGCATATGCAAGAAAGATGAAGTTCTTGCGCATGCATCTTTGAGAATTGAAGACGGAAGTAGAAGAGACATATATTCAATCACATGTAAATCAAAATTGAAAGCTTTACATGTAAAATAAATAAACTTGGAAGAAAAACAAGGAAAAGAGCAAAGAAGAAGTTACCTCAATCTTCAAGATAAAGTCTCTCAAAATCTTGAACCAAATCTGAAATAAATCCAATTGATTCCCGGATTTAGAAAAGATTGGATAGAAAGAGTATAAATAGATCACATTCCTAGTCTCTTTCCCTTAAACTTGGATAGTCAATGATCATAAACAGCCAAGTGGGGAAGAATGAGAAGAAAAATGCCCGAAAATAGCAACCGTTTGACTATTTCTTACATATGCAATGAAGAGGGAAAACGGCATCTAGGGCACAAATTCAACCAAAAATGATGAAATAAATCAACAAAAAGAAATAAGAACTCACCAAAATCAGTTTGCTGGATTGGAAAGATGATAAAAATGATTGAAAACCCTCCTTTAATGAGGCATTTTTGGAAAAAGAATAACTCCAGGCGCACTGTTTTGATAAGAACACATATGCTATGTATTTCACACAGCATATGTATTACATAATAAAATCGACGCCCCCTTCAATGAAGCTGGAAACGCAAGTTTTGATAGCACAAATACAAATACGGAAGTCTTTGAAATCGACGC
>BSBK01006483.1:240000-267483 GCA_027943335.1 Chamaecyparis obtusa | reverse complement strand
CCCAATCCCTGGGCTACGTCCACCAACAGCAAGTCCAATATTATTATTATCCAGTGATTACAACCTGATTACAATCCGTAATCCCTTACAGCCCAACTCTGCCGCAAGTACTAAAATCATATATCGTAAAAAATCCCTAACCCTAAGCCATATTATACAATATTTTTCCCGCTTTAGGGTTAGAATGAGTTATAAGTAGTCGGCCTCAAAAAAAAATTTCCTCGGGGGCTGCCACCCCCAAACCCCCGCTCTTGGGGGCTACCGCCCCCAAACCCCCGTCGGGGCCCGGCCCGGCCCCGAACCCCGGCGAGGTCGGGAGGAAAAGTGTACAGTACTTTCCTGATTAGTCACCACAAGCTAACAGAATATGCAGATGTTGGTACTCTTCCTCTAATTAACTTTTTAATTAACAAAATCTAATTAACAATTCCGAAAACATGGACTGTAATTGAACACCTTTCGCGCCCCCCCCCACCCCCCCCCCCTGCTAAACTTACAAAATTAGCCTAACTAGTGGTCCCTCTTCCCTAAGTTGGGACGGGGAGCAGGAACACATTGTGGGGACTTTTGTCATGCCGACAAGGCCTATGTTTTATGCAATTAACGTGGGGCAGAAAACTGTAGAGAATCTGAGCGTAGTTTTTAAATGTCAGAGGATATTGTACGAGTGGGTGGAAATTGGTTATAGAGTGGGTGGAAATTGGATCAATGGGTTGTTTGTGAGTGGATAGTAGTGAGTCAAAAGGGTGTGGCACGTGTTGTCGTTGCGGATAAGGTTGGCCCCTTTAACATCAATAGCAAGAATAGGCGGGATAAGGGCGGCCACTTCAACGTCAATGGTGAACATTCAACATTAAGAAATCTAGTGCCCTTTCCTGGGCTACGCAATTTTGTTCAAAGAACCTGTTAGGCCTGTTCAGATGATGAAATAGACGGACGAGTGATGAAGGTAAATGCTCCTCAAAGATTATCCAGGCTATGTCATTTTCCTCGTCGTATGGGATGAGGCCAAATAGATCTGCTCTACGTATAGTAATGAAAGAAATGTCAAGAAGAATGTGTTTTGGCTCCTAATTTTTCTCCAGATGATCGAGACAAATTTGCAATCGTGAAGGGAGTGTTTTGAACCGACCATATGGTTAAACTGGTTCAATTTATTTGTAGGTATACCCCATTTCATAACCCTAATTTTATTGCTTATATATCCATCAGAGCCAAGGAAGGATATTTTACACGGTGGATGTCTCGCTATCGTTGGCACTTCTATGGGAAAGGATAGATTTATTTTACTAAGTTGATTTAATGTAAGCTGTGTCTAACCATCTGCACGATTGCGAATTTTTCTGGTTCATCTGGAGGAAAATTGGATGCAAAACACTTTCTCGTATATTCTTGCATTGCAGTGGGCCTGGCGGATACTATTTTTTCTTTACCAACAATAAGGGCCCACAACGCTTTAATCAGTGGAAAGAATCCTGGATCAAGCCTCAACTGTACGGAATCTTAGCGGATGGGAGGAGAACGGTAATGGAAGACCAAGAGCTAAAGAATTACAAATCTCTTTGGAATCCCTGCTTGAAAGCATGCATGAAAGCTGCAGAAAAGGTAAGATGCTTAGGGATTCCTCTACTGCTGTTTTAGTAGTTTAGAAATCAGTTATTTTGCTCTGGGTATTATGGTATGAATTTTTATTTTTCTGGGCTGAGGCCAGAATAAAATTTATTTAATAGAAAAAAGAAGCAATGGTTTTAATATAGCTTAGATTTCGAAGCAGCGAAACCAGGTGAGAGTTCGCTGTATGTACAGCTGAAAGATCCCTTTTGGTAACGTGTTAATCTCTGATATGCAGCTTTGGAAGACCAATTTTATTATTTTAATTGAGAAGCTCATAAATTTTTTTCGTTAGTGAGTGTAAACGGTGGTTGCAGACCAGAGTCCCGGCCTGACTACTAAAGCAATGCGGATCTAGTCTTTAAGGAAGTTCTCTGTAAGTCGAAGTGTCCAACAATTGCATTCAATGTTTGGGTGCGTAAATTACATAATTATAGTATTGATAAATATGTAGGGTTTCTATCGAGCCCATATTTTCCAATTTTACTGTCTGAGAGACGTGTTCAAAGATACAGATGAAGGTCCTGCATTTTATGGGACAACATTTTTTCCTAAATGAACCATAGATGATGTATCCACAATGTCAAAAACTGCTCTGTTTTGCTTTATTTCAAAAGACTTGTATTTTAGTTTATTCAGTAATATTGATGGAGCTACTAATTCATTGAACGTCGCCAAAGAAGAGACTATGGTATTAAGTTATTAAAGGTTGTTGAAGTCAATATCAGGTTAATGAATGATAGAGTATAGTTATCCCGAAAAAACTTATTATATTTGTCTTATTTACTCCAAAAATTTCATAATTTAAATATTGTTGTTGTTATCACTGAAGATTGTTAGCTTCTTGAAGATCGACTGGCTGTGCAAATGATGAATACATAAATCTTCCGCCAGTTGCCCCTGAAATCAGTAAACACCACATTTGAATATATGCAAAAATAGCAGTATACTTCACGGATATGAATCCAAGATCTTGCACTAGCAACATTTCATCACTTTCAAGGTTATTAAAGTGAAGAACAAATTACATTAGGAATCTACAAAAAGGGTTAGAGGTCAACTAAAGTTTAGCTTCTAAAAAGTCAGCATGCCCATATTTTGCACCATGTACTAGCAGGATCTTCCCATGGAACGAATAAAGCAACACCTGATGAAAAATTAGTATTACAGTGCAGCATTAGTCCCTGTGGGATACTATTTAAGCTTTGAATGGAAGTATTGTGAGAAGATAGTTAATCCCTTCACAGTAAAGAGGGAAATACATTTAGTATGATGACATGAAATAAGTATGGTACATTATAGGATATTCGGCATGGAGTGGATGTTATATATCTATCACAACTAAGGGAAGATATTGTAACCAAGGGATGGTTTTATCTGAAATCTCTAAACCACACCCACTAGATGAAAACTAACTTTCAAAAACAAATGAAAAGCTCTTTTTTATGTTCTATTAGAAATGTGGCCAACATGTTCAGTTTTATCAAAGTGAGCTCTATCTTTTTTTAATCCATGAACTACTTGCATATCAACAACTTACCTTCACAAGTTAAAGAAACAATGAGCGGGAACGAGAACAGCGTACGTGGAGGCGGACCTAGGGTTTGCAACGGAAATGGAGAAGGGGAGGATGCAGAGGGAGGGGAAGGAGGCAGAGTGAGGATGATGGAGGGAAGGCTGTTGATGTCGCTGACCTCAAAACCTTCTCTAGGAAGATTCTACTATTTTGCCAGGTGTGGTCGAGAGGGCCTTTTCTTGGACACTGCTTGTGTTACCCTAGCCTTAGTGGCTAGGGTGTTTATGGGCTATGTTACTTGGGAGAAAGGATGTGGAGGTTGAGACCATGGGTGCCCCCATTTCCTGTGGGGGATCTCTGCACATTTTCAATGCTGTTGGAGGCCAGTCTCTAGGGTGCTTCCCCTTTCTCCCAGAGCCTAAAGAGGTGGGGAAACAAGATCTGCTCTATTTTTTCTTCCTGTTTTGTGACAGAGGGAGTAGCTCTCATGTGGGAGAGCCTCTTTGGTTTTCTTTCTTTGAAATTCTTTGTTGGGGGTTTGAGGATGCTTCTGCCAAGATTCCTTTTGGTCGGCCGTGGTGCTTGCCTCGTTGGTGGTGTGGTCTTCCTCTTTGAGGGGGCCTTCTGTGGTGGCTTTGTGGAGACTCTTTTGGAGGATCTATCCCATTCTCCTTTTCTCCCTTCTCATGGTGGAAGGTTTTTGGGGTTCTCTCCAATGGAAGTTGTTTCTTCCTCTCAGATTTTGGATCTATTGGGTATGTGGGTTCAGACTCTCTTGGTGCAGGGGAATAGTTATTTTCCTGTCTAGGTATTTTTCCTCCTCTCTATTTCTGTGGAGATCTTTGTTGATGCTCTGTGGCATTGCTTCTTGAGGCTTGTCCTACCTCCTATTGCTTTGGTGTGGAGAGGCTCTCATTTTCCTCTCTTGCCCAGATTTGGTGGGCGGCTGTGTCGGTTCCCTTTTTGGGGCTCTCTCTGGGTGGCCTCTCTTTGGATTTTGCATATCCCCTCTGTTGTGTGGGAGAGTGGTGCTAGCTCTTTTGGTGTTGCTTTGAGTGTTGTGGGCTTTTCCACTACTCATGATGGGAGATGGACCAGTTTTAGATGCTTTATTGCTCCTCACATGCTCATTTTTTATGGCTTTGTGAGTTCCCTCCCTCTCCACTCTGTGGTGCAGCCCCCTTTTGTGGTGGGGGGTTTACTTAAGGGTTCTATAGCTATTGAAGGTTACTTTCCTTCTTCTTCTTTCCATTCTGCTTCCTATTGAGGTGGAAGCTTCTTTTGCAATGGAAACTTAGCCTTTTGAGGTGGCTCGCTGTTGGATAAATGAGTTGTTGAATGTGGGTACTCTTCTTGTGAAGGAGTGGTGGAAGCCTTCTATGGAGGTTGAAAAGTCTCCTATTGAGGTGGAGGAGACTCCTATCGAGGTGGAGTCTTTCTGGGCTACCTCTTGTGGTCATACTAATGGAAGAAAATGTTTCAGCTTCAACCTTGTTACTTGGATCCTTTTACTCTCTGCTCCTATAGAGGTGGCCCCTTTCTCTATTGAGGTGGACAAGAAGTTTACAATGGGTGGGAATATCTTTGACAGCATTGGTCTAGGCTAGAGGTGTAGTGGTTTCTAGGCCTTCGTTTCTGATAGAGAAAGATGGACAAGCTATCAGCGGCCTGAGCTTGCTTCTTCAGATTTTTGGTGATGAATGTGTCTCGCTCTTTCAGTTTCTTTTCTTCCCGTGATCAGGTGATTGCTAACAATTTAAAGGGCTCAATCTGGTCCTTTTTTTTTGTTTTTGGTTAAATCTTGCAGCTTTTGTGGGGGCTTGTCCCAAGATGTTCTTTAAGTTTGTCTTTGATAGAGGCAGACTGGTCAATATTTTTCTATTGATCATCTGCTCTTAGACTAGTGCTATTAATGTGCTATTAATGTGCTACTAGTCCTCTATTTTCATGGGCCAACACCCTCTTATTGCTTTCCTTTATCAAAAACATGTTCAGCTTTATCATTGAGACATAATATTGGTGTTTGGCTTCAAAACCATACCATCTTGGCATATCATAGAATTGTCCATATTGCAAAAAAATATTCTTCGCATTCCAGTTCATAGGAAATAATCAAAATTTAAGCCGAGGTAAAATGTAGGAACAAACATTCCCATCAAAGTCCTTTATGAAGTATAGTTCAAAAACAACTTACAGTAACATGCTTTATTGAAGAAAGAAATAGAGAATATAATAGCTGCAACAATTTCTACTCCAAACTGGGCCCTCGCATCATCCATCTAATCATATATCAAAAGTAGGATAAATATTGTCTTTAAATTGAACATTCAATCAGATGGAAAGATAAGAAAGTACACAAACCATTTACTGCTACTACAAACTATAAATTGTGGTTAACCTACATGGTTGATGTTTCATTCAACCTATGCTTTTTTTTTAATATCAAATAGTTAAGAACAAAAGGATACCAAAAAAAAGTAGCATTAATTGTAGACATTTAAATTTTTTTAAATTTATTACTTAACCTTGATTTTTTTATTAAAATGAAACATATTATTTAATTAATTAGATCATTTTAATTAGCATTAAATAATTACTATTTTAATATTCTTCACATTAATTAGTTAATTGAAGTATTATTCTACTATTAATTAATTAATTTTTTGTTTTATTTAATTAATCAAATTAATATTATGTTTTGCAAGTATTACTTAGGGACATCAACATTTCTGATCTCACTCATGATCCATCATAATGATGAAAGAAGGGGAACATAAAGAGAACTACTATTATCTTACCTAAAATCTACACCATATTTTTCTTCTAAATATTTTTTTTCCTAGATAACATCTATATTAATAATAAATTCTAATCTGGACTTCATCAATCTTGAACCAAACCAATTTAAATTTAAAAAAAAAAAAAACAATTTTATTAACCTAATATTAGGGATTCATTTTCTAACCCAAAAGGAAATCAAGCTTTCATCTCCATCATCTACTATCCAAAGGAAAAAAAAAGTTTACCATTCACACATGTGTAAGATATACTTTGTATCATTTAACACATTCACATGTGATTATTACGCATGTATAAAATCACTCAATAATGACAATCATACTCGTTCACACTTCTTTTGGTGCATATGGGAGGAACTTCATTTTCCACCCTCATTTAAATTAAGATAATCTTAACACTCTATTTTTGTTAATTAACATCATGTTCACTTTTACTTCTCCCAAATTTTCACTTATAATTCTATCTTTCATACAAATTAATTATTCTTTGGTATCAAGGGAAACTAAAAAACATTAAAAAAAAAAATGAAAAAACCAAACACGTTTTCATCTTGTTTTGCTACCCTACTCCATTCATTTATCTCTCTCTCCTACACTCATCCCCTTTTCTATCACATATTGCCATCCACATGCTTAACACCTATCAGCACTAATGCTACAACTACCCTAATCTCCTAGAAAATTAATTCTTTTTCTTCACTTAAATTATACCCTTCACTCACACTAATCCTCATTTTACCCACCAATACACAATCTACTTGAATAGAAGGGATTTTCTCTTCACTCATCTAAACATTAAAACTAGGAAACATTTTCCATATATCTCAATTTTATTGGAGAACACCAATTAGGCCCAAATTCAATCCCTTAGAAGAGTTGGGCATTATGATTGATTATTTTCTTTTGGAGATGATATGATTAGGTATGATGAAGATGCTAAATGATGTAATAACTTGTTAAATTGCTAGGAAACTAACAATAATTAGCCTAGCTAAGAATATATGTAACTATAGTGAAAATTATAATTATATCTTTTGAAATGGGATATGAAAAGGAACTTATGTCTCAAATACAAGTCTAGAAATTCAAGTCTAGTGAGGTGTGATTGACTAAAGGTCTTTGCATTAATTTTAATATATTAATCTTCAATTAGGATGCTATATATATCATTCTACCAAATTTATAGTGAAAAAACATTGGTCACTAGATTGATACTCAATTGAGTAGGATTTTTTTACCTTTACCTATAGAACCTTGTATATCAATCTACTCTTTAAAAATATGCAACTCTTTATCATGGAATTCAGAATTTTATACATAGAAGAAAGGGAAAAGAATTGGGCTATATGAGGGCATGTCTTAGTTAAATCTTAGGCAAGAGTTGACCTTTATGATAATGATAATGATTAGAAAATAGAGCATACCGTTGGTAGAAGATAGACTAGCTTTGAAATAAAATGATATTACATCAAGATTGATAATGGTTGTGATGAAATTCTCCATAGATAAAACCTTCAAAGTTTGATGGAATAACAAAACATGAAAATACTATTAATCATGTAGCCATACCCATATTAAAATTGTTGTACTAATACTCAGATTCAAAGCAATTCACTCATAATGCCTTCTTTTAGTTGTGTGGAATTTTAGGGATTTTAAATGTTCAAATTAGTCACTAAAGATGTCAACTATATATGGTTCTAAAGGTATCTCATAAATAAGGTTGAATTCCAACTATCTTATTTAAATTTTTGGATTATATAAAAAAAGGGAAGGAAATTTTTGGGCATCCACTTTCAAATCAAGGAGGGATGTTATTGGAAAATTGACAGGGCTATCGATGGAGGAAAGGAAATATGGAAAAACCAGCAGAACACCAAATATGACCAACCTCAACCAATTCTTCAGGCCTGGAGAAAAGCCTATTAAGAAGTCTGGAGGTTTCAACAGTGAGCTGCTCCCTGACTTGTGGCCTAAGGTTTGTCATATTATCATGAAGTATTTCACTTTAGAGGGAAAATTTTCTATCTTTTACTACTATCACCTGTTGTTTCTTAATCATATCTGGAATAGAGACCTTATTTCCATCCTATTCTACCTCCTCCACTTGTTGGAAAGCAACATGCTGGACATAAAAGAGAACAAAAACCCTGAGAAACTGATTCCCATCATTCTCCAAGCCCTTTTTCTTTGTTTGTATAATTTCCACAAGGCCATTTTCCCCTGCCTCAATCTCCCATAATTATCATGGATATCACCCAGATGTTGGCCTCTTAAGAGCTAATAACCCCTCTCAATCCCCCTCCCAGTCCATCCAGAAGACTGACCTTATCCCACATGATGGAAAGGGCCGCAAGAGGTGTATGTTGAACCCCTTCAAAAAGTTGGTGGATTTCAAGGATTACCATGTCTTTGTGTCTCTGGAAGTGAAAGATAAGGCAGTGGAAGATAGCACCCCTGAAGCTGAGAAGAGGCTCAAGAAACTAAAAAAAATTAGATAGTCAGCTGGGGATAGAGGTTGAATTGGATGGTACCATTCGGTGGCGCTCCAACAGAATTGCCAAGGAAAAGTGTAAAATACGGCTAAGAGAATCAACCTCTCAGGACAACATGCTTTCAGAGGACATGGATACCTTTGTCTCTTCTAGATTGATTAAGGGCTCCTCCGCTGAGCATTTGAGCTCTTGCAAGATTGGCAGCATTCCTCCTTTGAATTCCCCACATGCGGTGAATGAAATCCCTCACAACAATACCCCAACCCCGCCCTGTCGCCACACTCAGCAGGTCAATTCCACCCACAATGAGCAAGCTACCATGGCTAGTAATGGGTACGATATGTTCAAAGGATCCCTCAAGCAGAAAATTCACTGAGCTGGACAAGGAGATTCTATCTATCAAGCAGGATATGAGAAAAATCAAGGCCCATATCGCTGATTCAAATAAATTTACCCTCAAAGTGATTAATGTGTCAGTGGTGACTCTATGTAATGTGCAAAAGAAGATGGTTGGTGGTAAGCTGGAAGCTAATGAGGATAACAAAGACCTCTTCCTGGGTGACCCCACAATAGTGGGTTACACTTTTTTAGACATGCTAATTTTTGCTGAAATAACACACTTTTAATAAAATATGATGATTTAATCCTTGAGAGGTTTCCATTTGAAGGAATTAATTACAAATGGTTAGCTCAAATCCTCGTATATATAAAAAAATTGATATAACATCTATACTCCTCATTCACACCTACAATGGAGTCTCCTTCGCACCTATTAAAATGCTGACCAAAAATCACTTCGACTTTATCTTTTGGCAGATCAAATGAATCCATTTGACAAATCTGTCTATGTAGTAAGGTACTACTATGAAAAATCTTTCCAATGATTATAATGTTAATATATATTAATTTTATTATGACTTTGTATTTTTAGTTTTACTAAACATGGATATTTCACCGTATGTCTACCTCTATATTTGACGCTTATTGAAAAATAGTAAATGAGAAAAAAAAATTCTAAAAATATCTATGCCCTAGGTATTTAAGTTCTCTTTCTATATATTTTAAATTAAAATGAAATTGGACAAATACATGACAAGTTATAAGCTATGTAGTCAATGTATGTAAAAATTATAGTCTAGTGAACTTCAAATGTTTAATAAAATATGCAATAATCATAACAATGTTGTCAAACCAATTGAATTACCTCCATATGGATGTTACAAAACTAAATTCAAAAGAATCACATTGATATCTATTTTAGAAAAAAAAGTTATGCTCTATAAAAACAATGTAACTCTTTGAAAATGACATTTTCAACAACATACCAGTTTTTGTGGGAGAAAGAAAAATCCATTCAAATCAATTCAAAAATAAAATTAAAAAAAAACATTTAGAATCTAGACAAAAAATCTTAAAAGACTCTAATTTACTTCATCTTCTGATTTCAAACGGTTCAATGATAATATGCATCTGAATCTGAAAGTTTTTTTTCAAAATGTAGAGTTTAGTGTCCGTTCAAGAAAAAAAGTGTAACCCACTATTGTGGGTTCACCCTCCTATTTCTGTAGGATGAATGGGCCACCACCTTGTTGTTCAAGCAGATGGGTGACAAGATTTAACTCGCTACTGGTTCCATGGCGATTTCATCTTGCTTCGGGCCATTGGGTCCTTGGTTTTATCTTGGGTTTTTCTATTTTTTGGTTAAGTTTTTAAGTCTTTGGTTTAGCCCTATGAGGCAGTTTACTGTTACTATTTTCAAGACCTTTTGGTTAAACTAAAACTCTAGTTCATTCTTTTTTGTTAAGGATCTGTAAGTTTTTTTTTGATAGGGGCGGACCGGACACTATTACTCTTCTACCACTATTACTCTTCTATTTATCTGTTGTGAAGCTAGTGCGATTAATGTATTGTTAATGTGCTATTAGTCTTCCTTGTTCCACGGACAACACCCGCTTGCTACTTTTTCTATCAAAAATAAAAGGGAAGAATTGACACTACAACAAATTTGAATTAGTTTTTTTTTTGTAGGACTATGGTGCTAGGTACCCTAGTTCACTGATAATATTGTATGATGCTCCATATTTTACTTAGAAATACAAATGCAAAGTGCACAAGTCTACAACATAGGATCTAGTCACAAAATGACCATAGGATGATAGTTTAGTAGTGACATGGATATACATAAGTTTGAAATGAGATATTGCATGACATTAGAAAAGATTTTGAAATTTTTAGGGATTATGATTTATGGCACTACATATAGACTCCACTTTAGCACATGGTAGTAATCTTACATTTAGAGAGAGAGAGAGAGAGAGAGAGAGAGAGAGAGAGAGAGAGGAGAGAGAGAGAGAGAGAGAGAGGAGAGGAGAGAGAGAGAGAGAGAGAGGTTTGAAGATAGAGAAAGTGATCATATGGGATCTTATAAGATTTGGAGGAAATAAAAAATATGTCAACTATCTTTTAAGGAATCCTAACAAGTTTCTACAAGGTAATATAAATCCCTTAACCGGGTAGTCTCTAACAAGACTTTTGAAGTTCATTGTGTGAAGCTTTTGTAAATCCTTTAACACAATAACTACCCTATAGGAAGGATAAAATCTCTTAGTAGAGCAGTCCTAACAAGACTTTAGATACACATAACCATGTATTACTCACTCCTAATAGGACGAGTCACTTAGAAAGTAAAATTTTGTAGCCTTAATCGATAAACTCTTTTAGCTATAGTGAAGAGTTGTGGGTACCATCCCCACTGTAGTATTTTCTCTAATCAAGGATCTCTACTACACCAAAATTGTGTGTTTTATGTGTGTGTGAATAATTTTATAATTTTACTGTTATTTACTTTATGTTTTTACAATTACAAGCATATTAGTAATATAGAAAAGACTATCGGTAAACTGGGAATGAAACTACATGTTTGAGATTAAAGGTTTGAATTTATAGAAATCTATTGGTACTTAATCACCCACCCATTCTTAGTACCTAATATTTCTCATGAATAACCATAAGCTTATATTTTCTACAACATTGTATATTGCCCATTTTATGGTAGTGGCAAGATTTGCTCCATTTGAATAGGCTAGGTTAAATGAATTGGTCCTGCAAACCTGATGGATTTCAAAAGCCACCTTCATAATGTGTCAAATTTTGTATGTGCTCCCTTATGTTTTCTCCTTTTATCCCATCACGCTACTAGATCTCCTCATGAATTTTTTAGGCCTATCCTTCTTATCAAAGATATTTTTAACTCTAGGTTGATGTAATGTGATCCGATTGACCATGTTTTCTCTCTTTTATTCAATCTTTATTAGGTACTTGAAACTCTTCTACCATGGTTTGAAATTTACAATCAGATAACTCCAGAGATAAGAGAAAACTAGCTCTTATGCCATAGACTAGTCCAAATAGAGACATACCAATTTCTATTTTTGGTGTCATTCTATCTACTCAGAGAGACTCACATAGTTTCTTGTGCCTATTTATTCAATTTTAACAACCAAATTCTTCATGATATTTATTAGATTCTTATTGTGTGACTCATCAAGTGGCCATTTCCTTCAGGATAATAGTCACAAGAATGAGTGTGAAATATTATTGTCATAGAAGACCTGTATTATCTTAGTAGAAGAAAATCATGTCAAATTATCTACTACCAATTTTAATGGAACACCAAAATATTCTCCTTGATAAAATCACAAACTGCTTTTGTAGTTGTTTATTTCATAGCTATTGCCTCCACCCATTTTGTGAAGTAGTCAGTTACTGAAGGATATGAGTGTGTTTTGTACTATAACTAGGATTAATTAAGTTCAAAAAATTTAATCCCTACCGGTGGAAGGCTCCCTCTATCACCATGAACTCTAGAGTAAGGCTTTCTAGCTGAGGCATGCCTGTGAACTATATACATTTATTGTATTTAGATACTCAATAATAAGAATCATTGAGCATCTTGGGATAGTATAATATTATCTCAAGAGTTTGAAGTTGTAACAATAGAGGAATAGTGCCCTCTGCAAGATTCATCATGAAAATCCTTTAAAACAATTATTTGTTTCTCTATATCAACACATATGAGGAAGGTCCCATAGAGAGACCTCTTGTACAAAGTGTCATTCTAGATTAGATATACTTATTGGCTTTCATCCTTAGATTATTTTTATATTTTGGAGAGATAGCTTCATGGAAATCACCATATGTATGGAAATAGGCTACATCTAAGAACCAAGGGTCTTGCAAGCACTTACCAATAACCCTGTTAGGAGTATTAAAAATGGCAATGCAGATGTATTTAAGAACACTAGTAATTAGATCTCATTGCTCAAATAAAAATTATGGAAACAACCCAAAGAATTACAATAAGGAGTACAACTATAAATGGACTACAATCCACTGATTTATGAACTAACTGATAGTATCTCCATTATTCCAATACAACTCTGATAAAGTACAACAAATCTATGTATGAATTACATGTATTCTACTCATACGTCTTCACATAGTCATCAATATATTATCTTCGCATACCCATATATTCCCTTATACCTTCACACTTATAAATGTTTAAATATGTTTATACATTTCATCACCCTTTTAAAGATAAACAAGGTTGGCTCAACCTAAATACCTAGGGTGAACTTGTTATACACTGAGTTTTGTGCCTTTGTCTCAAGCTCTCGTAGTCTTGATAACTAAGTATAACTTGGGAATCATCTCAAGGTTGTGGGACCTTGTGCTAACCGAGATGAAACCTCTAGGTTCTAGGCTAGTTCCTCTTGGATTATCACCTTAATTTTCTTCTTGACATGAAAGTAAATCTTTGAGGGGAAAGGGTTAGAAGGAATGCTTGGAAAGGGAAATAACTTGAAAGCAAACTACCTACTAGGTGATGCACCAAAATTAGGGTTTGAATCTCAGTATAGAGGGATGGGATCAATGAAAAGCTCAGGCCTAGTAGGTCACAACTTACTGAATAGGCCTTGCATAAGTGTTTCATAGGAGGGCCTGAACATTAGACACAACCTATGACCTGCAAGAAGACATTCTTTTCAGCAGAAGGGCACAGAAATGAGACAAGATGACAGGGGCTGAAGAATACCCAAAAACTCATCCAAATCAGATCATACATAGTAGTACACATATAAGCTGAAAGTAAGAGGGATCAAGAACCCTAAGTATCACTGAAAGCATTCATAGACTTCAATCCAATAAGAGATAAGCCAAACAAGGAAGCACAGGGACATGAAGGAATGTCACAAACTGCCTCTACAATATTTGTATTATGAATGGGAATTACAAAATGTGGGGAACCAAAGGGCAGGAAAAAATGCCAGAGATAGCTTCCCAAGAAAGAGTCTTTCTTTTTTACAAAATGTGAATTTTGAGCTCTACAAGCTCCAAAAAATGTTATATACAACACTCACTGCACGCAGGCAGGAGTCAAAACTAACTAGGGTTACAAGAATATGCATAAAATAATCCAACCCTAAAACCATCACTTCTGATCATAAATGCATCTAAAAACATCTCAACCGATCAGATATTTCTTCTTGCATGCCCATGCCTGTATCGTAAACAACCTGCAGACAAGCAACCTAGACTCATCATTCTTTTCTGCACAAAGTCACGCCATGAATGCTAACTGGTACCTCTCTAGGACAGAAATGACCCCTAACGGCTACATGGACCTCCTCATCATCTTCCCTTAACTGCGCATGTCTAAGAGACATAAATTACTTGAGCTACCGCACCTCTACAAACATCTCGCTAGAAGAAAAGCCCGTGAAAAATAGTCACACTACCTCGAAATGATGTTGGTCGCATGATCGCATGGGGTTAGAAAGCTACATGTGATCATGCCACAAGTGCAAGACGCCACCCAGCTAGGCCGCGAACCACAACTGGCAAAACCTTCATTGAACCACTTGAAATGGACTCCAATAGCTAGCCGACAAAATTTAAAATGCATCCCTCGATATCCCCTCCTCCCCGAAAAATGAGTAGCCCAGACGCACCCTTTAAAATAGTTTAAAACCTTTTTGACAAGTCAACCACCACCGTGGAAGTCAGCAACCAATCACAAGGGAGAAAGTCGGCATCTCAGATAGACACGGACCCACAAACCTGAGAAGCACCATCGGATGGCTGTCGTTATACTGCTGAGGTTAACGATCAAGCACTTTGGATCCATGGTATAATGACAGCTGTGAGATTTGATTGCATTAGAACCCCTTAGAAACCTCAAACCCCATGGGCCCACTGACATCAGCCACAGTGCATTTTTCCATTTTCCCTAACTGCCTCATCAGCAAATACCTCGGCACTGCTCTGACATCGGACCCACTGAGAATAAGATTCCAATCAAATGGCTAGTCACATGATCACATGGGGTCGAAGATCCAATATGAACATTCGACCACCATCAGATCTTCCGCACTGGTAATGATTATGAGGAATTGGGACCCACCTGGTCAGAGTTGCACGCTTAATGTCAAAAACACAAAGGGTTTTCAAAACTGAGGTCGAAAACACACAAGGTTTTCAACACTAAACATTTTTTGGAACCCTGCAACGGTATTTCCTACAAGCTTTTAAAATTGAATAACTTCTTGGGTTTTGCAAATTAAGCGATGCGATCTAGACTGAAGCATGGTGGTACATCAAAGAACATGGGGCCAAGATCACAAACCTTAAAAATTTGTGAATCAACTTCGCAAATGAAAACAAGTTGTAGTAGGGATGAAATAAAAAATAGAGACCTTGGAAACTTGGCCAAATTTGCAGAATTAGCACATGTGATCTGAACTGGGGCTTGACAACGCATTGAAGAACATAAGGTTTAGATTGCAAGCCATGAAACCTCAGAAATCTTGTTCGTAGGTGAAAACAAGCTTGCGGCCAGAAATGAATGATATGAAATTTTGGGCAACATTTTGGTGATTTCTCTGGGATGTCAACCTGCTAGACATGGATTAATGGCCTTGACATATCCATTGGGCATGGGGGAAATCTCTGAACACAAAACCTCAATAGAGACAAAATTGAACCAGCAAGACAAACTGTGCACGAGCACTTCTTGAAAAGCAGGAAACTACTCTAGAAAATAGGGAAAGAAAATAGGGAAACCTAACCTAAACTAAACTAACCAGTGTAGAGACCTAATTTAAAAAAAACCATTCACTGGTTGTGAAAAATAGCTACCCTTCCTCATTAGGATATTTTTTATTGAATGCATAAGGATAGCTACAAGAATATGAGGCACATAAAAATTTCACAAATGAGGATGCACTACCTCTACAAAAACAAGATCAAGTTCACTCACCTCAAATGGATCACATGGAGGTGCCTCAGTGAACTCCTTTTGGGCCAAATATCTGATGGGGTAGGCTCTTGGAAGTCTGAAGGCAGGACTTTCTTTGATGGCTTCTTCTTCATCTTCATGGTTTCCCTCCATCATGGATAGCCAGGTCAACTCATCATCTATGGATAGGGGACTGTCATCTTCTTCTTGTAAATAGGCCAAGGGCTCATTACAAATAGGCTCCATACACAAGCCTCCTATGATGCTTCCCAAATAATCTTTGTCCAGGCTCTAGTTATCCTCTACACATTGGGAAATCTCCTCCTCAAAGATGAGATCAAGCTCATGAATCAACATATCCTCAAGATCAATCTCTTCTAGATGTTGCAACTTCAAAGAGGGAGCTATGATCACATCCTTATCATCATGCTCAACAAAACTAGGCAGCTCATCCATTAAGGACATGGCATCCTCTTCTATATCAACCTCTTGTTTATGGTGAACCTTTGGTTTTGATTGACCTTCACCCGTAGGTAATGGCCTGGTCTCTTCTTCATTATCAACAAAGAGGGGGAGCTCATCAAGTAAACCAACCAAGAGCTTAGGTTGAGCATCAACCTCCACCTCCTCACCTTGTAGCTCCACTTTACCATAGTCATCACTCTACACTGATACCTTAGACATCCTCTCCTCCTCATCGCATGAAAGCTCATTTACCAAAGGTCCTTGCTCAGACACTAGACTAGTATCCTTGAAAAGACTTAGCATGTGACAACCAGGTGGTAGAGTCCATTAGGGAATCCAAAACACCTCATCATCGTAAGAGACCAGAGGGGTCTCTTGGGATAACTCACTTCTTTGAATAGGCTGCTATTGTAGAGTGGGGGGCTACATCTCAAGCATAGGCACTTGAAAAGAATTTTTAGCCTTAAAACTTGGGATGTGAAACTGAGGGGGCTCAAAGGGAGACACAGAAAGCATAGACAAATGGGCCTTCTAGCTTGGGATCTTAGGTCTAGGAGCCTCTTGTTGAGAAATTAATGATCTCAACCTTGCTGTCTCAATTTTGTCTCGGCATCTGATCTCTTCTTGGAAACTTCTTACTTGCTGCTCATCAACAAGAACATGTGTCACTTGGTAAGGAATGAACCCTTGCTCATAACTTTGAGCTTCTATCTCCTGGTAGGGAGTTGGCTCCTCTTCATAATAACTTTGAGCCTCTAGCTCTCTCTGCTCCTTGAGCTCAGACACTTGCTTAATCAAATCAAGCAACACACTCTTTGCCTTTTCCTGAAATTGCCTTACCTATTGCTCATTAGGCTGAGAAGGGGAGGGTGGGTGGTAAGCATGATGGGGAAGCTAGCTTTGCATTTTCTATTGTGCCTCTTGTGCTCATGATCCATCTTTCCTGAGAGCCCGCTCATAACTTTGCACAAGGGAAAACTCATTTGGGGCATACTGGATATATTGATACTCTTGAGAAGTATAATAGCTTGGGGTAAAAGGAGGCTTTAGGCTTTGATAAGGCTATTGACCAGACCATTGAGCATTACTCTCATGATAGGATGCTACGTAACCCGACTGTCCATAGAAACTTGACATGTCTACTCATCTAATCAACTGGAACTTGAATAGGAAAAATGAAAACATACCAGCACTTGATCTTGAAAATAGTAGACCTTCAAAGTCCCCAGATATGCAACAGAATGACCTCTTCTAGGTCTGTGGCATGCTACTAGTGCATCAAAGATAGCATACCTTGAACATGAATCTAAACTTTGGTCCCACCGGGCGTGCCAAAATTGTTATACACTGAGTTTTGTGCCTCTGTCTCAAACTCTCGTAGTCTTGATAACTCAATATAACTTGGGAATCATCTCAAGGTTGTGGAACCTCATGCTAATCGAGATGAAACCTCTAGGTTCTAGGCTGGTTCCTCTTGGATTATCACCTTAATTTGCTTCTTGACATGAAAGTAAATCTTTGAGGGGAAAGGGTTAGAAGGAATGCCTAGAAAGGGAAATAACTTGAAAGCAAACTACCTACTAGGTGATGCACCAAAATTAGGGTTTGGATCTTAGTATAGAGGGATGGGATCAATGAAAAGCTCAGGTCTAGTAGGTCACAACTTATTGAATAGGCTTGCATAAGTGTTTCATAGGAGGGCCTGAACATTAGACACAACCTATGACCTGCAAGCAGACATTCTTTTCAGTAGAAGGGCATAGGAATGAGACAAGATGATAGGGGGCTGAAGAATACCCACAAAATCATCTAAATCAGATCATACACAGTAGTACACATATAAGCTAAAAGTAAGAGGGATTAGGAACCCTAAGTATCACTGAAAGCATTCATAGACTTCAATCCAATAAGAGATAAGATAAACAAGGAAGCACAGGGACATGAAGGATTGTCACAAACTACCTCTACAATATTTGTATTATCAATGGGAATTACAGAATGTGGGAAACCATAGGGTAGGAAGAAATGCCACAGATAGCTTCCCAAGAAAGAGTCTTTCTTTTTTACAAAATGTGAATTCTGAGCTCTACAAGCTCCAAAAAATGTTATATACAACACTCACTGCATGCAGGCAGGAGTCAAAACTAACTAGGGTTACAAGAATATGCATAAAATAATCCAACCCTAAAACCATCACTTCTGATCATAAATGCATGTAAAAACATCTCAACTGATTAGATATTTCTCCTTGCATGCCCATGCCTATACCGCAAACAACCTGCAGACAAGCAACCTGGACTCATCATTCTTTTCTGCACAAAGTCATGCCATGAATGCTAATTGGTACCTCTCTGGGACAAGGAATGACCCCTGATGGTTGCCTAGACCTCCTCATCATCTTCCCTTAACTGCACATGTCCAAGCAACATAAATTCTTTGAGCTACCGCGCCACTGCAAACATATTGCTAGAAGAAAAGCCCATGAAAAATAGTCACACTGCCTTGAAACGATGCTGGTCGCATGATCGTATGGGGTCAAAAAGCTACATGTGATCATGCGACAAGCGCAAGACACCACCCAGCTGGACTGTGAACCACAAACTGGCAAAAATGTTCATTGAACTGCTTGAAATGGACTCCAACGGCTAGCTGACAAAATTTAAAATGCATCCATCGATATCCCCTCCTCCCCAAGAAATGAGAGGCCCAAATGCACCCTTTAAAATAGTTTAAAACCTTTTTGACAAGTCAACCACCACCGTGGAAGTCAGCAACCAATCACAAGTGAGCAAGTCGGTGTCTCAGATAAACACGGACCCACAAACCTGAGAAGCACCATCGGATGGTTGTAGCTATACCACTGAGGTTAACGATTGAGCGCTTTGGATCCACGGTATAATGACAGCCGTGAGATTTGATCCTGTTTTAACTCCCTTAGAAACCTCAAACCCCACGGGCCCACTGACATCAACCACATTGCATTTTTCCATTCACCCTGATTACCTCATCAGCAAACACCTCAGCACTGCTCTGACATCAGACCCACTGAGAATAAGATTCCAATCCAATGGCTAGTCACATGATCACATGGGGTTGGAAGATCTCATGTGAAGATGCGACCACCATCATATCTTCCGCACCGGCAACGATTATGAGGAACTGGGACCCACCTAGTTGGAATTGTGTGCTTAAGGTAAAAAACACAGAGGGTTTTCAAAACCAAGGTCGAAAACACACAGGGTTTTCGACACTGAACATTTTTTGGAACCCTACAATAGTATTTCCTGCAAGCTTTTAAAATGGAATAACTTCCTGGGTTTTGCGAATTAAGCAATGTGATCTGGACTGAAGCATGGTGATACATCAAAGAACATGGGGCCAAAATTGCAAACCTTAAAACTTTGTGAGTCAACTTCACAAATGAAAACAAGTTGTAGTAGGGATGAAATAAAAAATAGAGACTTTGGAAACTTGGCCAAATTTGTAGAATTAGCACGTGCAATCTGAACTGGGGCTTGACAATGCATTGAAGAACATAAGGTTTAGATCGCAAGCCATGAAACCTCAGAAATCTTGTTTGCAGGTGAAAACAAGCTTGCGGCCAGAAATGAATGATATGAAATTTTGGGCAACAAAACCCACAATAGTGGGTTACACTTTTTTGCCTGAATGGATACTGAACTCTACATTTTGAAAAAAAATTTCAGATTTGGATGCATATTGCCGTTGAACCATTCAAAATCGGAGGATGAAGTAAATTAGAGTCTTTTAGGATTTTTTGTATAGATTCTAAATATTTTTTTTTTTTTTTTTTTGAATTTTTTTGAATACTTTTTTCTTTCTCCAATGAAACTAGTATGGTGCTGAAAATGTCATTTTCAAATAGTAATATTATTTTCATAGAGCATAACTTTTTTTCTAAAATAGATATAAATTTGATTCTTTCAAATTTAGTTTCATAAGATCCATACGAAGGGCATGCAATTAGTTTGATGACATTATCATGATTATCACATATTTTATAAAGGTTTGAAGTTTACTAAACCATAATTTTGACATACCTTAACTACATAGATTATAACTTGTTGTGTATTTATCGAATTTTTTAAAAAACATTGGTAGAAAGTAGACTCAAAGAAGGAGGGCACTGTTATTTTCCAAAAAAAAATTTCCTTTTTTACTATTTTTCATTGAACATCAAACTCAAAGGTTTATATTTGATAAAAAACCTACATTCAATTAACGTAAAAAATCATACACATAATAAATTAAAAAATAGTTGAATATATAATCATTAGAAAGCTAGTTTTGAGTACTTGTTGCATGCAAAAGGACGTCTTCTTATTCTTCCATTTGATCACTGCGCTTGAGGCTTGAAGCCATGAAATTATCAGAATTTCTTCATGACTTGCAAACATGGCGTAAACCAGGTACTTTCAATTGAAACTTTTGAGTTTCAATCGAAAGTAATTTCAAGTTTAATGCAATTTTTAACCATCACTAACTTACTTTCGATAGAAAGTCAACTTTGAGTTTTTATAGAAACTCAGGTAGGCCTATTTGGTGTCATTTTGGGTTAATAACGATTACATATAAATAAATGTATATTTTTCTCATTTCATTAATCCAAAAATTGTAAAATAATTTGCATTTAGGTGAAGGAAGATATTTTGGCATGCAACAATTTTGTATGTTGTGATGGGAAATAAAAAGAGAAGGCTAAACAAGAGTACATGACATTATTCAGAAAAGGCTGAAGAAAGACTACGTGAAGAATCACAAAAAATATATTATCATAGGAAACAAGGTATGTCTAATTTCTCTCTCTCTAGATATTTTAAGTTAATGGTCAGGACTTGTCTTAATGTTCAGCATGTAAATGTGATAATGTAATACCTAATTTTAGAGCTAATTAGACCTAATAAGACTAATTATTAGCAATTAGGACCAATTAGACCTTATTTGACTTAATTAGACCAATTAAGACCTAATTTGACTTAATTAGACCAATTAGGAGCTAATTAGACTCAATTTTAGACCAATTAGGATGCAATTAAACCCAATTAGACCTATTAGGACCAATTAGGACTAATTAGACCAATTAGGACCTAATTAGACTCAATTCTAGACCAATTACGACCTATTATGACCCAATTAGACCTATTAGGACCAATTAGACCAATTAGTCCTGACCTAATTAGACTTAATTCTAGATTAATTAGACCAATTAGGACCTAATTAGACTTAATTCTAGACCAATTAGACCAATTAGGACTTAATTAGACTCAATTAGACCAATGAGGACCTAATTAGACTTAATTCTAGACCAATTAGGACCTATTAGGACCAATTATGACCAATTAGGACTTATTAGGACCTATTTATATACCTAATTAGACTTAATTAGACCAATTAAGACCTTATTTGACTTTATTAGACCCACTAGGGACCTAATTAGACTCAATTCTAGACCAATTAGGACCAATTAGCACCTAATTAGACTCAAATCTAGACCAATTAGTACGTATTAGGACCCAATTCGACCTATTAGAACCAACTAGGACCAATTAAGACCAATTAAGACCAATTAGGACCAATTACACCAATTAGGACCTAATTAGACTTATTCTAGACCAATTAAGACCTAATTAGACTCAATTAGACCAATTAGAACCTAATTAGACTTAATTCTAGACTAATTAGACCAATTGGACCAATTAAGACCAATTAGGACCTAAATAGACATAATATGAACCTATTAGGACCCAATTAGACTTAATTAGACCAATTAGGACTTAATTAGATATAATATGATCCTATTAGGAGGTCTAATATGACCCTAGTATGACCTAAATAGACTCAAGTAGACCAATTAGGACCTAATTAGACTTAATTCTAGACTAATTAGACCAATTAGGACCTATTAGGACCCAATTAGACCCAATTAGACCTATTAGGACTAATTAGAACCAATTAGACTGAATTAGGACCTAGATTAGACCTAATTAGACTCAATTCTAGACCAATTAGGACCTATTAGGACCCCAATTAGACCTATTAGGACCAACTAGGACCAATTAGGATCAATTAGACCAATTAGGACCTAATTATACTAATTCTAGATCAATTAGATCAATTAGACCTAATTAGACTTGATTAGACAAATTAGGACATAATTACACTTAATTCTAGACTAATTAGACCAATTAGGACCAATTAGGACCTAATTAGACATAATGTGAACCTATTATGACCTATTAGGACCCAATTATACTTAATTAGACCAATTAGGACATAATTAGACATAATATGAACCTATTACGATGTCTAATATAACCTATTAGGACCTAACTGGACTCAATTTGTCCAATAGGACCTAATTAGACTTAATTCTAGACTAACTAGACCTATTAGGACCTAATTAGACTCAATTCTAGACAAATTAGGACCTAATAGGACTCAATTAGACCCAATTAGAACTATTAAGAACAATTAGGACCAATTAGACAAATTAGGACCTAATTAGACTCAATTCTAGACCAATTTAGGACCCAATTAGACCTATTAGGACCAACTAGGACCAATTAGGACTAATTAAACCAATTAGGACCTAATTAGACTTAATTCTAGATGAATTAGACCAATTCGGCCTAATTAGATTTAGGTACACCAATTAGGACCTAATTAGACTTAATTATAGACTAATTAAACTAATTAGGACCTAATTAGACATAATATGAACCTATTATAACCTATTAGGAACCCAATTAGACTTAATTAGACCAATTGGGACCTAATTAGACATAATATGAACCTATTGGAGGTGTAATATGACCTATTAGGACCTAATTGGACTGAATTAGACCAATTAAGACTAACTAGACTTAAATCTAAACTAATTAGATCAATTAGGACCTAATTAAACTCAATTCTAGACCAATTAGGAGCTATTAGGACCCAATTAGATGTAATTTGACCTATTAGGATGAATTAAAACCAATTACACCAATTAGGACCTAATTAGACTCAATTCTAGACCTATTAGGACCTATTGTGGACCAACTAGGACCAAATAGGACCAATTAGACTAATTAGACCAATTAGGACCTAATTAGACTTAATTCTAACCCAATTAGGACCAATTAGACTAATTAGACCAATCAGGACCTAATTAGACTTAATTCTAACCCAATTAGGACCTAATTAGACTCAATTACGACCAATTAGGAGCTCATTATCATTAGATTTAATTCTAGCCTAATTAGACCTATTAGGACCAATTAGGACCAATTAGGACCAATTAGACATAATTAGTACCAATTAGGACCAATCAGGACCTATTATGGCCAATTATGACCAATTATGACTAATTAGGACCAATTACGACCTAATTAGACTAAATTAAACTAATTATGACCTAATTAGACATAATTAAAGACCAATTAGACATAATATAAACCTATTAGGACCCAATTGGACTTAATTAGACCAATTAGGTGTTAGAAAGTAAAGTCCACCAAGATAACTAAGAGGGGGGGTGGGGGGGTGAATCAGTTATGAAATAATTATAACTTTTAACATCTTCAACAACATTTAACCATGTAAGTAATGCTATTACTAACCATACAAAGATATTCATACACAATGACACAATAACATAAGATATGTTAACTAGGGAACCTCTTGATCAAGAGTAAACCCCGGTGGGAATGATGCCCACAAAAGATGCACTAATATGAATATTTCTTGTGAGAGGATGGAATTTTTAAGGAGTCTTATGAAATACATTCAGTACATATAAATCCCTATTAGGAGATTTTGAATCCCTGTTAAAAGATTCTAACCCTGTTAAGAGTTATGGAAGATAGAAGGACCCACTGCCCAAACAACTTCAGGGTAAGATCACTAAACACACTGTCCAAATAACCTTGGGGTATGTGCAAGATCTTGAGGGGCCAAACTATGCCCTTAAGTGGCAATGAAATATCAGCAAATCAACATTAGTCAACTTGATGTGAAAATTTCAACTAGCTATGAACCTAATATCAAAAAGTTGTAAGAATAGAATCTATATAAAATTGAATGTAGTTTCTAAACTACTAGGCCTTTTTTGAGAAAAAGTTAGTATGATTGATGAAAAGTATAGATTTCAATGCAGTAGTACAAAAATTTCAGGAAAAAAAAAGTAGTTGTATGTCTGACCACCTTAATCATAAACAAATGATAATATTTTGTTATAAGATTTTATATATAAGTAGTAGACTCATGACTAGATGTGATGCATATTTTTTTGTAATTTTATTCCAAAAAATAATTAATTGTGAATTTTTTGCTACAACATTTTCAAAATAAAAAAACTCTCATGTTTGACCACCTTAACTCATTCAAAACTTTACAAAATTCAAATTTATTTATTTTTCCTTATAGTAGGCGAAGCATAGAATGTGACACATTTTACAGATTTCAAAATGTTATACCGTCTAAAAGTTATAGTCATTTTTCAATCAATATATAAATCAGCACTTTAGAGGTAGCTCAATTAGAAAATAACTGATAATTACTTACTGAATTCAAAATTTGATAGCAATTATATTGATAGAAAGTTGATAATCTCCTTAAGATACCCTTTTTGTTTTATCAAATTCGGGTGAAAAAAAAGTCGTCAGCTACATTGTTAAAGTTTTGAACTGACATCGCCACTTTTTGGCCCCTCATGATCTTGCACATACCCCTTGATATTATTCAGCAGAATAATATGAAATATGTTACCTCCTTACTATGCAAAACCACACTCACTACTACACCAAATCTCAATTCTAGATCTCTATACTTCACATGTCTTCCTTCACAATTTCACTTTCACAACCTCTTAGGCTCTTTTCTTCACTTCATGCTTACAGTCACATGCAACCAAACCATGCTCACACTTCTTTCAAATTACACATCTATACAATAAGGAAAAACATTCCTTCCTTTATACCAAACTCAAATAATTACAAATGAGTCAGCACATAATTACAAAATAAAAGTTTCCATACGCTACATCAAAATTACACAAAACTGTCAGTTTCCAAATGCAATAACTCTTCACTCATACGAATTCAAAGTTTGTGCTATGAACCACATCATCATCAATGTGTCTCAAACTTCCCTTTAACTGTGCAAAACCAAATTCCATCCTGATTAAGAGATATCATCCGATTTCCACAAACTGCTACTCAGGAACACTGCCCGAATACTGCTTTTACCAAAATGTTCATAACTTTCATGAATCAATGAATTACTATCTGTGCTCTTAACCATAGACATATAATATATCAAAGAGTATAACCTCAACATCACATAGCTCCAACTGCAATATCTCACATGTGCTAATCAAAACATTGTCTGCTTCTCTGCTATTCTCCAGAAGATCACTGTGTTGACATCAATGACAATCATAGTCATGAATGCAACAACAACTGCTACAGAATGACTACCAACATCCAACATTCATTCCTAACAATCTTCCCCATTGGCATTGATGGCAACATAGATGAAAAACATCCAATGTTCCAAAAATCTAATACTACAACACTACTGCACTGATGCTCTGAAAGTTCTTCAAATCTTCTTCATCAATCAAATTTTGCTTCATTATCCTATTAAGTTCTCTCCAACAAATTTTATATATTGTTTTTCATGTATGCTTCTCCCCCATTGACATCAATGACAAAAATTTCATCACTATGTCAACAACAACTCAATGTCCAAAGACACTATTTCAGAAAATACATTCACAAGAGTCCTCACGACTCAGCTCAAATACACATACTCCCCCATAGAGGAAGTACAAACATCCAATCCAGAAAAAGATAGGGCTCATATAAAACTAGACGGATGCAATCAATTGCATCATTACTCAAAACTAGGTTGGGGTATAACCCCAAGCATAGCTCTCAGATACTCAAATGTATCCTTAGGAAAAGGCTTTGTAAATATGTTTGCTATCAGTTCCTTTGTGCTTATGTACTCCAGTCTAACTTCTTTTTCAACAACTTTCTCTCTTACAACATGATACTTGATCTCTATATGTTTAGTTTTAGAATGCAATACAGGATTCTTAGACATACTGACTGTGCTGGTGTTGTCACAATGTATGACAATAGGCTCAACAACTTTAATTCCAATATCCTTTAGCATCTACTTCATCCAAATTATCTAGTTACAATTGTTTGCTACTGCTACATATTTCTACTTCTACTGTACTCTATGAAATATAATTATGCTTCTTGTTCAACCAGGAAACCAATCTTCCTCCAAGAAAAAAGGCTCTACTCTAGTGCTTTTCTTATCATCAACACTACCTCCCCAATTAGCATCTGTATATGCACATAGGGTGAAACATAGTAATTTTTAGTGGCTAATATTCGCCAATTGGCTAATTTTGGAAATTTGAGAATCCAAATTTGGCTAATAATTCAAGATTTAAAGCAACCTAAATCACCACATTTTTACAAAAAAATGATTTAGAAATATTTAAATCGCAAAATAATGTATTTTATAAAAAAATTGAACTCAAAAATTTGCCACAATATTCGATACATGATTAGATTTGATTCGCCATAATTTTATAAGTTATTGTAGAAATTTAAATTAATTCTCCAATAATATATCATGATTATTAGTTACTATAAGGATCTATCACCAACTTTTTGTTTCCATTACTGACTTAAAGTATAATCTAGTGACCCTAATTATATTCTATGAGGTAAAAATATTACTATTTGGTTTGTAAAGCTTATGGGAGCTAAAATTTCTTTCAGATTGTTGATCTCAATATAAATCAATGGTCTTGAAGAAATTTTGGGCCCCATTAGTATTTAAAAATATCAATACATTTGTCTCACACAATACAAACGAGGTTATTAGATTACATTTTAAATAAATGGTAGCAAGTAATTATTACAGAGTCTATTCCTTAAACCCATCAAGATTTCCACATTAAGCCTAATAATTTTCTATAAGATTCCTTTTAAAAAAATAGAAGTATTCACCATGGTGATTAATTAATTTCTATTTATTGTTTGATATTCACTAATATTTTCTACAAAAAAAAAATTATTCAAAAATAATCGCCAATAGAAATACTTTTTAAATTTTTTTTTGAGAGATTCGACAATAGAAATTAATTTTTTTTTTCAAGAAAATGAAAGATTCGCCAAGATTTTATATCTTTTTTAAGAGAGGGGTTTCTTAAAGATTACTCTGGGGTGAAATCATCAGATTTTTCATACCACAATCCATAGTCCATTATGC
>BSBK01006483.1:215000-235000 GCA_027943335.1 Chamaecyparis obtusa | reverse complement strand
AGGTTCATTTTAGATTCCCAATGTTTAATAATTATCACTTATTAAACTACTTGTAATGGGATCTCTTGGTAGCCACTTCCAGGCTCCGACACCAATTCAAAAGCCACTTCTTGATATACACTTAGATGACCTACTCTAGGGTTTCACATGAACATTAAGAACTCTGAGTTATCACAACTCATGAATCTCTACAACTAGATTCCACATGCAAGACCATAAACATGGAAAACCAGATACATAATAAAATAAGTTCACCAACACAAGAAAATATGCACAACAACCAAACAAGATAGATTAAACATCTAAAAATCCACCTCTGGGATTACATCTCCTAAAACCTAAATTAATGCTACCCATACCAGTAATCATGAAAAGAAACCAAACACTCCAATAATAAACACATCATTATGAAATTCTCATAAAAACAATATTTAATTATATAGCATTATTCTTCTTCTTATTTTTCTTATTCTAAAAGAATTCTCATGTATGAATTTTTATTTATTTCTTAAAAATAGAATTTCTAAAAATAGAATTTTTATTTATTTCTTTCATAAATAACATGCAACTGAATATATCTTCATTAAATAACATGCAACTAAATATATCTTCATTAAATAACATGCAACTGAAAATATCTTTTCTAAATAACATGCAACTGAATATATCTTTCATAAATAACATGCAACTGAATATAGCTTTTATAAATAACATGCAACTAAATATATCTTCATTAAATAACATGCAACTGAAAATATCTTTTCTAAATAACATGCAACTGAATATATCTTTCATAAATAACATGCAATTGAATATATCTTCATTAAATAACATGCAACTAAAAATATCTTTCATAAATAACATGCAACTGAATATATCTTTCATAAATAACATGCAATTGAATATATCTTTCATAAATAACATGCAACTGATAACCACAACGCTATGGTACTCAAACAATCAATACCAGCAAGCACGAGGAAGACACTTTCTACAATTTCCTACAAAGATCCGAAATAGAATAACCATGATAAAATTAAAACCTACCTCAAATCAAAATTATACAAATTCGATGATGTCTAGAGCAAAGAAAACAAAATCCAAGCTTTTCGAAGAATTCTCCCAAATCTGTCGCAAATCTATCTCCAAAATTCCTCCACCAAAACCTATGTGCCCCAACAATGGCCAAAACCCCCAATATTTAAAGAAACTTCCTTTCTCATGCATGAATTCGAACTCAACTCCAAAAAGGGTTTTGCATGAAGATGAACTTTAGTTCACAATTCAGTCTCAGTTGAACTAAAGTTTCCTCTTCACTTTGACTTTTGTTGAAAGCACATAACCAAACTTCAACTTGAATCATTAATTCAATTCCATACAATTATGAATGTGCAACATAATGCATTAAATTAATTAATAATTAAATCATTTAGTTAACATAATAAACACATGCCAAAATGACCTTTAATTTAATAAATATATTTTAATTAAACAAAGGTTAAATTTCATGATTAAATATTTCAAAAGTGAGGATATTTAATTAATTCACATTAATTAAATAATTCAACCACACTCAAATTAGCATAAAATTAATTCACAATTAATTAATGCATCAACTATATAATATAAATAATAATTAAACTAAAAAAAATACATTTATTTAATTACCATTTTAATACTATACCATAGCTAAAAATAACATGATCTCAAAACAAAAATCACATCGAATGCCACAAAAAAAGAATCAAAAAGACCTCAGGACCCACATTCATACTTAGGACATAGGTATAAACTCTTGCCAATTGGATGAGTTTAGAAGGGTGAAAACACAGAATCTTGTCCCCTACTTTAGGACAATATTTGGCTTGGGTTAGGATTTGGATTTGAATATTATCTCCCCTCTTTTACCATTGAGATTAGCGATAGGGCACACTCATGCTGACAATTCAGGGAAGTCGATGTCTGGTACTTGCAAACCTGCATAAGAGACAAGTATGTGCATATGTATAGATATAACAGACAATGGTGGGGATCGACTGATCGTGTGGATCTCGTAAGCAAGTAACTACAACTCCGTCCCTCAACCACATCAGGCACATCAAATAGAAGTATAAAACAAATATATCAACCATACACATGCAAGTATGGGGTCAGTAAAATCATAAGCATCAACAAATTTGTAACATATAATCTATCATCCTAGATTAATTACAACATTTATAAAATCAGACTAGGGGCGGGGTAGTACATCCACCCCCCCTAGGATTAGGCTTACTCCTAGAAGCCTACAACAGATGAGGATATGCATCCCCCCTAACATGAAGCAATTAATATAGATAAAATATGACATTTGAAAGCAAGTCATAACATAAAAACATAATATACAATCATTAAGAACATTACAATATCCAGTTTAGGAACAACTAGAAATATCACATTGATCAATAATAATTCATTAACAATTCAAAAAATAAATCTAAACCTTTATTCATACATCATCATAGAAAATATCTAGGATCAATCACACAAAGAACACATTCATATCTATAACAATTAATGAGTTGAAAAGTTCATGAAAAACTATCTAGTTAATGTAACACTTATGCAAACATAAAGAATATACATGTTGCCCAAAATTTCCTATTTTGCAAATTTGGCCAAGTTCCAATTCTCTATTTTATTCTGCCCTGCTACAACTTGTTTTCACTTGTGAAGTTGATCCACGAAGTTCTATGACTTGCGACCTTAACCTCATGTTCTTCAATGTAATGTCAAGCCCCAGCACTGGTCGCACACCCTAATTCACAAAGCCCAAAAAGATATTCAAGTTTGAATGCTTGCAGGAAATACTGGAGTCGAAAGGTTCAAAAGTTGTTCAGTGTCGAAAACCCTCTGTGTTTTCGACCCTTTGCTCTGAAAGTTTATGATGTTTTCGACCTTTGGTCTGAAAGTCCTCTTTTTTTTTTATCTTCAGTCTGAAAACCCTCTATGTTTTTGACCACTCATGTTTCACACTTCTTCCTTTGGCATCAGCATTTCACAAGTGTGCAACTTTGACCAGGTGGGCCCCAGTTCCTCATAACCATTGTCAGTGCAAAAGATCTGACAGTGGTCACATGTTTTCATGGGATCTGACATGTCAAGGAATCTGCAGGGGTGCAAGTGCACAATTGCAGTTTGGAGGTGTGACCAGTCAGCAGTCAAGAAAAATATTTTTATGTTGGTCGCATGATCGCATATAGTCTCGACACCGCATGTGACCATGCGACAAGCGGTTTACGATCCAGCAGGGTGACATCAAGTGGTTGGTCACATGATTGCATGTGGTCTTCTAATAGCATGCGATCATGTGACAAGACTTGTAATGGTCAACAAAAGAGCTTTCAAACTCTGGCGGTGGGTCCGTGGGTGGTGATGTGTCCATTCTGTAGTGGGCCTGGTAGCATGTGGCCTCGTAGATTCAAGATCTATGGTGGTTGCATGTTCACATGGGATCTTTGGATCCTATGAGATCATGCGACCACTGTGAGATCCTTCTAATGCTCCCAGCCATTGTCATGGGTCTAGCTAACATGTGGGTTTCTTATTGGTCCACGCTGGGATAGTTGGCATTTTTGTGGACCTGGGTGTCTATGTGGCAGTGGAGGTAGATTCTAAAAAGCTTGTCACATGATCACATGAAGCTTTTTTGGCTCATGAGATCATGTGACTAGTGTTATTTCAAAGCGGTGTGACCAATTTTGGTGGTCTTTCTTCTGCAGAGGATGTTTACAAAGTACAAGTAGCTGAAAATTGATGATTTCAAGGGTGGTTGCAGTTAAGGAATTTGTAGAGATCTTTTGGACGACCATTTTCTTTGGGTCCTTTTCTATATCTGATCAAATTGTAAACTTTATGGCTCAGTGGACTTACAGGGAGGTAGTTGGATCAAGGCTTTTTGTCTGTGAGTAGGATCAGTACAGGAAGGGACACGCAATGAAGGATATGTCTAATCTATTAAGATATTTACAGAGCACATTTATGATCAGAAATGACTGGTTTAGTGTTGGATTATTTTATGTAGATTTATGTAACCCTGGTTAGATTTTTGACTCCTGCCTGCATGCAATGAGTGTTGTATATATTCTTTTTTCAAAGCCTTTAGTGCTTAGAGTTGGACAATTGTAATAGAAATTCATCTTTCTAAGGAGTTACCTATGGCATGTTTCTGTCCTCTAGCTTCCATAGTTTTATTCCTCCCATTGATAAATAAAAACATTGTAGAGGTGTTTTTTGATAGTTCTTCATGTCCCTATGCTTCTTTGTCTTTGTTTATCTCTTATTGGGTTGAAGTGTATGAATGTTATCAGTGATATTTTTAGGGTTCCTGATCCCTCTTGCTTTTTTCCAATTTTGTGTGTTTCTATGTTTGATATGATTTAGATGTTTTGTGGTTATGCTACAACCCCTAGCAATCTTGTCTCAATCCTACACTGAGTTGTAGAAGTGAATGTCTACTTGCAGGTCATAAGTGGTGTCTTACATTCAGGCCCTCTCATGAAACACTTATGCAAGCCTATTCAGTAAGTTGTGACCTATTAGACCTAAGTCCTTCATTAGTTTCATCCCTCAATACTGAGATCCAAACCTTAATTTTGGTGCATCACCTAGTAGGTAGTTTACTTTCAGTCATTTCCCTTTCATGCACTCCTTCTATCCCTTTCTCTCAAAAGTTTAATTTCCTGTTAAGAAGCAAATCAAGGTGATAATCCAAGAGGAACTAGCCTAGAACCTAGAGGTTTCATCTTAGTTAGCATAGGTCCCACACCTAGAGATGATTCCCAAGTTATACTAAGTTATCAAGACTATGAGAGCTTGAGACAAAGGTGCAAAATCAGTGTATAACAATTCTAGCACACCCGATGGGACCAAAGTTTAGATTCATGTTAAACATTATGCTATCTCTGATATACTGATTACATAGTACAGACCTTAAAGAGGTTAATATTCAAGTATATCTAGCAACTACATTGGTGTTGAAGATCAGTGACCCAATTTTTGATAGAGCTTATGAAGAAAATAGACCCTTCTAATGGCAAGACAATTTGCATTTGCACCCTTTAGTCGGGGTAGTCCATTAAATTTTTCCCAACACCATGATGTGCCCTTGGTAGCATTAAAAAGCATACCTGATTTCACAAGTGAAGGATAGACTAGAGCCCTTGAACACATTAGAGATGTGGCCACTATCTGCAACATACATAATATAACTCAAGAAGATGCTACCACCAAGTTGTTGGCTGCCTCCTTTAAGGGTAAGGCCCTGGAATGGTTTAAAAATCTGGTAGTTGGCTCCATTACTTCATGGGATAAACTTGGAGACCTCCTTAGCAAACACTTTAAGGATGATTCAGATTCTTTGTCTCTAGTAGAGTAGCTCCAAGTTATAAAGAGAGATCCTCGAGAGCTAATGACTGATTTTAATGGTAGATTTCTCAAGACATGGAATAGGATTCCAATTAATATAAGGCCTTCAGTAGATTGTGCTTTCCTTTACTTTTTGAGAAGCCTAACTAGTGATATATCTATCATGATTCAATCTTTAGGAGGTACTTCATTACCTCAAGCATTTGACTTAGCTATAAAGGTAGAAAATTGCTTAATTCAGGCTAGTATGATGAACCCAAGGCTACCCATGCCTATCTCTCCCAATCTTCAGCCCACTATACCTCTGCAGATGCCTTCATTTACTCCCATGCCTGCATTAATAGAGCCTCAGGCTAGCACTAGGTATATGGAATCCATAGATGACCTTCCTCAGGAGCTACTCAAAGTGAGAAGTGGTCAACAAGTAACAAACCAAGAGATGATGAGTCTTTTGTGGGCTCTAACCAAAGAGTTGGTCACTATAGATGAGTAGGATTAGGAGGTTGCATTGCTTTATCAAAATCAGAGTCAAGGTTCTAGTTAGCAGTACCAAGCTCTAGGACAATCCTACCAACAAGGTAGACCGCCATGTCAAGGAGGACATCAGAGTAAGAAGAAAAATTTGGTGAAGAGGCCTTTCCATCCATATAATCTAGTCAAGAAGATAGTCCCAATACAAAACATCAAAGCAGTTGGCAGTCACCTGAACCCATTTTTTGGGAAGGAGGCTACAAATTTTTGGCTTGTTCTCTTGAACTATGAGCTTCCTGATGGAGAGAGGTCAGAAGTGTTACAACTAGAGACAGTAGCCTCTCAAGCACATCCCCAAGATGGATTAGAGGAATCGGATCAGGATAAGAAAGGAATTAAAGAAGGTGAGAGCCTAGCTGATCTATTTGAGGAAATGCCCTTCTATGTTGAGTAGGATGAGGTAGTGCAAAATTCATTAGTTGAGCCCTCTGACTATGGAAGTGATGATATAAGTGCTGCTATCTTAGAGCAATAGGATGATTTTGATCTTATCATTGACACTTTCTACTCAACTCTTGTTGATGTTCCTCATCTTCTTGAAAAGGATAATGGCTTGCGCACTCTTGAGGAAGGGTTTGTGTTTCAAGAGGTTAACTATGTCCCAACTATAGAGGAGGAGAACATATGCTAGATTATTATGGAGGAGAAAATTCTTGATCTTCCTACTGAAGACATTCATAAGATGTATGCTGAGCAGCAAGAAGGGCCTAGTTTTATGCTCTCTCGGGGATGTCCTATCAGATATCTAGCCCAAATGGGGTCAAACAAGACATGCATACTCAAAGAATCAATGGAGGGTGATGTCAAGAGTCCACTCCTTGGTGATTAGGAGCTTATCCAGCTATATCAAACTCCTATGAAGGGAAGCATCTATGATCTAATTAAGGTTAGTAATCTGGTATACCGAATTCAGGAGGAGATTTGCCAAATATTTCAGTATATTTTTGTTTCCCACCTTCTCCTTGTTAGCATCAAATGCACAAAGTGTAATACCCTAACGAGAAAGGGTATTTATTTCAACAGTCTAGTGAATGGTTTTGTTTAACCAGGTCTCTGCACTGGTTAGTTTAGGCTAGGTTAGCTTCCCTTCTTTCTAGATTAGTTTTTCTTGCTTTCCAAGAAGTGCTCATGCACAGTTTGTCTCACTTGTTCAATTTTGTCTCTATCAAATTTTTGTGTTCAATAAATGACCCCATGCCCAATGGATATGTCAAGGTCACTGGTCCATGTCTAGCAGGCTGACATCCAGCGGAAATTGCCAAAATGTTGCCCAAAATTTCCTATTTTGCATATTTGGCCAAGTTCCCAATCTCTATTTTATTCTTCCCTGCTACAACTTATTTTCACTTGAAAAGTTGATCCATGAAGTTCTATGACTTGTGCCCTTAACCCCATGTTCTTCAATGTAATGTCAAGCCCTAGCTCTGGTCGCACACCCTAATTCACAAAGCCCAAAAAGATATTCAAGTTTGAATGCTTGCAGGAAATACTAGTGTCGAAAGGTTCAAAAGTTGTTCAGTGTCGAAAACCCTCTATGTTTTTGACCCTTTGCTCTGAAAGTTTAGGATGTTTTCGACCTTCGATCGAAAAGTCCTTTTTGTTTTCGATCTTCAGTCTGAAAACCCTCTGTATTTTTTACCACTCATGTTTCACACTTCTTCCTCTGGCATCGGCATTTCACAAGTGCGCAACTCTGACCAGGTGGGCCCCAGTTCCTCATAACCGTTGTCAGTGCAGAAGATCCAATGGTGGTCACATGTTTGCATGGGATCTTCTGAGCCCATGCAATCATGCGAAAACCATCTGATGGGCATCTCGATGGCTCATGGGTCTGAATGTCAGGGAATCTATAGGGGTATGAGTGTGCGGTCATAATTTGGTGGTGGGCCCAGTCAGCAGTCAAGAAAAATATTTTTATGTTGGTCACATGATCGCATACAGTCTCGACACCGCATGCGACCATGTGACAAGTGGTTTGCGGTCTAGCAGGGTGACATCTAGTAGTTGGTCGCATGATCGCATGCGGTCTTCTAACTGCATGTGATCATGTGACAAGACTTCTAACGGTCAACAAAAGAGCTTTAAAACTCTGACGGTGGGTCCATGGGTGGTGATCTATCCATTCTGCAGTGGGCTTGATAGCATGTGGCCCCATAGATTCAAGATCTACGGTGGTTGCATGTTCACATGGGATCTTTCAATCCCATGAGATCATGCGACCACTGTGAGATCCTTCTGATGCTCCTAGCCATTGTCGTGGGTCTGGCTAATGTGCAGGTTTCTTATTGGTCCACGCTAGGATAGTTGGCATTTTTGTGGACCCGAGTGTCTATGTGGCAATGGAGGCAGATTCTAAAAGGCTTGTCGCATGATCGCATGAAGCCTTTTTGGCTCATGCAATCATGTGACCAGTATTCTTTCGAAGCGGTGCGACCAGTTTTGGTGGGATTTCTTCTGGAGAGGATGTTTACAAAGTGCGGGTAGCTGAAAATTGATGATTTTAGGGGTGGTTGTAGTTAAGTAATTTACAGAGATCTTCTAGATGGCCATTTTTTTTTGGTCCTTTTCTGTATCTGATTAGATTGTAAACTTTATGGCTTAGTGTACTTACAGGGAGGTAGTTGGATCGAGGCTTTTTGTCTATGAGCAGGATCAGTATAGGAAGGGACATGCAATGAAGGATATGTCTGATCTGTTAAGATATATACAGAGCACATTTATGATCAGAGGTGACTGGTTTAGGGTTGGATTATTTTATGTAGATTTATGTAACCTTGGTTAGATTTTTGACTCCTGCCTGCGTGCAGTGAGTGTTATATATATATTTTTTTTGGAGCCTTTAGTGCTCAGATTTGGACAATTGTAATAGAAATTAATCTTTCTAAGGAGTTATCTGTGGCATGTTTCTGCCCTCTAGCTTCCATAGTTGTATTCCTCCCATTGATAAATAAAAACATTGCAGAGGTGTTTCATGACAATTCTTCATGTCCCTATGCTTCTTTGTCTTTGTTTATCTCTTATTGGGTTGAAGTGTATGAATGTTATTAGTGATATTTTTAGGGTTCATGATCCCTCATTATTTTCTACAATTTTGTGTGTTTTTGTGTTTGATCTGATTTAGATGTTTTGTGGGTATGCTACAACCCCTAGCAGTTTTGTTTCAATCCTACACTGAGTTGTAGAAGTGAATGTCTGCTTGCAGGTCATAAGTGGTGTCTTACATTCAGGCCCTCTCATGAAACACTTATGCAAGCCTATTCAATAAGTTGTGACCTATTAGACTTAAGTCCTTCATTAGTTTTATCCCTCTATACTGATATCCAAACCCTAATTTCAGTGATAATCCAAGAGGAACCAGCCTAGAACCTGGAGCTTTCATCTCAGTTAGCATAGGTCCCACACCTAGAGATCATTCCCAAGTTATACTGAGTTATCAAGACTACAAGAGCTTGAGATAGAGGCACAAACTTAGTGTATAACAATACAATGATACTAATATCACACATCACATATAGCACCATCTCTGTGATGTCCTCCCTTATACATACTATCAGGGGTTCATGATGAACATGATAGAAACAATACTTATCATAGAACAAGGCCAACATTACCTTACATTCGGAGTAGCCACTATAAAACTCAAAAGGAAAAACCCAAGTGGGGGAATCCTAGGTCCAAAATTAAATCATAAGAGCACTCAATTATTCAATAATAAATTAAGTGTGACTAACATCACAAGATAGATAACGAAAAGAGAGTTAGGTGACTAATCCAATCATAAGAAAGTTAAAAAATTTCAATGCTAGCCCATAAACATCATGAACAATTCATAAATCAACCAAAAATAAATCATCAATCATAACATATCCACATAACAAGGTGACTAGTAGTAGCCACACTCAAAGGAGTAATCGCTTCATGACATCCAAGGGTATTTCACCCTAGATGCATTAGAGAAGGTAACCATACATAGTAAATAGTCAAACACCTATGACCATCACTAGGCCAGTGATATCTCAAAGGCATTTAGGAGAAGAAGAACATAAATGTTTAGATGTAGTTTAATGGTTATCAAAACACAAAAGGGTTATATGTCTATGTTTGGTTTCAAGTTTAACAGTTTAGACATCTAATGGGCACACAACTTCCCAGAGTTCCCAGTGTAGAACTCAGGGCTCTAATACCAAGTGTAATGCCCCGCCAGGAAACCCAGAATAACTTAACCTAAACATGCGACTAAGTTTGTAGAATAAATGTTTTTTAAAGTTAACAATCAACAACATCAAGTTAACAATGTGGAAGCAAAGCATAACAATAAACAACTAACATAGGTTACAACTCTCAAGGGTTCCTTGACATAGATTATGAAAGAGTTAATTAATTAATAAATGATAAAGATATGAATTCCAAGATTACATCTAAATGATAAATACAACATCACATGCATGAACACATAAATACAATTGGCACCATAAGGTAACCATAATAAACTACATCCACTGCACAAGTCACAGGGTATGAAATACAACAACTGAAAAGGAGTACAACACGACAACTCTGAATAACTGATACAATGATACAAGATCACAAGAATAAGAAGAACAAGAAAGAACAACTACAACATGGATCATCCAGCCTCAATGCATGAACATCAGAATCTTAAATGGTAAAAGAACCACTACCACCCAAGCTCGTGAACCTAAATGGTCCACTCCCACCGTGCTAAGGAGATAATATCAGAACCCATTCAGATAACAAACAAAAACAACCAAGGAAGAGGTCTTGAAAGCTTCTAACTCAAGGATACCAAAAAGTACAAGGTATAACATACTCTACCAGAGGCAAACAAAACACATAGGAAACATAAGATGCATACAAGAAGTGTCATCACATAAGTCAACTCTAAGATTATCCTGGTAGTCCCTTCAGACCCTGGTGCCCTAGTGACTCTATGTGGTTATAGTAATCTCTTGTGTAGACAAGGTACTACCTATGCCATATCCAGTCCATATAGGTGGCAAGCATAATCTCAACTCCCATCCTAGTCAAATTCAATCAGGAACTCAGGCATGGGTGAGGCACACAATATCTTATTAGGTTTATTTTAGATTCCCAATGTTTATTAATTATCACTTATTAAACTACTTGTAATGGGATCTCCTAGTAGCCACTTTCAGGCTCCGGCACCAATTCACAAGCCACTTCTTGATATACACTTAGATGACCTACTCTAGCATTCACATGAACATTAAGAACTCTAAGTTATCACAACTCATGAATCTCTACAACTAGATTCCACATGCAAGACCATAAACATGCAAAACTAGATACATAATAAAATAAGTTCACTGACACAATAGAATATCCACGACAACCAAACAAGATAGATTAAACATCTAAAACTCCACCTCTAGGATTACATCTCCTAAAACCTACATTACTACTATCCATATGAGTAATCATGAAAAGAAACCAAACACTCCAATAATAAACACATCATTATGAAATTCTCATAAAAACAATATTTAATTATATAGCATTATTCATCTTCTTATTTTTCTTATTCTAAAAGAATTCTCATGTATGAATTTTTATTTATTTCTAAAAATAGAATTTTCTAAAAATAGAATTTTCTTAAAATAAAATTTTCTAAAAATAGAATACCACTACATGCAACTGAACATGCAACTGAATATATCTTTCATAAATAACATGCAATACAATATATCTTCATTAAATAACATGCAACTAAATATATCTTCATTAAATAACATGCAACTAAAAATATCTTTTCTAAATAACATGCAACTGAATATATCTTTCATAAATAACATGCAATTGAATAAATCTTTCAGAAATAACATGCAGCTAAATATATCTTTATTAAATAACATGCAACTGAAAATATCTTTTCTAAATAACATGCAACTGAATATATCTTTCATAAATAACATGCAATTGAATATATCTTCATTAAATAACATGCAACTGAAAATATCTTTCATAAATAACATGCAATTGAATATATCTTTCATAAATAACATGCAATTGAATATATCTTTCATAAATAACATGCAACTGATAACCACAACGTTATGGTACTCAAACAATTAATACCAGCAAACACGAGGAAGACACATTCTACAATTTCCTACAAAGATCCGAAATAGAATAACCGTGATAAAATCAAAACTTACCTTAAATCAAAATTATACAGATTTGATGATGTCCAGAACAAAGAAAATAGAATCCAAGCTTTTCAAAGAATTCTCCCAAATCTGTCCCAAATCTATCTCCAAAATTCCTCCTCCAAAACCTATGTACCCCAATAATGGCCAAAACCCCCAATATTTAAAGAAACTTCCTTTCTCATGCATGAATTTGAACTCAACTCCAAAAAGGGCTTTGCATGAAGATGAACTTTAGTTCACAATTCAGTCTCAGTTGAACTAAAGTCTCCTCTTCACTTTGACTTTTGTTGAAAGCACATAACCAAACTTCAACTTGAATCATTAATTCAATTCCATGCAATTATGAATGTGCAACATAATGCATTAAATTAATTAATAATTAAAACATTTAGTTAACATAATGAACACATGCCAAAATGACCTTTAATTTAATAAATATATTTTAATTAAATAAAGGTTAAATTTCATGATTAAATATTTCAAAAGTGAAGATATTTAATTAATTCACATTAATTAAATAATTCAACCACACTCAAATTAGCATAAAATTAATTCACAATTAATTAATGCATCAACTATATAATATAAATAATAATTAAACTAAAAAAAATACATTTATTTAATTACCATTTTAATACTATGGCATAGCTAAAAATAGCATGATCTAAAAATAGAAATCACATCGAACGCCACAAACAAAGAATAAAAAAAACCTAAGGACCCACATTCATACTCAGGAGATAGGTATAAACTCTTGCCAATTGGACGAGTTTAGAAGGGTGAAAACACATAATCTTGTCCCCTACTTTAGGAAAATATTTGGCTAAGGTTAGGATTTGGAACTGAATATTATCTGCCCTCTTTTACCATTGAGATTAGCGATAGGGCACGCTCATCCTGACAATTTAGGGAAGTCGATGCCTAGTACCTGCAAACTTGCATAAGAGAAGACCATGTGCATATGTCTAGATATAACAGATAATGGCGGGGATCAGCCGATCGTGTAGATCTTGCAAGCAAGTAACTACAACTTCGTCCCTCAACTACATCAGGCACATCAAACAGAAGTATAAAACAAACATATCAACCATACACATGCAATTATGGGGTCAGTAAAATCATAAGCATCAACAAATTCCTAACATATAATCTATCATCCTAGATTAATTACAACATTTATAAAATTAGACTAGGGGTGGGTAGTACACTCTGATTCCCAAAACAACACCTGTAAATATCTAAAAAAGAGGTTTTTGGGGTGGCTATATAGGGTTTTGCCTTAGTCAAACCCCCATTTTGGTTATTCCTACCTCCACGAATAGCCAATTGAAATGGTATGTGTGTGTATATTGAAAGTGTAAAGCTAAGATCTAATCCTCTAGATTAAAATCCTAGCATGAATATGTATCAAGTAACAATGCACAGATCTGAATGTGATAGAAAATCATACCAATCCTCCAAGGCTAAAGTACTTCTACCATTCTCACAATCCGTAGTTGTTACTCCATGATGCAGGAGCATCCTAGGTGTAAGAGCAATCTTGCATCACCAAAAAATATTTCTATTTTTCCATTCAATAATGGCTATTTTGTGCAGAGCTGCTATTTATGGAAAGTTACTATTTTTGGTAATTTTCGTATGTGCTCAGAATGATCTGATTTCTTTCTTGGAGGTTCATGTTGGTCATATAGGTCTGCCAGTAAAGTTTCATTGCCAGATCAAGTGTATATTGGAAGATATTGAAGATTTTCGGTATTGGCAGCAGGTTACAGAAACTTTGAACTCAGTTTTGAAGGCTTTAGAGGCCCCGGATGAGGTCAAAAATTTGGGTGACGGGCACTTGCGCCAGTCACGCTTGTAGAGCACTTTGTGGCATTTTCGAAATAGGGTTATAATAGCCGATCGGGTCAACTGGTAATGACTTATGGTCTTCGGAAGTTGGGCCACCCGAAATGGCAGAAAATAATTTTTTTCAAAATTTCTATTCGGGTTTCAAAGCTTATCTTGAGCCAACTATGATGTAATAAAATGTAAAATAAAATAATTCTAAGTTTGGTCAGCCTTATTGGCTAAAATTTTGGAACCTTCCCAGGCGGTGGAAAATTGCCTATATAAGGAAGGCTGTATTATTGTCTTAGGTAGTTCAGAATAGTTCTCGGTAGTAGATCTGGGTAATAGCTCGAGGCTTTGTCCTACAGAATATTGTAAGGGAATGCCCATGTGGCTTTGCATATTGTAATTCTAAAATTTTGTAATTCCACATTTGTGGAGATAATAAGAAGCCAATTTTCTGTTCTTGCATATTATTGTTGTTGTTTCTCTATTTCTCTTATGTGGTTGTGGTATTAAGGGGAGCACCCTTCATCAGGTGGTATCAGAGCAGGTTTTCTTAAGTGTGTAAACAGATCGCCGACTATGAGGCAGTTTGCACCAGGACCGTGGCTAGTGTTTCAGCGTGCATCGTGAAAATGCCTCCACGAAGGGAACGTGGCGGAAGAGCTGGTGTTGTAACACCTGAGGTTAGAGAGCTGCAGAGACAAGTACGAGCATTTAAAGAAGAGATTCGCAGAGAAATGAATCTTAATGTCAGAGATGAAAGCGAGGATGAAGCCGAAGAAAAATATTATTTAGGAGAAGCTAAAATTGTGAACCAGGAGGAAGAAAGACTTTTTCGGGTCATTTCTAAGATTGGGAAAAGACCTAAGATTGAGGTTCCTACATTTTTTGGAAATCTTAACCCAGAAGAATTGATCGACTGGATCAACGAATGTGAGGAATATTTTGAGTATGAAGATGTTGAGGATCCTGATAGGGTCAAATTTGCAAAAGCCAGACTGAAAGGTCATGCGAAGATATGGTGGCAAGAGATTCAGTTGGAGCGAAATAGAAGGGGAAAGGAGAAAATCACAAGATGGGATCGGATGGTGGATAAATTGAAGTGACAGTTCATTCCTGTTGATTATGAGCTTGACCTACTGAAGAAAATGCAGAGTTTGAAGCAAGCAGGAAGATCTGTTCAGGAGTATACAGAGGAGTTCTATCGACTTCTCATCAGAACAGGCCACGCAGAAGCTGATAAGGAGAAAGTTGCTCGATACCTTAATGGGTTAAGACCAAGCATTCACGAGGAGCTAAATCTGGTTCGAATGAACAGTATTGAAGAGGCATACCAGTTTTCCCTAAAAGTAGAGGAAAAGCTGAACAAGAAGTTTGAGAGCAAACAAAATGGAAGAGGTCATGGTGGACGATCTGGTGGACGGTCATATGGTGGCCGAAATGAAGATACGAAAAAGAAGGATGAGGCCAGTAGCAGTTAGAATCAGCGCGAAAATAATTCCAATCGCTTCCAGGATCAGAATAATAGAGATCAAAGAGGAAGAGGAAGAGGACAAGGATCTGGAAGAGGTGGCTTCCGTGGAACATGTTTTCACTGTGGAGAAGAAGGTCATAGGGCATTTGAATTTCCTCAGGGCCAAGGCAGAACAGACAGGAGAAATGAAGGCCAGGCCAGAGTTGCGCATGTAGATGAAGATGCTAGATCATCAAATTCTGAAGATGCTGAAAGAGGAGAAACGTTGATTAACAGAAGAGTCCTGTTGAGTGGTGAGAATGAACCTGAGCAAAGGAGCCTGTTTCGCACCAGGTGCAAGTGTGAAGGTAAATGTTGTGATGTGATTATTGATAGTGGAAGCACTAACAATTTGGTGTCAGAAGAGATGGTGACAAAGTTGAAGCTCAAGAGACAGAAACACCCACATCCATATCAGATTGCCTGGGTACAGGATGACCACAAGGTCATGGTCAATGAACAATGCCTGGTGAAGTTCAAGATTGGCGGATACCAAGATGAGGTATTGTGTGATATCATATCTATGGATGCATGTCATATATTGCTGGGTAGACCATGGCAGTTTGACAGATGTGCTGTACACGATGGTCATGCGAATACCTATTCCCTGACAAAGGATGGAGTGCGACATAAGCTAAAACCATTGAAAGAAACTGAAGAAAAGGTATGTGGTAATGCAAGGATAACTTTTGTTGATGGAATAAATTTCCTAGATGGTATGAGGCATGAGCATGTATGTTTTGCTTTAATTCCAAAAGCTGGTAAAGAGGAAGTAGAAGATGTTCCTGTAGAAGTTGTAGATTTGTTGAATGAGTTTCAGGATATTGTATCTGATAACGTGCCTGATGGATTACCACCAGTCAGGAAGATCAGTCATCAGATGGACTTGATCTCAGGAGCGAGTTTTCCGAACAAGGTAGCACATAGAATGACACCTGCAGAAAGTGAGGAGTTGAATAGACAAGTACATGAGTTGTTACAGAAAGGATTGATCCGTGAGAGTCTGAGTCCCTGTGCTGTACTGGTAGTATTAGCACCAAAGAAGAATGGAGAGTGGAGGATGTGTACAAATTCCAGAGCAATAAACAAGATCACAATCAAGTATAGGTTTCCATTGCCATGAATGGATGATATTATGGACTGTTTGAGTGGAGCTGTGTATTTCTCAAAGATAGATCTGAAGAGTGGATATCATCAGATTCGGATCAGAGAAGGAGATGAATGGAAGACTGCCTTCAAGATAAAGGAAGGACTGTATGAGTGGGTAGTTATGCCTTTTGGGCTAACCAATGCACCGAGCACTTTCATGCGGCTCATGAACGAGGTTCTGAAAGAATTTCTGGGTAAGTTTGTCATTGTTTACCTAGATGATATTTTGATCTTTAGTAAGACATTGGATGAGCATATGATGCATATTCGTATGGTATTTGAGAAGTTGAGAGAAGAGAAATTGTTGATTAATTTGAAGAAGTGCAGTTTTGTGAAGAAAGAGTTAGTGTATTTGGGATTTGTAGTTTCAGCAAAAGGTCTAAAAATGGACCCAGAGAAGGTACAGGCTATCCTTGAATGGCCTACTCCAAGGAGTGCTACTGAGGTAAGATCTTTTCATGGTCTAGCTAGCTTTTGCAGAAAGTTTATCAAAAATTTTAGCAGTATTTGTGGACCCTTGACTGAAACAATGAGAGGGGATAGAAAAGAGTTTAAGTGGACTAATGGGGCAGAAAAGAGTTTTCAATTGTTGAAACAAAAAGTTACAGAACAACCAGTTTTAGCACTTCCAGATTTTAATAAGATGTTTCAAGTAGATTGTGATGCTAGTGGTACTGCAATAGGAGCTGTTATGAGCCAAGAAGGTAAACCTGTTGCTTATTTCAGTGAGAAGTTAAATGATGCCAAGAGAAAATATTCTATTTATGATCAGGCATTTTATGCTATAGTTCAGGCATTGAAAAAGTGGAGGCACTATCTTCTTCCTAAGGAGTTTGTTTTGTATACTGATCATCAAGCTTTGCAATATTTGAATAGTCAAGGAAAATTGAATCAAAGGCATTTGAAATGGGTTGAGTTTTTGCAGAGTTTATACATTTGTTTTGAAACACAGGAGTGGAAAGTCTAATAGGGTTGCAGATGCTCTTAGCAAAAGACAACTATTGCTAACAGAAATGCAGATTGAAGTGGTTGGGTTCAAGGAACTCAAGAATTTATATCCAGAGGATCCTGATTTTGGTGAAGCTTGGAAAGCTTGTACAGAACCTGTTACTCTAGACAGGATGAAATGGTTGATTTCATCATCCAGGATGATATGCTATTCAGAGGGAGTCAATTGTGCATTCCATGAAGTTCTATGAGGGAGAATCTCATCAAGGAGAAGCATAGCGGAGGATTGGCTGGACATTTTGGTCATGATAAAACCCTTGGTTTGGTTAGTGAGAATTATTAATGGCCACAGTTGCAGTAAGATGTGAAGAAGTTTGTACAAAGTTGTCGAGTATGTCAGATGGTGAAGGGAGTGAAGCAGAATACAGGGTTGTATCAGCCATTACCTATACCAGAGAAGCCTTGGGAGGATATCAGTATGGACTTTGTTCTTGGTTTACCGAGGACACAGCGGGGACATGATTCAATTTTTGTAGTAGTTGACCGATTTTCAAAGATGGCACATTTCATTCCCTGCAAGAAGACTAATGATGCTGTTCATGTAGTAGAATTATTTTTCAGAGAAGTAGTGAGACTTCATGGTTTGCCAAAGACCATAGTTTCAGATCAGGACACTAAGTTTGTTGATATTTCTGGCATACATTGTGGAAGAAGTTGAAGACAGATTTGAAGTTCAGTTCATCACATCATCCATAGACTGATGGACAGACAGAGGTGATGAATAGGAGTTTGGGAAATTTGCTGAGATGTTTGGTTGGAGATAAGCCAACGGGATGGGATTTGATTTTACCACAGGCATAATTCGCATACAATAATTCTGTCAACAGGAGCACTGGTAAATCACCATTCCAGATTGTATATGGAAGTAGTCCAAGAAATGCATCTGAATTGAGGAAGATAGATAAAAAGAGGAGAAAATAAGTAGTGCTGAAGCTGAAGATTTTGCAGAATACTTGAAGAACATCCATGAAGAGGTGAGGAAGCATATTACCAAGATGAACGCATAGTATAAGGCTAAGGCAGATGAGAAAAGGAGGTATAAGGAATTTTAGGTTGGTGATGAAGTCATGGTTCATTTGCAGAAGGAGCAGTTTCCAGTTGGTACATATAACAAGCTGAAAATGAAGAAGTTTGGACCATGTAGGATACTAAAGAAACATGATTCAGGAAACGCATATGAGGTAGAATTGCCTACTGAGCTAAATATTTCACCAGTGTTTAACATTTTAGATCTGACAAAGTATCATGAAGGAGGTGTTGAAGATGAGATTACAGCAGCACAGTGGAGTATTCAGCAACTAGTTCAGACACTAAGGAGATTGAAGATATACTGGATAGTCATGTTGGCAGAAGCACAAGGAACAGGACATATGAAGAATATCTGGTCAAGTGGAAAGGATGACCTATTGAAGATTCATCATGGTTGACAAAGGAGGAGGTTAGCCGTCTTGGTTTTCCTCTGCACACCTGAGTCGTGACAGGGTCACTTCTCCAATTACCCCGGGTGTCTGATGCAGGAGCATCCTGGGTGTAAGAGCAATCTTGCATCACCCAAAAATATTTTTGTTTTTCCATTCAATAATGGCTATTTTGTGCAGAGCTGCTATTTATGGAAAGTTACTATTTTTGGTAATTTTCATATGTGTTCAGAATGATCTGATTTCTTTCTTGAGGTTCGTGTTGGTCATATAGGTCTACCAGTAAAGTTTCATTGCCAGATCAAGTGTATATTGGAAGACATTAAAGATTTTCAGTATTGGCAGCAGGTTACAAAAAATTTGAACTCAGTTTTGAAGGCTTTAGAGGCCCCGGATGAGGTCAAAAATTTGGGTGACAGGCACTTGCGCCAATCAAGCCTGTAGAGTGCTTTGTGGCATTTTTGAAATGGGGTTATAATAGCCGATCGGGTCAACTGGTGATGACTTATGGTCTTCGGAAGTTGGGGCCACCCGAAATGGCAGAAAATAATTTTCTTCAAAATTTCTATTCAGGTTTCAAAGGTTATCTTGAGCCGACTATGATGTAATAAAATGTAAAATAAAATAATTCTAAGTTTGGTCGGCCTTATTGGCTAAAATTTTGGAACCTTCCCAGGCGGTGGAAAATTGCCTATATAAGGAAGGCTGTATTATTGTCTTAGGCAGTTCAGAATAGTTCTGGGTAGTAGATCTAGGTAATAGCTCAAGGCTTTGTCCTACAGAATATTGTAAGGGAATGCCCATGTGGCTTTGCATATTGTAATTCTGAAAGTTTGTAATTCCACATTTGTGGAGATAATAAGAAGCCAATTTTCTGTTCTTGTATATTATTGTTGTTGTTTCTCTATTTCTCTTATGTGGTTGTGGTATTCCATGTTTGAATGCTTG
>BSBK01006483.1:0-210000 GCA_027943335.1 Chamaecyparis obtusa | reverse complement strand
CATTCACCACGGGCAGGGGATTCAAAGGAAGAATGCCTCCAGACCTGGGAGAGATCAAATGCTTAGTTGAGGGCCCTTAATAGATCTAGAAGAACCAAAGGTATCCATGTCCTCTGAATGCATCTTTTACTCATAGTTCATTTCCTTTAGTTGTCTTCTACACTTTTCCTTGGAAATTATGTTGGAGGGCCGCCAAACGGTACCATCCAAATCAACCTCCATCCCCACCTAACTTTCTGACATTTTTAGTTTCTTGGGCCTCTTCTCAGCTTCAGAGGTGTTGTTTTCCACTGTCTTATCTTTCTCTTCTAGAGACACGGATACATGGGACTCCTCTAAATCCACCAAACTTTTGAAGGGGTTCCACACACACCACTTGTGGCCCTTTCCATCATGTGGGATAAGGTCAGTCTCCTGGATAGATTGGGAGGGGATTGAGAGGGGTTATTAGCTCCTAAAATACCAACATCTAGGGTGATATCCATGATAATTATGGGAGATTGAGGAGGGGGCGAATGGCCTTGTGGAAATTCTACAAATAGAGAAAAAGGCCTTGGTGAAGGATGGGAATTAGTTTATCAGGGTTTTTATTCTCTTTTATGTCTAGGATGTTTCTTTCTAGTGAGTGAAAGAGGTAGAACGGGATGGAAATAAGGTCTCTATTCCTAATATGGTTAAGAAATGATAGGTGATAGTAGTCAATGATAGTAAATTTTCCCTCTAAAGTGAAATACTTCATAATAATATGAAAAACCTTAGGCCAAAAGTCAGGGAGCAACTTATGGTTGAAACCTTCAGACTTCTTAATAGGATTTTCTCCAGGTTTGAAGAATTGGTTGAGGCTAGTCATGTTCGGCATTCTGCTGGTTTTCCTATACTTTCTTCCCGCTGTTGATGGCCCCATTAATTTTCCAATAACATCCTTGTTGATTTGAAAGTGGATGCCCCCAACAGATACCTTTATGTTTTTCCAAGAGGACACAAATTACTTAGAAATTTGTTCATCATGGCTACCTTTCATTCTTCCCATAAAACCCCAAATGCCACTGTCTTTGTAGAAGTGAATAACTAGAGGATCAGAAATGAACTCCTCTTTGATTTTTTTAGGTTCAATGTGTAGATTTTTTCCACCCATCATGGTCTGACTAGTTTCCACAGTAAACGCCTTCTAAAAATTACAAAGCTGAGCTTTGCAACCCAAGGCATAAAAAAGGGCTTTTTGAGATAACCATTTAATGCAATTTTTTCTCATAAAAGGCACGGGATGGGTGGTCTTTGGGGAAATGAACCCTGTATAGTGAAATCCAATAGATCTCTAGGCATAATAATTAGAAGTTAAGCCATTTTTTCCATTAATGTCCTTGATAGTCAAAATGACTAGCTGATGTGGACAACTCTCTTTCAACACATAATCTCTCAAAAGGAAATTATGAACCTTTATTAAATTTTGCACATACATAGTCATAATGATAATAATCATCATATTAAGATAGCAAAGAAGCTTGGTGGGGCCCTTAACAAATCTATGAGCAATGCTACCCATTTTAAACATTACTGGTGTCATGTTTTTTCCACCTAATTAGCCATTGGGTCTCCTCTGGCAGCACACTAATCCACTCTGAACTGACCACCCTAGTTTGGTTGAGCCCAATACTAGCCACCGAATCAGCCACCTAGTTACCTTCCCTATAGGTGTGGGAAAAGATAGTGTCCTGGAAGTTGTTGAGAAGCTCCCAAATCTCCACTATGATGGTGTTCACTAGCCACCCTACACTCAACCTTCAATTAACAGCCTCCATAATAATTTTTGAATCTCCCTCAATCATCAACAGCCTAATATTCTTAGAGATCACAAATTTTATCCCCCATAGAAGAGTTTCTCCTTCAGCGTGATTAACATTATTGTTTTCGAGTGGCCCAACATAAGCCAAAATGAAAGACCCATTGTGGTCTCATAGCACACCACCCCCACACTAGGTAAGATTTTTCACCACCATATCAAAGTTTAATTTGATCCAACCAACAGGTGGGGCAACCCATCAAGTAACCTTTTGGGCCGTCAACTCGGAGTTGTTGAACCTAGTGAAGCCGGCCAGCAAGTTCCAATTGTTAGTAGTTTTGATCTCCAAGGATGAAGGGAGTGCTGAGGGAAGTTTCCACTTAGCTGAGGCAACATTCTCACATAGGAGCTTGGTGCCCAGACAAAGAGAGGCCTCACATGGAGAATCAGACCCCCTAAACATCCTATTGTTCCTTTCTTTCCATATAGTCCAGCAAATCTATGGGGGGAGTAAGCACCATAGGAGCTGGAGTAGGGTATGACTGGAAGGGGATAGCCAAACAATAAATTGGTGGATATCCTCCCCAAGGACCCAGGGGATCCCTAGTCTTCCAATAACTCTCTGCCAAATACTAGCAAAGTAGTCATAGTGTATGAATAGGTGGTTCACAATTTCCTCCTCCTTTTTGCAGAGGAGACATCTATTGGCCAGGGAGAACCCTCTTTTTATAAATTTTTCATGGGTTACCACTTTTCCATGCATGAGTGTCCACCAGAAGATGTTAATTTTCAGAGTGAGGTGAGGGAGCCACACATTTTTTCAATGTCCAGGGTTTTTCTCCTCCTTCGAAAGAAGGTTGTAAGAAGTCTTGATTGAGAATGTTCCCACTTGGGTGGGGGCCCAAATGATAGAGTCTAGGCCATTAATACCAATAATTTTGACATGTACAAAAATTTCCATAAGTTCATTAGCCAAGTGTTCCAACTTAGGTCTGTTTCTAACAAGGTGTGCTAGATATTTCCATCGACCACTAGTCATGTAGTTGTAGGTTCTATCACCAAGGATAGGCCTGAGTTAAGTCATGAGGGGGCCAAATCTCCTAGCAAGGGTAGTACAATTTTGGATCCATGAGTCATGCCAGAATCAGATGGATTGCCCATTTCCAAGTTGCCAGAAGACACCCTTTAAAAACATGGCTTTGCATTTGTAAATATTTGCCCAGAGTTTAGAACCATGGGGAAGGTCATTGTCCTGGTACAACATCCCATAAGGGTTCCCTTGAAGGTACTTAGCTTCCATAATTTTACACCAATCCACTTTTATTTCTATAAGATTCCATGCCACTTTCATGGTGAGGTCCATGTTCATCATGCCAGTTCTCCTAAGTCCCAAGCCTCCCATTTTTTTAGGAAGACAAATAGTTTCCCAATTAACCAAGGCCATCTTCTTTTTCTCTTTAGAGCCAGCCCACATAAAAGCTATTTGAATCTTTTCAAGCCTATCAGCCATGTAGCTTTTGATTTTGAAGAGGGACAAAAAATAAACAAGTATCCTGTGGAGAGTAGAAGCCACCAGTTGGACTTTACTAGCATTGCTTAGGATATTCCCTTTCCATCTAGCAAGTTTCCTTTGGGTTCTTTCCAGGATTGAATTCTAGAAATCTTGAGAGACCTCTTTGATAGTAAGAGGGAGGCCTAGATAGGTGGAAGGGAGTGAACCTGACTGGCAGCCAAGATTAGAAGCACTCTAATTTGGGTCTCAATAGGGGTGTTAAAGAAGAAGAATCTTCTTTTCTGGTAGTTGATGCACTGCCAAGGGGCCATAGCATAATTCTCCAACATGTTCTTCCATTCTCTAGCTTCAATCACTTAAGAGTACCAAAGAGGAAAGTATCATCTACAAATTGTTCCAGGACAGCTTGCTAGAGAATGGAAGCTGGTTTGACACCTTTTATTTTTCCCATGGAAGAGAGCACAGTCAGATTCCTACTAAGAACTTTAGCGACCATAATGAACAGATAGGGGGAGAGGGGGTCTCCCTATCTAAGACCTTTTTCAGGTTGAAAGAAGCCCCCCGAGGATCCATTGACCACCATAGAGAAACTAACAGTTTCTCTACATTCTTGAATACTGTGAATAACCTTATCATTAAAGCCCATTATACTAAGAATTTTTAGAAGAAAGGACCAATTAAACTTATCATAAGCTTTAGATATATCAAGTTTGAATGTCATACCTTATACTTTTCTCTTATCCATAGAGCGAATAATTTCATGTGTGGATATGGTAGCATCCCGGATTTGCCTTCCCGACACAAAACCTTTCTGAGTAATGCTGATCAGTTTGTCCAGAAAGGGCTTCAATCTGTTAACAAGAATCTTAGTGAGGATCTTATAGAACGTCTTGAACAAACTGATAGGTCTGAAGTCTAGTATAGAGGTAGGGTTGTCATTCTTAGGGGCCAACACAATATAGGTCTTGTTATGATGCTTCAACAGCCTCCCTAGTTTGAAGAAGTCTCTGAAAGCATGGAAAACTTCAATTCCAACAATATCCCAATATTCTTGAAAGAAATTCGAGGGGAACCCATTAGGTCTTAGCTCTTTGTAGGTGTGCATAGAAAAGACAACTATTTTGACTTCCTCATTAGAGACACACCCTGTCATATGATCATTGTCAATGTGAGTAATAACACATTGGATGTGCTCTAGGAATTGGTCCTAGCTATTGACCAGGCACATGTGTCCAGCATTAGAGTATAATTCCCTGAAGTAATTGGCTGCAACATGACTAATTTTTTCTTTCTTAGTAACTTCATTCCACCTATCATCTATAATGGTGTTAATGGTATTTCTTCTTGTTAGCACATGAAAAAAATTTCATGGCTATAGCATTTTCCCCCTGGTCTCTGCAATGCTTTTCAGGTCTCTGGCATAAACCCTTAGATCAAAAATTCAAAATGTAGCCATTGGTAAGAAAAACCCTGGCCTTGTTCTAATTTCATGTTACTTTATTCTAGCCACTTAAAGTCCTAAATTCACATGTGTTAAAAATTTTTATCCCTTTGTCGCATGATCGCATGAGCCTTTTTCATGTCTTGCGATCATGTGACTAAGGTTTTATATCAGCCCCCTTTAATATTTCCTAGGTCTCTAACCCCGATGAAATTAATTTTTCCTAAGTCATGTCATTTAATGTTTCTTATGTTTCTCCCTACATTTCTATCTTTGGCCTGGCTTTGACACCATCTTAATCTAATAGTGGGTGCTTATTCTCATGAGATGTGTCAGAGCTATGCACTTTTGCAACAACCGTTGATTCTTTTGTATGACGTAACCTTTCCTTTTGCAGGCCCATCTGCCAGATATGCTGAGTTGTTGTACTATGATTGGTCCACATTGTGTGAGCTAGAAGTGTTGTCAGGCAGGCCTAGTATCTCAATTAGGAGATTCAAGATCGACAGTTGGCATGTAAGTGCATAGAATCTTCCAAGCCTTTCAGATCTTGCACTAGCCGTTCGATCTTCCAGGTGGCTTAATGTTCTCAATGGGGCCATTTTCTAGGTGGTGCAAGATTGTTCAATTTTTATTGGTTGACATGGATGATGAAGCAAGGTGGGGTCATTGTCAAAGAGATCAGTGATGAGGACAAGATCTACAGTTGGCGTAAGTTCTCATGAGTTTTGTTAGAGCTATGAGATCTTATGACTGCCATCCGATTATAAGGCTTATAGAAAGTGGATCCTGTGTCATTGTGACCGAGCGTAAGCCGTGAATGAGGTAATGACAAGTGGCATAAAGTAGGCCCAGGTGGGGTTTAGGTCTTGGCAGTCTGGATAAATAAGGTTAGCAGCCTAACAAAATTCAATGGGTTCATTCATTCTCATAATAAAATGGTGGTGTTCCAAGTTGACTGGCGATTTAGTGAACACGTGTTCATGTAATCCTTAAAATTTCTAGCGGTAAGATAAATCTTTCTACGAATTGGCGAAAAGCCTTTTGTCGCTAGTTCACTAGATATAACCAAGATAAGTTTATATTCCTTTGGTCTCCTATAGACGAGGTTAAGTGGTGAGTCAATACTTCACTTCGTGAATGGGATTTGCCTTGTCGCATGGTCGCTCAGTGTTAACTCGAGGGTGGCAGTTGAGTTAAGGACATGAAGACCACGAAAAGGGATGATCTAATGGTTGTGACTTAAAGTTGATCCAGATTTGAATATAAGCCACCGATCTGTTGTTGGTGCCATGGAAATGACCATTTAATTTCAAATTTGAATTCTCTAAGGGTTTCCTATGATAGGAAGTACCAGAATTTATGGTTTTAACAGTTGATTACAATTGGTTTGGTGGCATTTCCTATTGTAGTGTGGTCCAGGGTGTTCCATGATCATCTATAGGGATTTGTACTATGTGGTTTTGTGTTTGAGGTGTGTTGTAGGTGACTAAAAGGGTTGACATTTTGGATATTTTTGTGGTTCTCAGTACCTTCTCAGTGAGATTCTCATGATTATGAATCCCTTCGGGATTTTCTTTCTCCTAGTTTCCTGGGTTTCCTTCCCCTGTAATAAATTTGTGACCATTTCTAGTGGGTCTGGTGGGTGAAACCCTAACCCTAGTCATCCTTAGCTTGTTGCAACCTGTTTTGGGTTTCCAAGATGACTAGGGGGTATATAGTGTAGAATTTTTGACTTAGTGCAGGTTCCAAAACTTTTCTTTTGGTCCCTAGTTGTTGATGGTTTTATATTGAAAGAGGAGCTAGATTTTGGGTCTTTTCCTATCTTTGTGTTGCTCTGATTGTATATTGATCCTGAATATGTTAATGAAAATGCTATTGAGTTCCAATCTTGCATTTGTGTATGTCTTCTTGTTTCAGTTCTGAGCTCATATATGTTAGTGTCACAAAGTGTATTAACATATGGTAAACAAAGAGTATTGTGAATTCATCTCTAAGTTCCTAACAAAGTTGGGATTAAAGTTTTTTAGGTGACTTCAGTGAGTTTGCAACCAAGTAAAAATCTGATGTCCTTGTGTTTGAGGGAGAGGAGTAATAGGCAAAGCACTTATCTTGAGCTCAGGAGTGTTTGATCTAAGATCTTTAGTTGATATATGCAATTGGGTGACTCTTTGCCCTAGGTTAAGGCACTGGTCCATCCTCTGGAGGCATTTCATTGTCATCAACCACACACAAACAAATTAATTGATCAAATCCTTAAATCAGTTAGTAAAGAGTATATTCATATAATATTTTGAGATCCCTTTGAAGAAGTGAATCAAGGGTACACCTACCTGAGCACTAGGGCTCAAAGTATAGGAGGATCTCTTTTGATCCTTGTTAATTGGCCCTCTTCCTTGTAGACTTTGGGGTGGTGATAGAGTCAAAGTTATATTAAAGTTATCCATCAAAGTATAAATCTGCAAGTTGAAGATCAAAGGGAACTACCAACAAAATGGTGACTCTATTGGGGACAACAATAATGAATTAGTATATCTATTAGGATCTCTGGTTGGGCTTATATTGTAATATTCAAAATATTTTGTTGACCAGATTGATTTACCCATCTGAGTCCCCAACAAAATGGTGACTCTGCTAGGGAGGGTCTAGATATTAAAGATTTTCAAAGTGCACTCTTGTTTTCCTATTGTATTCAGTTAAAGATTTCCCATCTAGGTGGGTGGTGACTCAAGAGGTTAGAACCAGTGCTAAAGATGGACAAAAGGAGGAATACTAGGTCCTTTGTTAGAAAGAATCAAGAGGTCACTCTGGAGCAATTGCCTAGATAGGAGAAGAGTTTGATTAAAAGGAATGGTGAGTCTACTAGTGCTCCCATGAGAGAACAAAGGAATACAAGATGAAGAGCACCACATGTTTCCTCAAGTGAGGAAGGTTCACAAGATAGAGTTTCTAGATCAGATGGTGGTCACTCTAAAGATAGATTTTATGATACCCCAGAGGTTGTATTTCAAGACAAGGGTCCATTGCCTACAGGTCAGGATGAACAAGCTAGAGAAATGGGTTTGGATATTGATTTAGATCTTGATGAATATAATTTCAGAAGAGAACCCATGAGACCATGGAAAGTTCACTTCCCATATCAAAATCTTTCTGATATGGATGTGTCATCAGGTTTTGATGACATTATGGTAGACCCAAATGATTTAAATGCACTAAGGTTATAGTTAGCAAAGTAGGATGCCATACATAAGAGGTTATAGGAGGAGAGAGAAGCTAAAAATGTAAATTCTCTAATAGAAAGACAATCTCTCCTTAGAAAGATTAATGAAATGAAGGAGAGAAACAAGATGCTTGCTTCTACTCCTAAGACTTTGCAACATGATCTCTTTGGTGATCTTGAGGCTTTGAGGAGTGAGCAAGAGTGCTTATTGCAAGATCATGAATTTGATAAGGAGGGCCCTGTGATTAGATAGGTTCAAAGTTATGCTTCCCTCCCTAAAGATAAAGATGGAAATGAGATCACTAGGCCTGTTGTTGTTGTTGGTGAGAAAGGAAAGCAAAAGATGGTGGGACATCAAACAAGCAGATCATTGACAATACCGGGGGTCCTACCACCCAATTAAAATAAGGACACAGAGATAGAAAGAAGAAGAAAAGAAGATGAGGACCTTGCAAGAGAATTAGAGAGGGCTGAAATTGAAGCCTCTATTGCAGAAAAGAGAAGAAAGATCTAGTTCTTGAAGGCTTCATCTGCAAATGCTCTTGGTCCATCTACTATTGAACTAGGTATGCCATCTATGACTACTTCTATTCCACTTAGTAATGCTACTGGTTCATTTCCTTCTTCATCTGCTAGGATAGGTGCTGATCCTACGCAGTAGTCAAATGCACAAGTAGATGGAAATGTAAATGCAAATGTTAATCCTAGGGTTAACACTAGTTCAAGTTTTCAAAGAAGACCTATGCAACTGGAAGGCTATAGGCAAATTAGTTTTGATGGAATTCCTGGTTACCTGAATGCCTTTCCAAATGATATAAGAGATAAGGTACCCAAGTTTGCTGGTAATAATGCTATTAGTTGTGAGGAGCATCTTAGGTTATTTGTTGATATGCTTAATGATTATGAGGTAGAGCATGAGGATGTAGTCATGAAATTGTTTGTTCAATCTCTAATGGAGGATGCTAGAGATTGGTTTAAGAGACTTCCTGATAAATGTATTCATACTTGGGATTCTTTTGAGAGATGTTTTAAAGAGCAGTATGGTGATAGGCCTAATTCTAGCTTCATGTTGAATTAATTCAATACCATAAGTAAAAATTAGAATGAGTCTACAGCTGAGTTCAACATGAGATTTCAGAAGGGTATGCATAAGTTGTTCCAAGTTATGCGATTAGATGACAATGTCTGTCTAACTACATACTTCAATGCATTTGATGGAAATATGGGATACCTGTTGAGGGACAAAGAACCAAGAACTCTTAGAGATGCTTTTAGGATTGCTGTCAATATTGAGGATAATATGAAGATATTAGGAAAATTGGGTGGGAAGAGAGATGATCCTAAGTTGTTTGGGGACAAGAAATTCAAAAAGGAAAATGATAGGAATGTTGGAGCTAGGAGGCAAGAAGAAGATAAATTGGATAAGGTGCTTAATGCGTTGAAGGACTTGAAGGCACTTGCAAATAGGAACATTAGTGCTCCTACCAATGAGAGGCCTTAGTTCAACAACAATTTCAATAAGTAGAATAGATTGCAAAACTACCCCTACAACACCCAAAGGAAGGATGGAAAGCCTATTGTCCCTACTACAAGAAATAAAAATGACAGAGGTGTCCCTGACCCTCTACAAAAGGCCTCAATAAATGTCATGGAGGACATCCCTTGGTGTGTTGCATGCCAGTCCCCTCATTCTGCAGAGCATAGTGTAGTTGCACATTCTATGGCTGCAAATCAAGATTGTGGAAATGAGGAGATAGATCAAGAAGAAGATCAAGATGATGTTGGATGCAACATGGCTACTTCATATCTAGGATATGAAGATGATTCTAATTTTGATGAAGAGGAAGATGTAAATGTGAAGAGACATAATTAGGCCCTTTTTCATCAAGAGGTTTTTTCTGATAGTGAAGACATTGATAAGAAGACATGTAACATGAACACTTCTTCTGAGCCAGTAAATTTAAGAAGACCCTCTAGAGAAGAGATGGATAGGATTACTATAGAAATGATTTCCCAAGTGCAAACTAGAGGCATGGTGGCAAGGAATACAAATAATAAAGCTATAGGAATGTTTATAAAGAGTACCAAATCTGGAGAGCCTAATGAAAACAAATCAAAAGGTGATCACATGGTGAAATTCAAGAATGTAAAAGGTAGGAATTGTGAGCCTAAGGGAGTTGGAGTTGAAAGAATTTCTAGTGAGATTGAGAAGCTAGTTAACACAATGGCTAAGGTTGAAAAAATTAGGGTGGCCAATGCACCTAATGTATCAGATAGGAAAATGGATGCTAAGGCAGTGCAGATTGAGGTTCCTTTCTCTGCTCCTATTGATATGTTATCTATATTGTCCCAAATTACAGTTAAGGTTCCATTGTCATAATTTTTGAGGATCCCTGAACACAAAGATAGAGCTATTGCATGGGTGGATAATGTTCATAATAATGATGTTTCATGCAATGGATCTTAGGATAAAGCTTTAAAAGGTGTTGCTACTCATGGAATTGTATCTCAAATTCCCCCTATATATTTGAATAGTTCTGTCAATGCTAGCCTTGAAAACATTGATCCATTCTTTTTAAGTGTTCTTGTGAATGGAATGAAACTAAGAAATTGTATGATTGATAGTGGTGCCTCTAATACTGCTATGCCTTTCAAAATCATGGAGAAGTTGGGCCTTAAATTTGATACGGTTCAAGGTAGATGTTGTGCATTGGATCAAAGGGAGGTACCAGTCATTGGGACTATCAATGCAATGCCATATAGGCTGGCAACATATCCAGAGAAAGAGTTAACAATGAGTGTTTTGGTGGTGGATATCCCTCCTCATTGTGGGATGCTACTATCTAGAAGGTGGAGTGTTGCCATGGGTGGAAGTTTACAGTGTGATTTGTCCTATGCCACTTTCAAGATTGATGATCAGTTTGTCAAGATTGATCGAGAACCAAGAGTATGCCACATGATTGAGAGAAATATTGATAATGAAACTACATGTTCTATGGATACTGATATTAATGCTTTTAGGGAAGAGATCCCTGTATTTGAAAATGAACCTATTTTGTCACCTATCTTTGTTGAGGTAAGTGTTGATTCTGTGAAGGGTGATTTGTGGGTAATGTACTTTGATGGTGCAAATAGCAAAGATGGAGCAGGAGCATGTATTCTACTTATTTCTCCAGATGGAAATACCTACAAATTTTATTTCACATTGAATTTCTTTTGTACCAACAATATAGTAGAGTATGAGGCATTTTTATTAGGATTGAGGTTGGCACAAAAGCATGGTATTAAGTGCATAAGTGTTGTTGGTGATTCTAAGTAGGTGGTGTCCCAAGTCAGGTCAGTATATGCTTCCAAGAATAAGAGGTTGAAATGATATAGGAATGCAGTTTGGGATTTGATTGAATGTTTTGATGCCTTCAATATTGAGTGGAAGGATAGGAGTAAAAATAAGATGGTTGATTTGTTAGCCAATATTGTAATCAATCCCACTGATATTACTTTTTTTGGTATCTCTAAAGTTGAAATTTAGGCTAGGCCTAGTATACCAGACAATATTGAAAATTGGAAAGTTTTTGATGATGATAATGATATCTTGAAGTTTATGAGTTGTGAAGATCAGTATCATGGTTAGGAATTTGATTGTTCGGCCTGGGTTGAGTCAGTAGAAGGAAAGGTGGTTGTCTTTGGCAATGAGGTCACTCAACTTAGAACTAACAAGGTGCCTAAGGGGCTTGTTGTTTTGGAGACTGTCTTTGATAACTAGGATAGAGTTCGAAACAAAATCAAAAGAGAAGGTCATGCTGATCTAGAGGAGATAAATCTTGGAACACATGAGGCACCTAAGAAAGTATACATTGGTAGAGATATATCTCAAAAGGTAAAGAAATCTTTGATTGAATTGTTAAGAAAATTTAGGCATGTTTTTGCATGGTCATATGATGACCTAAAGGTTTATAGAGAAGATTTTTTTTAGCATGTTATTCTATTGAAAGAAGATGCTAAACCTTTCTGGCAAAAACAAAGGCCTTTTAATCCTACTTTGGCACCCAAGGTGCAAGAAGAGTTAATGAAGCTGAGAGATGTTGGAATTATCAAGCCTATAAGGAACTCTTCTTGGGTGTCAAATCTTGTTCCTATGAAAAAGAAGAATGGTGACATCAGGCTTTGTGTGGACTTCATGAATTTGAACATCATCTCATTAAAGGATAACTATTGTTTGCCCAATATGGAAGCTATGTTGCAGAGAGTAACCGGATCAGAATTGATGTCTATGATGGATAGTTTCTCTGGTTACAATCAAGTCATTGTCAAAGAATTAGAATAATTCAAGACAGCTTTTACTATACCTTGGGGGACATATGTTTATGTGAGAATGCCTTTTGGCCTCACAAATTCTGGTGCTACTTTTTAGAGGGCAATGGATGTTGCCTTTTCAGATTTTATCAATGATTTCCTTGTTGTATATCAAGATGATTTAACTGCCCATTCCAAGAAGGAAGAAGACCATTGTACTCATTTAGAGAAAATATTTGTGAGGGCCTTGGAATTTGGCATTTCATTAAATCCAAGGAAATGTGCCTTTGGTGTCATTGAAGGTAAGTTTCTTGGCCACTTGGTTAGAAAGAAAGGAGTGAGAATTGACCCTAAGAGGGTAGCAACTATTGATAAAATTTAGAGACCAAAGAATGTTAAAAGGATTCAATCCTTCTTTGGTCAGGTCAATTTCTTAAGGAGGTTTGTAACTAATTTTGCAGAGGTTACTAAACCTATTTCTAAGATGTTGAAGAAAGGATTTGCTATTACATGGGAGAGTGAGCTTGATGAGGCTTTCAAAAATATCAAGCAGGCTATCAAAGATGCACCAATGCTTAAGGCACCTGATTATAATGGACCAATGCATATCTTTTCCTTTGCATCTTTTCACACTATTGCTATAGTTTTGTTACAAAAGAATAAGGATGGTTTTGAGCAGCCTATTGCATTTTTTAGTAAATCTTTGTAGGCTACTGAATTGAAGTATGACATCAATGAGAAACAAGCATATGCATTTGTGAAGGCAATCAAGGCTTTTAGGTGTTACTTGATGGGGGCAGTTGTGATTGCTTTTGTGCCAAGTGCAGCTGTGAAGGATATTTTCTCATAGCAAGAGGTGTCTGGAAGAAGATGCAGATAGATCAATAGGATTCAAGAATTCAATGTTGACATCCAAATTACTAAATTGGTTAGAGGATAGGGATTGGAAAAACTGATGGCCCAATCCAATCTTGATGCAAATCAGGTAAATCATTCTGAAATTAATTATACATGTGACATGGATGATTGTGTTTGGTATCAGGATATTATCTATTACTTGAGAAATATGAAATGTCCAGCAGACATGAATGATAATCAGAATAAGACATTGAAATTATAGCCCATCAAGTATGTAATTGTGAAATGTAAATTGTATAGAAAGAATTTGGATTGCATATTGTTGAAATGTGTTGATGAGGATCAGGCTAATAAGTTGTTGAAAGAAATGCATGAGGGAGTTTGTGGTGGGCATTATATGGGTAAAAAAACTGCTCATAAAATCTTGAGAGTAGGATTCTGGTGGCCCACAATCTTCAAGGATGCAGAACAATTGGTAAGGTGTGATGGTTGTCAAAGGTTCTCTGGTAAGCTAAAATTTTTAGGCAATGTGCCATTAAAACCAGTGGAAGTACATACTCCTTTCCAACAATGGGGAATTGATTTCATAGGGGAGATACCAAACAAGTCAAGTGGAGGACACTCATGTATCTTAGTTGCCACTGATTACTTTATAAAGTGGGTAGAAGCTATACCTACAAGAAATGCAACTAGTAAGGTGGTAATTGATTTTTTGTTGAGTAATATTGTTACAAGGTTTGGTTTCCCTGAGAGAATAGTAAGTGATAATGCAATGTGCTTCAGGTCTACTGAATACAAGGAATTCTACAAAGGTTTAAGAATTTAGATTTCTAATTCCTCACCTTATCATCCACAAGGAAATGGTCAGGCAAAATATACTAATAAGAGTTTGATTAAAATCCTGAAGAGGGTTCTTTAAAAAAAAAAGAGGGCATGGAATTCAAATCTGCCATTAGCTTTATGGGCTGATAGGGTAACTGTGAAGAGGGCAATTGATTGTGCACCATTTGACCTAGTATATGGGATACATGCAAGAATGCCTTAGAATAATTTGTTGGAAATGTACAAATTTGTTCAATTATATGATGATGACATAGATGATGAGATGCAGTTGAGAATTGAGGACCTCATTAGGTTGGATGAGACTTGGAGTCAGTCAGTTGCAAGGAATGCCAAATTATAGTTGCAGGTTAAGAATTTATATGATAAAAAGACTGTTGACAGGAGGTTTGAACCTGGTGATTTGGTGTTAATTTGGAATGCCAGATTGGAGGATAAAGGAAAACATGGTAATTTTGATCCCATCTAGCTAGGGCCATATCTAATTCATGAGAAATGGGGTCAAGATTCATATATGGTCAAGGAGTTAAATGGTGATACTCAGGAATTGCCAGTTCATGAACAATTCATGAAGAAATACTTCAATTGAAGGTATTCTATTTTCCATGAACAGTAGTTAGGTCTTTAAATTTTGTAAATTCTACAAATAAGTTTCTTTCCCTTGCCCTATTTTGTCCTAGTCTGTAAAGTATTGGTCCTATTACTCTCTGTTGTCAGTTTTCCAGTGGCACGGTCTGCTTTACTAGTGATTCTAGATCCTTGCTATGCCTGTAGGAGGCATACATCCCCAGAAAAAGCCATTGTTAGCATGTGCAAAAAATTTCATGGCTATAGCTTTTTCCACCTAGTCTCTGCAATGTTTTTCAGGTCTCTAGCATAAACCCTTAGTTTAAAAATTCAAAATGTAGCCGCTGGTAAGAAAAACCCTAGCCTTGTTCTAATTTCATGTTACTTTATTCTAGCCACTTAAAGTCCTAAATTCGCATGTGTTAAAATTTTTTATCCCTTTGTTGCATGATCACATGAACCTTTTTCATGTCTTGCGATCATGCGACTAAGGTTTTATATCGGCCCCATTTAATATTTCCTAGGTCTCGAACCTCGGTGAAATTAATTTTTTCTAAGTCATGCTGTTTAATGTTTCTTATGTTTCAGCCTACATTTCTCTCTTGGACCTGGCTCTGACACCATCTCAATCTAATGGTGGGTGCTTATTCTCATGAGATGTGTCAGAGCTATGCACTTTTGTGACAACCGTTGATTCTTTTGTATGATGTAACCTTTCCTTTTGGCGGGCCCATTTGCCAGATATGTTGATTTTTTGTACTATGATTGGTCCACATTGTGTGAGTTGGACATGTTGTCAGGCGGCCCTGGTATCTCAATCAGGAGATTCAAGATTGATGGTTGGCATGTAAATGCATATAATCTTCCAAGCCTTTCAGATCTTGCGCCAGCCGTCTGATCTTCCAAGCAGCTTAATGTTCTTAGTGGGGTCATTTTCCAGGTGGTGCAGGATTATTCAATTTTTATTGGTCGACATGGATGATGTAGTAAGGTGGGGTCATTGTCAAAGAGATCAGTGACAAGGACAAGATCTATGATCGACGTAAGTTCTCATGAGTTTTGTTAGAGCTATGAGATCTTACACCTACCATTCGATTATAAGGCTTACAAAAAGTGGGTCCTATGTCAGTGTGATTGAGCATGAGCCCCAAACGAGGTAACAACAAGTGGCATAAAGTGGGCCTATGTGGGGTCTAAGGTCTTCGTAGTCTGGATAAATAAGGTTAGCGGCTTGACAAAATTCAATGGGTTCATTCATTCTCATAATAAAATGGTGGTCTTCCAAGTTGACTGGCAATTCAGTGAACACTTGTTCGTGTAATCGCTAAAGTTTCTAGCGGTAAGATAAATCTTTCTGCGAGCTGGTGAAAATCCTTTTGTCACCAGTTTGCTAGATATAATTGGGATAATTTTATATTCCTTTCATCACCTATTCACTGGGTTAAGTGGTGAGTTAATATTTCACTTTGCGAATGGGATTTGCCTTGTCGCATGGTCACTAAGTGTTAACCCGAGGGTGGCAGTTGAGTTAAGGACATGAAGACCGCAAAAAGGGATGATCTAATGGCTATGACTTAAAGTTGATCCAGATTTGAATATAAGCCACCAATCTACCGCTGGCACCATGGACATGACCGTTTAATTTCAAATATTAATTCTCTAGGGTTTTCCTGCGATAGAAAGTACCAAAATTTATGGTTTTAACAAATGATTTCGATTGGTTTGATGGCTCTTGTTGTTGCAATGTGGTCCAAGGTGTTCCATGATCATCTGTAGGGATTTGTACTATGTGGTTTTGTGCTTGAGGTGTGTTGCAGGTCACTAAAAGGGTTGACATTTTGGATGTTTTTGTGGTTCTCAGTACCTTCTTAGTGAGATTCTCATGATTATTGATCACTCCGGAATTTTCTTTCTCCTAGTTTCCTGGGTTTCCTTCCCCTATAATAAATTTGTGACCATTTCTAGTGGGTCTGGTGGGTGAAACCCTAACCCTAGTCATCCGTAGCTTGTTGCAACCTGTTTTGGGTTTCCAAGATGACTAGGGGGTATATAGTGTAGAATTTTTGACTTAGTGCAGGTTCCAAAACTTTTCTTTTGGTCACTGGTTGTTGATGGTTTTATATTGAAAGAGGAGCTGGATTTTGGGTCTTTTCCTATCTTTGTGTTGCTCTGATTGTATATTGATCCTGAATATGTTAATGAGAATGCTATTGAGTTCCAATCTTGCATTTGTGTATGTCTTCTTGTTTCAGTTCTGAGCTCATATATGTTAGTGTCACAAAGTGTATTAACATATGGTAAACAAAGAGTATTGTGAATTCATCTCTGAGTTCCTAAAAAAGTTGGGATTAAAGTCTTTTAGGTGAGTTCAATGAGTTTGTAACCAAGTAAGAATATGATGTCCTTGTGTTTGAGGGAGAGGGGTAATAGGCAAAGCACTTATCCTGAGGTCAGGAGTGTTTGATCTAAGATCTTCAGTTGATATATGTAATTGGGTGACTCTTTGCCCTAGGTTAAGGAACTGGTCCATCCTCTAGAGGCATTTCATTGTCATCAACCACACATAAACAAATTAAATGATCAAATCCTTAAATCAGTTAGTAAAGAGTATATTGATATAATATTTTGATATTCCTTTGAAGAAGTGAATCAAGGGTACACCCGCCTGAGCGCTAAGGCTCAAAGTGTAGGAGGATCTCTTTTGATCCTTGTTAATTGGCCCTCTTCCTTGTAGACTTTGGAGTGGTGATAGAGTCAAAGTTATATTAAAGTTATCCATCAAAGTGTAAATCTGCAAGTTGAAGATCAAAGGGAACTACCAACACTTCTTTTGTGGTGCTAGAAGATATGTGAAAGAAGGTTGTCTTTCGGTCACCCTTAGTCAAGCACTGGATCCTTGATCTTTGTTTCTAGTATATTTCTTCCCTTTTCAAGGCTTCATGCCAATTATGTGTTATCTTTTCCTCCTCCATTTGAACCTAGGCGTTGACATTTCCAATAGAAGTTTGGGCTTGGAGGGATTCCAAAGTCCTCACAAGCTCTTTTTTCCCCTTGAAGAAGTCACCAAACTTATGTTTGCTCCAACCTTTGACCTCTTTTCTGATGATTTCCAACTTTTGAGAAATCCTGAATATGGCAGTTCCCCTAATAGGGGTGGCCCACCAAGATTTGACTTGGTCTTTGAACAAGGGGTGGGAGGACCACATAATCTCAAATCTAAAAGGGAGCCAAACCGAACCTAGGAGAGTTAGACCAATAAAGGAGGAGAGGGTTATGATCAAAGGAAGTTTTGGGGAGGGAAGATAGTGTGGAGGTTAAGAGCAACTCCCAGGATGAGGTGGCCAAAAATTGACCTAGACGTACTTGAATGAGATGGGAGCCTTTTCTATTGTTGTACCAAGTAATGGGGTTACCTTTCAGGTCAATGTCTAGGAGACTAGAAGAAGAAATGAAGTCTGTGAGGTCCCCCATACTATCAGAGTAGTCCATTAAACCTCTGTGTTTTTCTGAGGGATATAGGGGGGTGTTAAAGTCACCAACCACCATATACTTAGCAAAAGTGTCCTGATCCATGTATCTAGTGATTTCCTTCTAGAGAGACATCCTACCAGTATGAGTGTTGGAAGCATAGATATTGAGCAAGTGCCAAACTAGATATTTCCTTCTAAAGGTAATAGTGAGGAAATTTGGAGAGAAGGCTAGCAATTCTCCTTCAACAGTGTTGGGGTTCCATAGAGTTCCAATGCCTCCAGAGGCATCAAAGGCCTCAAAGTAGAGCAACTCGACACCAGGCTAGAGATTTCCAGCAAGGGAGGCAAAATTATTGAAGGACATCTTAACCTCTTGGATAAGCAGAACATCCAGCTTGTGAGAAAAAATGTATTTTTTAACAACATTTTTCTTGAGGGGGCTGTTGGTTATATTTTCAGGCCTCTGAGTTTGTCCTTTCCAAGTCCTAGTTTACCTCTTTTTTGCAGATTTTCTTGTGGTCTTGGTGTCTGAAGTTCATTTCATTTTGCCCTAATCAGGTTTGAAGAAACTTTCCCTATGTTTTATCCTTGAAACTCTTGTTTCTTAGTATAGACCCTTGAGTTTTCCCTTGTTTCTTATGTTTCGTCATTACTCTTGGGTCGCTTTAGTGTCTTGACAATGCAAGTGCTCTTTTATTTCAAGTGTTCACTGAATTTTGTTGTCTTTGTTTCATAGTAGTAAGTCACTCAGTGAACTGGTGAATGTGTTAAATCCTAGTTATATGTCATGATAGTCGCTAAGTCTTTGTATCATTCAACGGTTACCCAAAACCTTTGCGTGAATCAGCAAATGTGTGGTCTCCTATTCACTCATCTCCTGGCAGTTTCCTGTTAGCATTCAGTGACTCAGCATGGCAGTTATCTTTGATTCTCCCAATCAAGCGGTTATGTTCTAAAAGACCCAGCGAACTGGTGAGTAGTGTTGATTGTCTTCTCATCTGGTGGCTATGTTTTAATCTCATGAAGACTGGGTCCTACTCAAATTCATTAAATGATTCAGTGACTAAGTCATGTTTGATATCCTCTAAATTTCACAGACATGGCAATGAATTTTGACGGATGGCTAAGTTTTCACTTTGTTTGCTTAATCTTGAGAAAGTGGCAGTGTCTCTAAGTTATGTAGTGATTAAGCGAATATGATATTCGCAAGACCTTAGAGGTTTTAATAGAGCCCCAAATAATCCAGCTACTCGGTGAATGAAGCAAAGGTTGAAGAGTTTTTAGTAGTCACTGATTCTTGGAGTGAAAAGGGTTATGGTCAAGGTTCTTAAATGATTCAATGCCAACCATGGATTATGATGATGATCAATGACCAGCATGTAATCTCAGGAGTTAACCTCTTGTTTAAAAGGTATTCAGTGAATTAGAGATACAAGTCATTCACCCATTCTCAAGGCTTGACTATGGTTAGAATTTTCCTCATGAGAATGCGAGAATACTTTGTTCATTGATTCTCTAGATAAGTGTTGGGTTAAAGCATGTGTCCGAGAACTGGTGAAGTCTTTCAGTTGCTGAAACTCTAAAGTAGATGGGGCTTAGCATGATTATTGAAAGGGTTTCTCGTGCACCGTTGATCATCTTTGGGATCAACGGTGGTCATGAAGTTTCAAGATTAAACCATGAGTTACTGAATTCTTTTGAGATTAAGCGAATAGGCTTGTCACATGATCTCATAGCTCAACCTTGGGTCAGATGTTCTTTCAGAGATTATGAAATCCTCTGCTCACGTGATCACTAAATTTTGTCTAGTTGAGTTTTCATGTCATTAATGTTGAAAGCTATTGCGACGTGGAATATAGTACTATGCCAAGTTGGGAAGGAGTAGAAAGCCATCCAATCAGGTTTTAAATGAAGGCATACATCAGTTAATAAGGGTTTTAATGCAAAAAAAGGCCATGATTACAGCTTGCACCATGTTTTGATTATTTAAATCATTCTGTCAACATCCACGCCATGGCTAGCTCTAATTTGAATGTTGGAAATATGCAGAATTGAATGTCGAGGTGACTCAGGTTGGATTTGTCATGATTTGGTGATTGTATGCACACAAATTTTCAAGTATATAGACATGATTACATAGCTTTTTGTGCTCAAAGTTACTCTGGAGGTAATTGAGATTGTGTTGTTGTAGCAGTGAGCAAGTAGTGCGAAGAATTGTAGAGCTGAGAGTTCCTGCTCTATTAAAAGATGAGTCATCCTGTAGCAAGTGTAGTGTCATCCAGTGGAACCAAGAAAGCACAAGGTGGAGCCCAAAAAGAACAAGGTGGAGATGATAGGGGGAAGCCAAATTATTTAGATAAGTTTGTTAGATTGCTTCCCGATTTGAATCATAATAAGAAGGCCATAGAAAATGTATTCGAAGATCTCATGGACAAGTGCAGGGACCCTCATACTTCTACAGGTTCTGGCTTTTCCCTATTCTCATATTTTTATAATAATAGGAGTAAGCCTATACCTGTATGTAATGCCTGGGTACTAGGAATGGAAAAATTCATTTTGCTAGATGTGTTTGTAGATGTTGAATTAATCATTGAATTGGCTAGGCTATATGATCCTATTTCTAGGTGTATTAGACATGCAGACCAGTCTGTGTTTCTTTCTCTAGATAGGTGGTCTTTTATGAGGGATTTCATTTTTTATGCATCATCCTCTATTGAGATTGATTTAAGGAAAGAGAGGTAGAAATATGTGAGTAATGTGGGGCTAGTGAAGAACCAGATAGTTACGCATATGCCTAAAAATGATAGGTACATAGCCCCTCTCCCACCGAATATGAATGCCCCCTATTGTTTTACAACTCTCAACCGTTATATGAAGGTTTTATTGCATGGATTGTGTAGGATTTTAGGTGTAGATGGGGATGATGATAAGCTACCCATCGACCTTCTAATGATAATCCTAGATATTCAGAACACACAGACTAATACTGACTATGATAATATCCAATATATAATTGATAGGATGCATGATGGATTTGTTTCTGTTAAGGAGAAGAAGAGGCCCATTAAGTTCTTGCATTAATCTCTTCTTATGCATCTGATTCTATACCATCATGTCAATGATTTTGATTCTAGGGTGTTGAAAATAAAAAACCATTTCAAGGATACTCCTAGCCCGGTGTAGTATTGGGTAAAGATTTGGAATACTACATCCAATGAATGTGATTTTGCCATTTTTGAGAATTACTTTGTCCACCCGGTGCTAGAAATGTTGGGTACAAATGTAGTAAGATTACAAATGGCCAGGGAATCATAATTGGGGAGATTTTTACCTAGGAAAAAACTCCACAGTCATCAGAGTTTATGGATGCCCTTAGCCTCCACACCTACTCCCAAGATATGTGCCTCCTAGTGTTCCCATGATGGAATTTATTTGGCAATTGATGTGGATAGACAAGGAGCATCTAGGACCACATAGGAAGGGTACCTTCACACCCCAACAGTTCAAGTTTGATAGTTTTCTGATTGGGAAAAGGGCATTGGATCAAGCTAGTAGTTGGCTACATCATTTCAAGATGACCACAAGGACATGTAGATATGTCAACTCTAAGGGTTTTATTAAGATGGCCAGGTTAACCTTGATTCCAAACATTGGAACAATTAAGGAACATGAGGGCCTTGATGAGGAAGATGTAGTAAAAAATATAATAGATTTTGATGAAGCCAAAAGGAAATGGACCAAGTACTTTGATTTACTAGACTTGGAGACATAGTTAAAGAAGGCTAAAATTCCTTTTGGTGGGTTTTTCCCTGAGCTATCATATTCTTAGAGGATGGAAAAAATGGTAGAAATGCATGGCACCCTGTCCAACCAGTTGCAAGGGATGCTTGAGGAGAGATTAGAAGTACCAAAGAACTATTCCACTTCTGAGCCTAAGGAATTTACTGATGACTCACAAGAGGCTGATAGTCCACCTCTAGCAGGTGAAGAATGAATTATTGATTTGACCTTAGATCCATCAGTGGTGGAGGTCATTCCAGAGCCACCTTTCAAGAAACAAAAAATTGAGATCGGTGAGCCCTCTAGGAAGAAGAAACCAAAGAGGATCCTGGATAGTGCATCAATTCTTGTGCCAGGCACAAGGGCCTATCACCATCAGTTAAGAAAAGCTATCAGGGGAGGAAAGAAGGTAAAGACACAAGAGACAGAGGACTTGACTCTATTACTAGGGCAAGATGAAAGGGAGTTGTCCCAAGAAGAATTTCTCAGTGATGACCATTTTTTCAAGAGTAAGGAATTCATGGACTTCCTTATCTGGAGGAAACATGAGGAAGTGAAGAAGGCCATTCCTAAGGGTATGGAACCAAGTGAAGAAACTTGGAGGGCCTTAACTTCATATGATCCCAGCCTTGAGAAGATCTTTGTTGAGGAAGCCAGAGAGATGGTTAAAATAAGTGGTATGCTTCTAACTCCTGGGTGGGATTTAACTTCTGCCTTTATTATTGATCAAATTAGAAAGTATCCAAAAGGAAGCTTGTCTTATGAAGTACACATTAATGACATGATTAGAGGAAGTGGTTATGACCCAAAGTCACAGGCTATAGCACTTTGGTCATTGGCCCCAAAAAATCAGAAACCCTCTCTAGTCAGTATTGAAGATAAAATGGAGGGTAATAAAATTATGTGGACAATGCAGAATACAACTGATCTTGAAGTTTCAAAGGTAGTGACTCACCTAGCTTACCTCAATGAGGCAAAGACCACACAATTATCTGAGCGATATGCTACATTGTTTGAAAATTCAATGAAGGTTGCCAAGGACAGAGATCTCAAACTCATGATGATCAAGAAGATGGAAAGTGAGTTAGAGGAGCTAAAAGAAAAAATTGAAGAAGCAGTAAAGGTAGTGCCTCCCCCTCCCTTGTTGATTGAAGCCCCACCTCAGTTGGAAATGCAAGTTCATGAATGCCTAGTGGAGGACTTGGAGAAAATAAGACTAGAAGTTGCCTTGAAGACCATAATAGAAATTGTGCAACATAGAAGGAATAAGATAAAATAGAAGATGGAGTCCATTCATCAATCAGTAATCATGTTGCATAACACTAATGCTAAGATAAATGATTCATTAGCTGCTCTGGAGCCACTCCATAGCATTTCGTCTAGAAGGGGTTTATTATTTGATAAACTTGATAGTTTACAAGAGCACAGGCCTGACATTCTTTAGATAGTGACTATTGTCTTGGAAAAGATTGGGTTAGTTGGTTCAGTTTCAAAGTTTTTTAAAGGAAAGTCCAATCAAGTAAAAGCCAAGTTGGCCATTTTTTATAGTGATTATAGTAAGTTCTTGCCTTCTATTTTTGCCAGTGATGGAAGCATAGTTAGTTTGGATGAGTGGAAAAATTCAATGGATCAGTTAGCAATTAGGCATGAAGTTTACCTCAAGGGTGAAAATGTTTTAGACCTGGATGGATGCAATGATGTAATTGACAACTTGATCAAAGTTGAAGGAAATTGCATACGGTTCGTTGCAGAGGTCAAGGCTATAACTAACTCCAAGTGGGACTTGCAAATAAAATCACTTTAGGAGTTGCTAAGTTTCAATTGGCCATCTGAGGATGATGTGGTAGCTTGGGATAAATTGACAAAGAAGAAGCCAGCTGTCCAGGCAACAGAAATAGAAGAAGAAGAGTAGAACACACATGGCACCTAATCTAGAATTTGAGGGAGAGCATGTTTCAAACATAGGATGATGTAAGTTAGCCTATATCGGTGGTCATCATTCATATTACAAATCAAAGTAACTACTTTGAAGATATTTCCAAACAAAGGTGCCACCTGTGAAGTTGTTAGTAGTTGCACACTAGTCTTTGATTCTTGTAATCACTACTTTTTGGTTGGTGCTTTTTGTATTTTAGTGTAAGTCACTTTCCTAGCCATCTGAAGCTTGTTGCATCCTTTTGAGGATTCCAAGATGGCTAGAGGTGTATATAGCAAGTTTTTCTCTTTTGTAAGGGTGGTGGAAGTTTTTGTAAAGGAGACTAAATATACATTCTAACTTTTTTTGAGTTTTTTGTCTAAAATTTTGTAAGTGATACAGTTGAAAATTAATGAAAAGAGACTGAAGTTTCATTACTAGTTCTGGTTGTCTTTGTGTATGGATGTTTTGAATTTTTATGCATCAATTAGTAAGGCTAATTTCATGCATTATTCACAGGGTGAATATAGGGGCTGAACTTGAGTTTCTTTCAAGGAAAGAGTAAAATCTTAAGGGAGGCTTCTGGGATTTAAAATTCTATAAATGGATTTGATGGTTGGGTTGGGAATTGAGAGAGTAGATTGCTAGGTAGTTTACTTAAATTTCAACATCATTTTATTGATGGGATTTTGTAGATCTTCAATTTTTTACTCTGACCGAATGAATAGGGCACTGGTTTAGTTTGATTTATATTTTTTCACCATCATTTGATCAAAAAACTATATCCATTTACTTTACTTGTAAGCTTATGAATTGTATTGGCTATCTCAAGTACATAGATCACATTTGTAATGCTTTAAAGAAGCATTTGGAAAAGGTTATCCTTCCTTGGGGTTAAACTCATAGAAAGAAGAGGGATGAATATCCTTATGTCATTGTTTCATGTTTTTTCATTCATGATTTTCATTGCAGTATTATGCATTAGGATAATTTGGGCCATGTGAAGAAGTTGATTCATATTGTGAAGTTCAACTTAGATTGTCTGAGAGTAATTAATTGTCAAAGGTAAACCCACTTGAGTTTCATACTCAAAGTGAAGAAGGTGCAAGGCCTTAATACCTTAGCATTTGAATCCTATTAGGTGTAGCTATTGGGATTGCATGAGTCATAAGTTTAGTATATTTTTGAATATTTAATCATCTACAAGTCTAAGTGCTAACAGGGGCTATTGAGACCTCTAACATTCCAAGAAAGACAAATCATTTCTTATTTTTAAAACTTGTTTCTAAGGTTTTATGCCTACCTACCGCAACATCCCTTGTAGGCCCTCTTGATCTCCTAGCATGTTCTGATGGCCTACCTCTGGGTGTTTCAAAACCCACATCAACATTCTTGGATTTGGGTTTCTTCTTTTTGGTTTTCCATTGACCATCATCCTCCCCATTGTGCTCATCACCTAGGAAGCTAGGTGAGGAGGGGTAGTTCCACTCCTCCAGCTGTGGGGGGAGATTTTCATTATCCTTATGGGACTTTAGTGTGAGGGAGAATACAATGGTAGGCTACTCTAACTCACTAGTACTATCTACACTTGGCATCGAGGCAATCACAAGGGCATTTGAAGGTTCCTTTGTCACAGCCTCAGAGGGGCTTTTTTTATCCTAAGGCTCAAAAAGAACCTCATTTTTCACCAGTTGGGTAGCAGTCTCCCCCTCTTCCACCATTGGATTTTCTAGCACTTCAGCCTTCAAGAGGGGACTGGTCTTTTTCATCTCTTCACCTGTATTCATGGGTGGTTCCTTGGATATTCCCTTATCCTTTTTTTTGAGGTTTGCTTCATGTAGATATTTGCATCCTTCGCTAGTGTGGCCGTCGGACTTACATTTCTAGAAAAAGAGAGTGGCATTCTCATAAACTAGAGCTTGGGTCCATCTATCTAGCTTAGATTTCAAGATTACAAAGTTGGGGAGGGTTTTGTTAAGAGTAACATTAACATAGAATCTCACAAACACCAACCTGCACTTCGAGCAAGTCACCTAGTCTGCCCTAATATAGGTTCCAAAGGAGTCACTAATCCATCTGAACACATGTTCATCCTATTATTCAAGTGGTAGGCCTGGGAGGCATACCTAAACTAGTGCCATCCTTCTTAGCTCAGTCGCAGGGTTGAACCTAGGTTTCCACTTGGCCAGAGCTAGAAAGTGCTTACTGTGGGCCCATGAGCCTCATAGAATAGAGGTGAGGTCCTCCAAAGTGTTGAACTTGAGGAGGAAAACTCCACTAGGCATAGCTAAAACCAAGACAGACCCCTTGATCTTCCATTGAGTGGAAACCCATTTCCCGCCCATCTCAATGGTGGGTCGGAAGTTAAAGAACCAACCCACTAGTGCCAACTAAAATTTAGTCATAGTCCTATTCACCACATAATTGGGGAGCATGAGTTTTGAGCCTTCCTTGGTCTAGATGAAGTCCACCAGGAGTGATTCCATAGTGTTTTGAGCCTCACTAACAAGATCTCCTTTCCAATTAGTTTTTGGCATGGATGAAGGGGCAGCGGTAGAAGACCACACCCTATGGGTTCCATCCATTGACTCATTCGCAACCTTCCCTATGTCAGAGATAGTAGTCTCGAAACCAACATGGGATCCATCTTGGGGTCCTGGAAGGGAGGAAGATTCCCCCCAAGGGAGGTGGCCATGGAAATCAAATGTTTGAATTCGAGGATGGGCGGGAAGTTGTAGAGTGGGAAGAGTAGAGAATGTTAATGAGTATAATTCTCAAATATGTTATAGTGATCTCTAAACCAAATTTTCACAATATCCCAACATTAGGGAGGTCAAGACAACATTAAGATATGTGAAAGAAACTCTAAATTTTTGTATTCATTACTACCATTCTAATAATTTAAATATTTTTGGATTTAGTGATTTGGATTGGGGAGGTAGTTTGGTATAATCATAAGTATACTATTAGACTTATTCTTTTTTTTTTGTAATTGGTTTGACCATTGATGTTAGAAACTTCATAGTGTAATCTTGGTGGTATTGCTTAATTATTGGAACTTTCAATGTTGCACATTTTGGTAGTCTATTATACAATAAAAGTTTTGTTTATGACAATACAAGTTCACTATGGATGATTTTGGTATTCTATGGAAGATGGACTTGGTTCCACCCATGGCTTGCATGTTTTGGTACACTTGTGTGAGTTTTGTGATCACTATTCTATGAAGTTTCTTGTCATTCCCTAGTGAATACTATGATTTCAATGTTCTTCAAGATGTCCCTAATATCAAGACAATGGTGCAGTCCATTAGATGGTTTTGGTATATTAGATTTATCATGATTCATCTACGAGTAGTTTTAGATATTTTTGAATCAAGTCATAGAGTTAGTTGTTACAATCCTATAATCTTGGTACATCTCATATACATTTTATTTATCTTAAGTATGACCTATTTTAGGTCTTTTTGTAGCATGTTGAAAAGTTTTTTTAAGAATGTTATAGATTTAGGAGTGATGGTAATGCATATAATGTAATTGAAATATATTTTTTATCTTGGACCATCACACATGCTTGGTGTAGCCGACATATGTGTGGTAATATATTTATATAAATAAAGAAAAAACTTTTATATCCAAGGGTATGCACAAGTGATATGAAGTGTTGTAAGACCACTATAGTGTGATTATATGTGATATATATTTTAAAATGAAGATTGTTTCAACATATCAAGAAGATGAATGTTTGGAAAAAATTATTGGAGGAAAAATACCATATATACTAAACATCAGTGTATAATAGTAGAAGATTTTTTATCGGTGATCTATGCACTATCAATTAGAACTATCTCATGTATAGTCAAGTGTAATTATATCAGTTTGAAACTATTTATCAATAATAATTGTAGTCACAATTATCTAATTTCATATTTTAGGGTAGTTAGCCCAGCCATAATTGAGCCAACCTGCAATGAGCACAACCGATAGTGAGCCTTTATACAAATCACCTTAACTGGTGCTTCATTTCATTATAATTAGCTTCTACATAGTTTTCCTAGTTTGGGTTTCCACATAAATCTTGGTGTTCTTTGTGTTGGTGTATATGTGTTTTCATATTTATATCTATTATAAATGTTTGATGTGGTTAATCGATAGATTAGACGTTAATATTATTTTTTTTATTAATTTACCAATAAATTAAAACTTTTATAAAGTGTATGGGAATAACTGAGTCACTACCCATCCCAGTTATTTATCATGTTCAACAATTGGTATTAGAGTCTAGTCTCTTGCAAATAGAGATTAAATACTTGAGGGAGATCATGGATGTTTGAACAAATGGAAGGAGGATACATCACTGAAGAAGATTGGCATATATCATGATGAGTAAATTTGAGGGTACTAAATTATAGAATCAGGAGGTGAAAGAGAATTTGAAGAAAGAAAATGTATGTATCAGTAAGTTGAGAGATTAGATCAGGAAGTTTAAAGAAGGACATAAGGAAGTTAGTTAGGAATTAAAGGAATCAAAAGATAAAGTTGCAAATTTAGAATAGGAATTAAAAAAACTCAAAGGAAAAGGTAGCAGGCCTAGAAAAGTAGAAGAATGTCAAGATACATGCTGAGGAATTTGTCAGAGATGGATTAATACATAAGATGAAAAGTTCCTGGATAGCTAGAGAAGAATTGGAAGTTTCAATAAAATAATGGAAATAATCTAAAGAAATATTCAAGGAGATTATCAACAAGACTTTATAACATAATGAGAAGCTACAAATGGAATTAAAGAAGCTGAAAAACAAAAGAAAAAGTGTGTGAAAGAAGTACTATTTTGGATCATCTATTATAAATGTAGAAATGTCACAATGATAAGGAAGGATTGAGATTTACTGGTGAATTCTCAAGTTATAAGGACAAAGGAAAAGATAAGGTAATTGAAATTGATGCGAAATTTGAAGCAAAAAGAAAGGTAAAAACTTATAATACATATACAAGAAGACCTCTGGTAAGATAATGGAATGATCAAAGGTACTTATCTTTGAATGGTTGTTATATTTTCTATCATTTTGGTCATAAGGTATTTTATTAAAAGATGATAAAGGATAAAATAATTGAATACTTTAATTGTCATAAGTTTTTTCATAAGGCAAGTCAATGCAAGAGTCATGTTTCAAATCAGGATAAGATGAGTGTAGTGAATAATATATTTCATGGGAATTGCTTTATATGAAATAACTATGGTCACAAGGCTAGTCAATGTAGATTTAGAATTTAGCCTATGAGATGTGTACTAAGAGGAATTTTTATTGTTTCAAGTGTGGTCATTATGGTAATACATGGAGATCTGGTGAAGCTCTCGTATATACTAAGAGTGGTAATAATATTTTGGTTGACTGTTAGAATACTAATATGGCATTGATGAAGAAATATGTTACTGGTGTGGAGAGTCTTTTGGTATTGGATCTTGGTAATAATTCTTATGAAAAATAAGTCAAATTCTTTCTCTTAGGGAAAATATTAACATGTGTAATCTCACATCTCCCCTTCTCCAAAGTGATATAAGTTGCAAGAAGCGCATTTCTAATAGGAAGGATAAAGAGTATTAATGATGAGAAGAGAGTTTGGTGTATACAACAGTTAGATTACATCAAAGATATTGAAATTTTGGAAGGAAAATCAATCATGATTTCTTCAAAATTTAAAAGAATAAGTTTTGAATCATTTAATGTTGTAGCACGAAGAGAAGAATTGAGAGTTTGTAGAGAGCCTAAGAAAGATGAATTTTGAAGATATTATGGCACCTAAATTGGTTATTCATAGTATTGGTGCCTTTAGAATGAAGAAAATAAAGAAGGTTGAGATGAAGGAATTTCATCATAGCCATATCAAGCAATTGGAATTTGGGATACCAATGAAGGATTTACAAAGAATAAGAAATCTTGGACTAGACATTTGGGGTTAATTTTCATGGTCCGAGGATAGAGAATTCATCTTGTTTGTGGTGAGTTAGTTTCATGGTGAGAACCTATCGCTATAAAAACTGTATGTGATACTGAAGGAGGTTATTGAATAGATTACTAGATAATGTAGTATTGATGAGTTGCTTGAGAAGAATTCAATTAGGTAACAAGATGTAGAAGCTCTTACTAAGATTGATCAAGATCAACATGCATTTCTTATCAATACTTTTGGGGACTTGGTAAGGTATGTCACATATGGATTTTTCTATAAGATTCAGTTCTAGAATATTGATGGCTTGACTTCTACATTAGTTATGTATATTTTACGTAAGATAGCAAAGAAGAATTTGCAAATGGATATGTGTAAAATTTGTTAGATAATTTTTTTTAAATATAAAGATGATATTCAAATGTGGTTATGATTTCAATTTTAGGTCAATGGTTATGGGTAAAAGCACAATAATATGTCACCCTTTTATAAAGGAAAAGGCTAACAAAATCAAATTTGTTCAACTTTAATAGTATAAAAATGACATTTATTTTTGGAATTCGAAGATGATGTAAACTAATTAAATGTGATAAAATGGTTGAATTTTATAATTAATATTTTTAATAATTTTTTTGAATAAGAATTGATATGTTTTTTTAATTTTAAGAGAAATTTTTTTAATGTAATACCTCAAAAATGGGCTATAAGTTCATTAATCTCCTACATCTTCAATTCGAATGAAATCTACATCAAAGTCCTAATCTAAGGCACGTCTAAACATCATCGAATCATAATTGATTATCTTAAATTCTACATTGGAGAATATTCCTAGTAATATTCCTAATCATCATAATTATCTTTAATTTTATAATTATTTGGCAATAAATCACATTTATCCTAAAATTTGATTAATTGAATATTTTCATATTTAATTAATTAGATTTAATATCTTGCCACTTAATTGTTTAATTAAATTTAATTCTATCTATTATTAATTGTATTATTTAATTTTGACAATAAATCAAAATTCCTATGAATAATTGATTAAATTCTTATTTAATTAATTAAAGCATGTTGTCATTATTTAATAATATAATTTTTAATAAAATTTTGGTAAAATAGTTAATTAAGCCATAAATTAATTATTTTATTTCAAAAAGCAGTTAAGTTGAGAATAAATCACTTTATTTATTTATTAAATCATAATTATCCATGTGCACATTCAAGGACCAGTTAAACTCAAAATTGGAAAATCAATGCAAGTTGTTAGCTTTTTGAAACTCCACATCTTTTTGAGTTTTAAAGTGGATCTAAACTTCTAATTCGAGTTGAACTGTGCTTTTGCATGATTTTTGTGACTTAATTATCTGTTATTTAAAAATAACTCAAAAATCAACTTGAGTTATTTGAGTGATTTATGGCTTTCTTTCACAACCTCCAAAGACTTGGATTTCTATAAAATCAAGGCTTCAGCTCATCTCAAATCATCTCATAATTTTGCAAGCTTACTTTGCCCAAGTCATCTAGGAATTGCACAACTATTTTGGAGAATTGGAATTTGGAGAATCAAAGCTTATTGCGAATCAAGGCTATTGTGAGATCAATTTATTTTTTTACATTCATTTAGATTCTTTTTTGATATCATTGTTAGATCATTTTAGCATATCAATTTCCATATTAGCATAGATTCATATCAGTTTTTATCATTCTTATTGCATAGAAATTTTTTTTTAAAATAGCTTAATTGCATTCAATTTCATATCCATCTTTTGCATTCAAATCCTTCATTTAGGTGTCGTCTAGGTGACTGATCTCGATAACAATCTGAGAACATTAATCTCGCATCTACTAGAAGGCAGTAAATCGCTTGGTTAAATTAGATTTCAATTTTGCACGATTTTGATTTTTGCTAACCTCTAATGTTTTACTGAAGTGTTGTGTCTACAAATCAGGTACAAAATTCACACACACATTTCTGGCACCCACCGTGGGGCAAACCACCTTTGCATGCTGGTTTTGATTTTTTTGGGATCTAAAACCCTAAAGTTTCAAATATTTAATTTTATCTCCCAAACAGATTGGATTTTTAGTCTAAAATTATTTTTTCAAGTTGGTAACATATCAGGGAAGCTACAGTAAAAAATTTAGAATTTTCTGAAATGTGTTGAATTTTTAATAATTTTTTCTTGAAATTATGGAAAAAATTAATATATGACGCAAATCAGCATATTTTAAAGAAATTTTTATATTTTCAGAAAAATCTTTATATTATATAGGGGGTCCATTCTTTGTATTTTAAATTTGGATGCAATATAATAGCTCAAATAGTAAATTTACAAAAACTGGTCTGGTTTGATAAAATGGGTCTCTAGGGCACAAATGAAGAGATTTTTCTAAAAATTTTACATTTTTGGAAAGCTCTCTATTTTTAAGTAGGGGTCTCTATTCTTAACTTCTATTTTTGTGGCCAAAATCATATCAAAAAAATTAGATCTTGTTGACTAGGTCAAATGCAGTGCAAAAAAAATTAAAATTTTGTGATGGGTATGCACTTATTTTTCATATGATTCAATGCATGATATAAGTTGTCATTTGGATTAATTTCTGGTTATTATTGCTCCTAAAAATTGACTTTTAGATCTAACCCTAGGGTTTTCATAAGTTGAATATACCTTGCATATCTTGTTTGCTTGTTGGCTTGTTGGAGAGTTCGTAGCTTGCTTGCATAGTAAAGCTCAACAAAAATTGCTAAAAATCAGGTAAAATCTACTAAGTGCATTGCAAGGATCTCAGGTATTCTCCTTCATCTAATAACATTTCAATTTAGCCTTAAAATAAAACACTCATGTGTCTAGCTTGGGTGATTCTTTTCATGCTTTTGTTTTACACACCTGCATAATTGATACTAGGTTGTGACCCCTTAAAGATTCATTAAGTAGTCTTAGATACTTGTGATTGATCTTGATTGTTATCTTGGGTTATTGAACTCGCTAATCCACTGGCCTCTCATTTCCGCCCTGTGGTTGCAATCTTAGGGCCATAAAGGGGAGGGGTCAACAAGACAGAAGCGTTAAGTGTTCCACTTGGCAACCCTTTTGTGCTTTTAGGAACTCACTTGTTTTCTAAGTTGGGGACTCATTTTCAACTTGTGTGAGGTGTTAAGTGTTCCACCTTATGGACTCATCTCATATTCACTTTAAGTGTTAAGTGTTCCTCTTTCTGCTTTTTGGGTACTTTTGGTAGATTTGCTTTCGGGAATATATCTGTGCTCACATAGTAATTAGGCCCTATGAACACTATTCGTGATTCTTGAGAGATTGGATTCCTAGCAAAATCTTTCTTGATGATAGAATCCTTGTAGGTAGGGAGGATACTTAGTGCGTTTCACATTCAACTTGGTTAGTGCATCTTCTCTTATTGATCGATACATTCTCTCCCAGGAGAGGTTGATAGATCATGTGGGGTTGACATCATGAGCTTTGGTGAATCAAAATTGGTTAGTGCACCTTCTCTTATTCATTGAAACATTCTCTCCCTAGAGAGGTTGATAGATCATGTGGAGTTGGCATCATAGACCTTGGTGAAGAAAAACTTTGTCTTAGCTTGTCGGATTAATCTGCTTGCTTTGTTTGGGTTAAAAGTGAAAAAGTGTCAAAAAGCTTAGATCTGGAGCCAAGTCCCCTTGTGGTATACTATTATGAGTCATCTTTAGAGAGGGTTAACCATAGCAGACAATCCCTTCATAGGGAAAACTGTGTTGACGGAACCTCAAGTGGTCAAAGCCATTTTGGCCGTGGTAGTGACAACCGCTATATAAATGTCCTTGTGGAAGAAATCTCCACAGGTATGGTTCATTGTTGGGTTGTCAGATCTCCCTAGCAGCTCCTGAAGATTAAGTTCTCGGACTATGTCAAAACCCTGGTGCACCAGGATTGGAGTTCACCCCTTTGGATCATAAAAGTTGCAGAGTCAAACCATTACTAAAAACCATAGCGAGGCCAAATTTTCATTTTATAGGGTATATGTGCATCATTGCAAGACATTTTTGGAACATACACAATTAGCACTTCTAAGGATTAGAACGAATAATTCACTTGATTGTTCATGCACAAGGTTGCTTTTGCCCTTGTTCATTGTTTTCAGACATGCTTGAAATCATGTGCTTGCTATTTTGCATACTTGTTTATCTATCTGGTTACTGAAAATGAACAAATCTGTTACAATCCTCAAATTTGGACATTGAAATTTGCAAACAATTTGAATCTAAAAACTCAAAATTTGCAAAATCTGAAGTAAAATTCTTTTCTAGAGTCAAAAGTCATCTTAGGAGGTCAGAAAGTCATACAAGTTTTGTCAAGTGTCATTTCATTACTGCCCATCTGTCATATGAGTTTGTAGAGTGTCATTTGGGAAAATTTTGAAAAATTGTCAGAAAATTGTCAGAATTGCCAGATATTTAGCTTTTTCAGCCTATTTCTAGAATCTGTCATACAAATCACTGTGTCAAGAATAGAGCAGTAGCTATTGAAAATTAGTACACATGTCTCAAAGAATTAGTACACATGAGGAAGACATTCTAATCACAGCTATGATGAAGCAGTTGCAAGCTATGCAAGTTGAACTTAACAAACTTGACAAAGAAAAGGAACCCAAAGAGTTCTCCATGGAATCTCTATACTCTTTTCCATTTGATAAAGGCTTGTACATGTCACCATGCCCCCAGAAAAAATTTGAGCAACGTGACAACCCTTATGATACCTCTTCCACAGAGAGTGACACATCCAGCTTTGGAGACTATGATGACTATGATGATAGACAATGTAATGATACCTATGACACCTTTGTTCCTAAGAATCCTCCTCGTCATTCATTCCTACTTACTACAAATGGGCCATCACATTGGATAGATCATGATGGTGATCCATATGATTCTAATTTTGAAAGAGATTTTGATGGCTTTTATGGACAATACCTTGATTATGATCCATCTACTACTGCTGAGGACTATAAAATGCATCGTGCTAGCTTGAAATGTCAATACTATAAGGATCTCTCCTCTAAGAACTCTCAGGCTGAAAATAAAGATTACACTCTCAAGCAAGATCATGTTAATGTTGAACCTTTGTCTGGTGATGGTTCCATTCCATCCCCTACTTCCTCCAATACTCGTACATTTCCTAAAGCTTCCAAGTCTTTCAAATCTTTCACAAAACCTTCATCTGACACAAGCCCTGATACTTTTCATGTGGTTCCCTATAGTTATCCTCCAGGGCTACCTCTTAAACAAACTCAAGCTAACCTTCACTTGGATGCAAATACTTTCAATAATGATAAACCTAAAGAGCCTAAGCCTTCATATGCTATAATCCCTACTTCAGCTAGTCCTCCACCATATCTTCCAAAGTCTTCCATACAATCCCAACATGCTTCCTTGTCCTTAGAAGTGACTCCATGTCAAGAGGACTCTAAAATTGATAAAGAAAAGAACATAAAGAAAGATCAAGATCAAGAAGCCTCCATGTCTTCCAGTCCTTTTCAGGATGTCTCTTATCTAGTCCATGGCTCTTTTGATCCCGCATGCCCTTTCCCATTCATTCCACCATGTCTTAAATTTTCTCCTAAGCAAGATCAAGCTACTACTTACACCGTTGAGCTTATTGACAATCAAAATAACCTTACCCCACTTCCAATTTCCAAAGATGATACTTCCATTAAGGTTATTGAAAATGGTGTTGTTACTTCCAATGTTAAGCCTATTGAAAATCAAGAGAAAAATGATACGCTTATGCTATCCAAAGATCCTTGTCAAGATCAAAGTCTTCCATCTTCTTGTTCTACCACTCCATGTTCATTTCCACTTTCTACTCTTCCTAAGTCTTTGCAAGCTTTGAACAATCCTATCAAAGAAGGTGCTCATATTCAAGACGTACTTGATTCTATTGAAAATTCTAATGCTCACTCTAAAGATGCTGATATCCTTGGTTGTCATATAGATGTTGATGAACTTGTTGATTATCCTTTTGCATCTTCCACTTCCATCCTTGGACCTCTTCCACCACTACTAAGGGCTTCACATCTACCTTCCATCTTGGGTCCTTATGTCCCTTCACTTTCCCCTCCTAACTCTCCTAATTTTCCATCCATCTTGGGTCCTTACATCCCTCCATCTCCCATCTTTCCTCAAGCTCAACATAGATGCATACCCTTGATTCCTTTTCATCCACCCACCCATTTAAACTAGTCATATCCTCCTTCTTCCACAAGTCCCAAGTCTTTTGGAAGTAACTTGAATGTTCAAGACAAGAAAAAAAAGCAATACAAGAATCCATCAAAAAAAGAAGATCACCATGTCTCCTCCAATAGACATGGAAACATAAAGTCAAAAAAGATATCTAAGAAAAAAACTACAAGACAAGTATGGGTTCCAAAATCCATCATTGAAGATATTCTCTCTAGATCATCAAAAGGAAACAAAAAGCCTACGGCTATATGGATTCCAAAGTCTCTCTTGAAAGAGTCTGGTGTTGAGCAAAAAATGAAATTGACATTCAAGCTTCCAAAGGATTCCACTACATCTCCTTCCAAAAATATTCTTCCATTTCATGCACCCAAACCTCAACCTCTGCTATCCATTCACCATATTCCTTCACGTATTCCTTCATTCACATTTCCTCCACCCTCTCGCCACCCTTCAAGGTGTGTGTTTACATTGATCTTGCATTCCTTTCCATCTACCCTTTCACAATCCTTCCATTCATTATCCTTCTACCTTCTATCATTTTTTCTCATTTGCCTATTCCTCCTATCTTCCAACCTCACTCGCTTTACATAAAACTTTATCCTCCATTTTTTCTTCCATCTCCCTTTCCCTATCAACATCTTTGAGAATATGAATCCTTGGCATATCATGGTTTATCCTTTCAAGGAGCATTATCTAAAAAGATTTCCTTCTTCCAAAAAGGAAAAAAATAAAAGAAAAAAAATAAAATTGAAAATGTGCCTTGGTGGAAACCTGGAAACAGGCACCTTGGTAGCAAAAGTAAAGAGAAATAAATTCATCCTTTGGTGAAAACCACTCCCTTGTGGCACCTTGGATAAGTACCATGATGAAAACCTGGCATTCAGGCATCATGCGTAGTTCTTCTACATATTTCATCCATTCCATCTTCTCTCTTTCATCTTGACAAAGTTGATCTATACACGAACATTTGGCTATTTTGTGAGCTATCTTACGATGATCTTGCTTTCATTCCTTCCATGTTTATCCTTCATATCCATCTTCCTCCATTCATTTTCACCTATCGCTATCCTTTTCCCCTTTGGTCTTGATAAAAAAGAAAAGAAAAGAAAGAAAGAGTAAAACACAGTGCTATGAAGCCTCTTGACATGTCTACTCTTTTGGACTACATCCTGTCCTTCTTTGGCATTACGCTTTTGTGACTTATCCTATGCTGGCCTTTCATTGCTTGTCCAAAAGTGCTTTTACATGAAAAATTTTCCCTAGCTTGAGTATTCTTGAGGAGTTTTCCCTTGAGGATTTCTTCCCTTCACTAGCTTTCATTCTCTTGTCTTCCATCTCTTCCACCAGCTTGTCAATCCCTCTTGTTCAACACCTTGCTAGACATTCGGACTACACAATATGATCTTACTTGGGAGTTTGCAATGGAAAAAGATGCTATCAAGTATACCAGTATCAAAACTAGTATCAGAACAAGTATCAGAACCAATTATCAGAATCAGTATCAGAATCAGTATCAAAACTAGTATTAAAACAATTATCAAAATTAGTATCAGAATCAGTATCAGAACCAGTATCAGAACAAGTATCAAAACCAGTATCAGAACTAGTATTAGAACCAGTATCAGAACTAGTATCAGAACTAGTGTCAGAACAAGTATCAGAAAACCTACTGGGGCTACACCTTTTGCTTTAGTTTATGGGTCTGAAGCGGTACTGCCTATTGAGGTTGAAATCCCATCACTCAGAATCAAAATGCATGGTCTAGTAACTGATGATGACTATAGAGTGTCTAGGTTACAAGAATTGGAACTAATAGATGAGCATAGACAAGCAGCACATGATCATCTCAGAGTATATCAGAAGAGAATGTCTAGAGGCTACAACAAGAAAGTCAGACAGAGAATTTCAGGTTGGTGATCTAGTCTTGAGAGAAAATCCTAAAAATCAATCCCATTGAGAACGCAAGGGGAAGTTTGAACCCAACTAGCTAGGTCCCTTTGTAATCACTGCTACTTTTGGCTCTGGTGCCTATCAACTCTCAACGACTGAAGGAGAATAGCTCCGAGAACCAATCAACATTCTCCATCTGAAGAAATTCTATGCCTAAGGCATTCAGTCTATGGTTAAATATCCTGAAAAAATCCTAAAAATTAGAAAAAGTCCTAAAAAAATGAACATCTTGGTGAAAACCTAGCAATAGGCACCTTGATGATTCGCAAAAAAATCATAAAATATCAAAAAATTGAAAAAAAATTGAAAAATGAAAAATACAAAAAAAGAAAAAGAAAAAAAAAAAGAAAGTGCCTTGGTGAAAACTTGGAAACAGGCGCCTTGGTAGCAAAAATAGAATCTCTACCAAGATGGTGAAAACCTGACAAAATGGGTGCCACTTTTTCAAAACACTCCATCTATCAGCACAATCTTGGTCTTTCCCAGCTTTTAGTCTTGCTTTAGTTTGTACATATCTCCCGGTTTGTTTCAACATTTTCAGTTTTCAATAAGTCGGTCTGTACACCAACCAGCTCAAGCGTCTATATCCTATCAATGTTTAACACTTGGGGGAAATCAATGTCATATCTTATGGTCTCCCATGTATCTTAGATGGATCATATCTAGTCAAAGTCCTTTGAAGCTTCATGTGAGTCAGTCAGTCAGTCTTGTCTCTAGAAAGGATTTTGCATCTACAACAATGCAATCAAACATCAAAACTCAACTGAAAACAATCTATGCTTTTTACATGCTTTTATCTCCTTGTATGCTTACTGATTCGCATTGAGATTTTTGCATATTGTGTCCCTTCGAGCTCTTCGATGATGTCCTTTATAGGATTTAGAGAGTGATGACTGGGGGCATAATCTTTTCTTTGTCTTCTACTTTTATGTGAAAATCTAACAACTTTGGAAATTCTGGATTGAAATGGTGTCCAACTATAAGAGCCTCTATCTTGAATTGGATGGCCATGTGTACCTCAACCATTGATACCCAGACAATTCAAGGAAGTTTGATCTAACTATTGTCTTTTTGAGTAAGTTCTTTTCTCCTACTATGGAACACGATCTTGCCTAAGGATGTGAACGATAAAGGATCACTACGGGTAATTCACATTGGATTTAGAATGATCTCTTGACTCTTTGATGTATTTGCAATGCAAGGCATATTTAGGTCATCACGACGTTCATATTTTGATGCTTATACAAATTGCTATATCAAAATGGACATGATATTCAGGTCATCCTGGCATTTATGCCTTGTACTTATATCTAATCTGACATTTTGAAAATAAAATCAATATTCATATATCCATGGTTGTTGACCAGTGGGTGTTGTATTGATTCTTGCACATACAAATCGATATTCATATGTCTATGGTTTCATAGCTAGTGGGCATTGTATTGATTTATCTGGTTACCTAAAAGTTCAATGATGATAACAAATCGACACATGATCAGTGACTAGGTCCTAGGTCTTAGGTTGCATTTCATTTTGCATGTCTCTTTGCATTTTTCATGTTTGCATGATCTCACAATGGCTAAACGAACTTCAATGCTTAAATGATTCTTCAAATTGCATCTTCAGATCTAACAAGAGCTGAATCTTACATGAAGGTTCCTCCAATGAAATAGCAAGTAGAATCCTTTCTAGGGATCAAAATCAAAATCTAAGATTGTTTATATTATTAACTACTTGCATAATCAACCTTCAATCATCACAGAAATCTAGCATTCAACTTAACTGATTATCTAACATCAAACTATCAAAATTTCAACTTGGTCAACCATGGTCAACTCATGGTCAAACCTAGCCAAACCTTGGTCTCTAGGACCTCTAAATGATGCAGAATGTGCTCTTGAACGTGTATAACCACTTTTCCCATCAATCAACATGCTTCTGAACTATCAACGCTGACTTTTCTTGTCAGATTTCAATTTTAATCCCGAAGGGGGCATGGTATTGCACATCAATTCAAAGTCTGTAAATCAAAATTCTATCGATCAAATCTATCAATATCTTTCATCAGTAAACAAGATAACAATCACGTCTAGTTACTGATTCATCAAAAAAGTCCTCATCACTCAGGGCAAATCTATCATCACTTGGGGCATATCAGATTCATCAAGATCCATATCAATCTGGTATTCTCCTAATCTTGTAAACTGTATTAGTTTTTGCAACCATCAGATCATAGTGTTCTTTCCTTGGTTCTTCGGCAACTGAAGGGTTTGGATGTGATACCTGCTAGTTCTGCTAAGACAATCGAGTCTAGAACGGGTCACTCACTTCTTTGCAATCCTAAGGTTTGGAATCAGGTGTTTTGACACTTTTTCACAATCATAGGTTCATTTGTTGTTATAGCGAACATTATCTTTGGTCACTCAGGACCTATTGTCTCCACATCAAATCAATATCAATCAGCTTCTGTCTCAATTTCAAACATCAGTTTCATATCTCTATCAAACACAGACTATCTTTGAACCACTACGCTTCGCACAGTAATTCAAAGAGGGGCAAAATGTAATACCCCAAAAATGGGCTATAAGTTCATTAATCTCCTACATCTTCAATTCGAATGAAATCGACATCAAAGTCCTAATCTAAGGCACATCTAAACATCATCAAATCATAATTGATTATCTTAAATTCTACATCGGGGAATATTCCTAGTAATATTCCCAATCATCATAATTATATTTAATTTTATAATTATTTGGCAATAAATCACATTTATCCTAAAATTTGATTAATTGAATATTTTCATATTTAATTAATTAGATTTAATATCTTGCCACTTAATTGTTTAATTAAATTTAATTCTATCTATTATTAATTGTATTATTTAATTTTCACAATAAATCAAAATTCCTATGAATAATTGATTAAATTCTAATTTAATTAATTAAAGCATGTTGTCATTATTTAATAATATAATTTTTAATAAAATTTTGGTAAAATAGTTAATTAACCCATAGATTAATATTTTTATTTCAAAAAGCAGTTAAGTTGAGAATAAATCACTTTATTTATTTATTAAATCATAATTATCCATGTGCACATTCAAGGACCAGTTAAACTCAAAATTGGAAAATCAATGCAAGTTGTTAGCTTTTTGAAACTTGACATCTTTTTGAGTTTTAAAGTGGATCTAAACTTCTAATTCGAGTTGAACTATGCTTTTGCATGATTTTTGTGACTTAATCATCTGTTATTTAAAAATAACTCAAAAATCAACCTGAGTTATTTGAGTGATTTATGGCTTTCTTTCACAACCTCCAAAGTCTTGGATTTCTATAAAATCAAGGCTTCAGCTCATCTCAAATCATCTCATAATTTTGCAAGCTTACTTTGCCAAAGTCATCTACGAATTGCACAACTATGTTGGAGAATTGGAATTTGGAGAATCAAAGCTTATTGCGAATCAAGGCTATTGTGAGAGAAATTTATTTTTTTTACATTCATTTAGATTCTTTTTTCATATCATTATTAGATCATTTTAGCATATCAATTTCCATATTAGCATAGATTCATATCAGTTTTTATCATTCTTATTGCATAGAAAATTCAAAAAAAAAAAGCTTAATTGCATTCAATTTCATATCCATCTTTTCAATTCAAATCCTTCATTTAGGTGTCGTCTAGGTCACTAATCTCGATAACAATCTGAGAACATTAATCTCGCATCTACTAGAAGGCAGTAAATCACTTGGTTAAATTAGATTTCAATTTTGCACGATTTTGATTTTTGCTAACCTCTAATGTTTTACTGAAGTGTTGTGTCTACAAATCAGGTACAAAATTCACACACACATTTAGTAACTAAAAAAATGCTGAAAATTATTGGTCTAGTTCCTACGAAAAAATTATCACTACTACAGTTGGCCTACTTTTTCTACCAAAATTTTTGACCAAAAAATAAAATAGTTTTGCTTGGTCAGATTATAGAAGGAAAACTTTTTTTTTTAAAAAAAATTTATGCCCCTGTTTGTCGAAATATCGACAAATCCCATGGTGGTCAAAAATTTGACAAACACGGGCATAACTTAAAAAAAGGGGGAATTTCATTTCTCATTTCATTATTCCCGGTCGGTAAATTAGAAGGGTACAACACACCTGTGAAGGAGATTGAGCAGCTAAAACAACTCAAGGAGATTGAGCTTAGAAACCTTAACTTGGGGTTTTTGGACATTTTTCATTCTTTCTCTCAACTGTTTAATTTACTGGATACTCAATCAGCATTATCATTTACTTCGAGACTTATTTACTATTTGATTTATGCTTTGAGACTAGTTTTACACCTCCTAATTGTATACATTTTCATACACTTGGGTTTTACACCTCTTGATTGCATACATTTACATACATTTTGGTTTTACACCTCCTGATTGCATACATTTGCATACCCTACTATAGTTGAATTCATGGTACTTGGATAGTCTGTTTAAGATTTTTCTTTCTTGGCAACCAAAGAAACTCACCTAATCTTCTACTTCAACTTGGGGATTCTATAGATGTGTGTCTACCTCTCCATGAGATTTTAGTTGAAGCAACCAATGCATTCAACTCACTATAATCTCCTTGCAATGCTCTTCCATCCCTAACCACACTCAACTGGCTCACCTAGGGCATCATTGCAAACATATAAAATGAGCTTCCTAGGGCCCCTCCTTCTCCAAACATATAGTACATGGAGTCTCCTCACCCATTCCAAGATCCCATACAAACATGGCAATGGAATGATGAGCTAAGACTCCATTTGTTCAACCTGCCTGTTTCAAACCAGCGACAGGGTACTTAACAAAAGAATTAACAAAACTAGTTGGAATGCTTCCAAAATAAAAACAAACACAACATAGAATGAAAAAAAAACTTGTACTAAATTTTCCAATAGACACTGTGAGCTATCTAATCCATTAATCAACTGAAAACAAACAAACAAAAAAACTCAAGAATTCACTAAAACTGTGTTACTCTGCAAGTCTTCTTAATTCCAAATGTTTCCCCCCCCAAAATTTTTCATAGGTCGAGGGAGGCCTCTTATAGTTGATCCAATCCCTAATTCGATGGTTTCAGATAGTTACATAACCATTTTACTCGAAAATGCTCCCTTTCACAAATGTTGTCAATGTTGTCAATGACAACATTTCCAACTTGTTACAACCTTTGGGATTTTGGTTCAAAACTTGTTGTTAAAACACCATAAGACCCTAACCATGACTTAGTTAGGTTATTTATACCTCACATAGGCCACTTCTACCCTTCTTTTCCCAATTTTACCCCTAAATGCTTCATTCCAACTTTTGCCACAATATTGGTAACTTGGGTACAAATTGACACTTGCCTTCACAAAGGTCACATAAACATAACAAGACCTCCACTATAAACCTTTAGACATCCTAGGACCTATCTAGTCCTATTATTCCACTGGTGGTGTGGCTAGAACCACTACAAGCCAAAACTTAATTAGGAGCCCCTAGGTCACTAATGAGCCTTACCTAGGTGCTCCTGCAACATTAATGTCCCTAGAAGCATATTCATTTGATCATCTCTCTCGAGGGTTGACTCAAATTTGTCACCAAATAATATTAGTTAAAGATCTATTGGGATCAAGATGATAATACTAAAAGTTGATATTTATGTCCTTGACATTACTTCCATTGTTCTTTGATTGATGTTTCCTCTTTAAGGCTCATTATTCTATACAAAAATCTAATTTTCATTAAGAGAAAACATACATTCTTTATGTTCATTGTTTTAATTATGTTTATCTCATTGTTCACTACATAGTTTCTCATATTCTTGATGTCATCAATACATTGTTGATCTTCATTGGGTATGGTAATCACTATTTTTTAAATTTCAAATCTCTTTAAGGTATATTCTTTGACATGCATCTTTGGTATTACTATTTTGATCTTTTGCTTCCTGTTCTTTTTAACTTCTTCACATTCCATCTCACTATCATTCCAATTCAAATTTTCATTGTATATTGTCTTCTCACTCCATTTCTTTTTCTCTCACCGAATTTTCATGATAGAGATGTACTATCCTCTTCTTCTCAAATTGTGTCTATCTATGTCATACAATAACAATATTTTGATCTCCAAAAATAACACTAAGATCTCTCTTTTATCTTCTCTTCATCACAAGTTTACTATTTTGCATCTTTGATTTTATTGTATTTTGGTGCACATCATTGTTTAAGCCTTTCACAGTGCCACTTCTATGAAAACATTATACATCATTGTCCTTTGTTCTTTTATTTCTTATCATTGCCTCATTTTCACCATCTACTATCACATACTTTTTGACTATCTTTGTTCTTGATAGCATTCTATCTCCTTTCTGCCTTTAGATATTTGACATAACTTCCCTTTAATACATATTAATGAAATTTTATTTTCATTGTCTATGATATGACATCAACCATTTTCCCAATTTACCTGGGATCTAACAATGAGTAATAAAAAGGTGATGAAATACATGAAAAGAGGCCTTTCACTATTTGATGACCTTTTGAAACCCGATCATTAAAGGATCCTAGAATCTACTACTAAAAATAGGAGAAAACTCATGGTTTGAATGCTTATTATTTTAGAAAAATAAAATTAAGGGTAACTGTAATATTTGAAATTTTAAAATTAGCCACATGGTCAAAACCATAGGCAACATAGGATAAGGATGATCTTCTCTTGTGTGTTGTCTATCTTGCCACTAATTTTTGTTTCTAATCCATGGGGCCCTTTGTTTATGTTGGTGGTGTATTTTCTTTGATCGATGTAAAATGGAATATATGTGTTAGTTGCAAAATCTCTATTCAAGAAATCATCTTATGGGTCAACAACATTACATTATATATGATCATGCTTTATTTTGTTTGACAATAGAGCCTCAATAATTTAACCATGTTGAAGGTGCCTCATTTTATTGTTTGGCCAAGTGACTTATATTGCTATGTTTCATTCATTAATATTGGATGATGGATCTGTGTCCTACATTCCATATTTCTTTTTATCCAAGTATAGTTTTTTGGAACACATAAGGGTTGTTACTACACAAGATTAATTGTTGTTTCATTAACATGATTTATATTTTGTCTTGGAAATTTATTTAACTTAATATTTTTATTATCTCCCATTATTCTAACGACATATTCTCATCTTTGTAACCATTTTGTTTATATTAAGCCACTCTTTCAAGTAGCTATTAGAGCCATTTCATATGAATAGGTAATGAACACACATATTTGCATAAGAACTATCAGGAGCTTACCCTGCAACACATGTACTATTGTAGGGTCTAGCTCGCAGTAATGCTTGGTCGACAAATCTACATGTTTTTCACCTATGCATATACCTTCTCTGATCGACTCTTATATGCACATGTACTATTGTGGACATGTAGATTTTCTATAGTTGTGATGATTTTTCTTATTTCTTATCTTTTGTCCCTTTTTTATTTCCTATGTCTATCCTTGGTGATAGCATTTTGAACATTGTTGACATACTTAAATAGAATACACAATACCAAATGATGAATGTTCAATTGTTGTAATGGAAAAGCATCATAATCATCCATTTCTAAAATTTGATTTGGTATGATAAATGTCCCTTTGCATTGAGAAAATTATAGTTGAGAAAATGGTTGTTTAGTGATGATTTGTATCAACAAGTTGCAAACAAAGCACCCTTCTTCCACCAATGAGTCATTCCATTCAAGAAAGACCATGTCTAACGATATCAACCCACAACAAAATAGGGAGACAATTGCTAGACTGTGCTCTAACTTCAAAAGAAAAGGTGATAGAAAATGTTATTGTCCTTTCAAAATTTATAAGGGCTTGAAGACTCAAAGATATCTAATCAAAATAGCTGAGGAACATTGTAGGAAACATGGTCACATTATAGGGGGAAACAAATTTGATCCATTGGTATGTATTTTAATAATTTATAAAATGCATAAGACATGATTTGATGATGACATCATGGTCATAGTTAATATAAGGTCATCATTTTGATATAGGTCAACCACCCTAGGTTTCATGTTATGGACCATGACAATCCAAAGAATGTGGATTTCCAAATGAGGGAACATGGAGGTATGAATATAGAAATAGAAGATAATGATGGAAAAATGGTCTGCACTCCCCTCAGGATTTGTGACATGGTTTAACAGCCTTTTGTGTCTTCTATAAGTCCAGTGGTTGTATTAGGCATTAAAAGGTTGATCTTTTGGTGCAATGGCAACCACTACTTGTAACAAGTGGTATGAGAGCTTGGTCACATGTTTGAATCCCCTCAGGTAACGCTGAGGGGGAGATTGTTGGCAAAATGGTCTGTGCTCCCTTCGGGATTTGTTACATGGTTTAATAGACTCCTGTGTCTTCTATAAGTCTAGTGGTTGTATCAGGCATTAAAAGGTTGATCTTTTGGTGCAACAACAATCACTACTTGTAACAGGTAATGATCTCATGGAAGAAGATCATGATGATCAAGATCATGATGATCAAGATGATCACAATGATCAAGATGATGATGATGATGATGATGATGTTGATGCAGGTGACCTTGATGTACCTATACTTGAGAAGGCACATGAGCCCCTATATGAAGGCTCCCAAACAACTCTTCTTGTTGTTGTATTGTTGTTGGTGAACTTGAAGGTTATAATGGTTTATCCAATGTAGTAATGACATGTATGTTAAGGTATGTCATCTTTTTTCATTTTTTTGGTCATAATTCCATTACAATTAACAAATGGTGAATCATGTATCAATTACTATCATTTATATTAACAAATTATATTTTTGGTCATAGGTTGATAGGTGAGTGTTTGTTACCACCAACAAACATTGTACCTCACTCATACTGATAATTATCTACCATTATGAAAGATATTGGAATGGAGTATCAAACAATACATGCATGTCCGAATGATCATATTATATATCATAAAAAACATGAATTTGCAACAGAATTCCCTAATTTTCATATTAGTAGATATCAATTAGCTCAAATAAAAAAAAGGTGCCTCGCAAGGTTCTTCGGTTTATTCCCATTATTCCACATCTACAATGATTATTTAGGTGCAATAGCTTAGCATAATTTATGGAATACCATGCATGCAATAGAAGTCAAGATGACATTATGCAAATGCCTGCAGATGGTTTGACATTTAAGGAAATAGAGGAAACTTGACCAAACTTTAAAGAAGAACCTCATAATCTTAAGCTTTCATTGGCAACTGACGGTGTCAATCTGTTTGGAGAGATGATATTTATTTACTCGATGTGGCCTATTTTTGTTATCAACAATAACATTCCTCCTTGAATGTCCATAAAGAGAGAGCACATAATGTTGGCAATGATTGTTTCAGGTATTTTTTAATTTAATAGTCATCTATTATGTAATATTTTTGTTCATTCAACTAGGTAAGTACCAAGTTAAAGATATCAATGTATATATTAAGCCCCTTATCGACGAGTTGATGGCATTATGGAATGGGGTCACTATGTATGACATCTCTAGACCAATAGGACAAAGAAAATTTCAATTCCATGCAATGCTTGTATGGACAATACATAATGCCCCTGGGCTAACACCATTTTGTGGTATGTTATAGTGCTAACACAAAGTTAACATATTTAATCCAATTATACATGATTTTGTACGTCTTAAGATAAAGGGAAAATTTGCATGTCTAGTTTGTGGTCCAAAGATGAAATCTCATCATTCAAAAAGTTTAGGAAAGCTGGTGTTCAATGAGCAATGAGCATAGACACTTTCTCCATAAAAATCATAAGTACCAAATTATTGAAAAATATCTTTTCAGTAGGAAAGAAGATACTACATCAAAGCCATGGAGAATGACACGTCACCTATGGAAGTTGGAATAGCATAAAATAAATCATCGATGTAATGTCATTCTATCTGATGGTTTTTGTTTGAAATTTATATTTTGATATTGTGTTTTGTTTACTAATGATGTAATTGATGCTGGTGAAGGTTGTCAAGGCATTAATGACCAACTTCCAAAAGGACTAAAAATTTATCCTACACAAATTATTAGGTTGTCGTACTATGAAAAATTCTCAATCGTGCATTTTTTTGATGTTATGCATATTGGAAAGAATGTAACAGAGACATTATGGAAAATGTTGGATGGAAGGCGTGACAAAGACAAAACTGTCAAAATTTGTAGTGACATTGAAGAATCCAACCATGCAATAAAAAATGTTATTAGATCAAATAAAATGGAGACCAGATTGATACAAGTGCCCTTAATTGGTTATTGTCGGAGCAGCAGAGAAATGTTATAAAATAAGTCATAAAAAAATATGATTTCCCACAGGATTTGTTGCGAACATAAACAATCTCATATTAAAGAAAAGTGAATTTGTGCTAGGGATGAAAACACAGGATTAGCATACATTTATTAAGGTAATTCATGTTATTTTATATTCACTATATCTTTGTATACTACATGTAGTTTTCATTGCATTATTTTATAAAATATTGATAAGATCATTTTACAAATATTGCAGTATGTTCTACCTCTATCTCTTCCACACCACTTCGATAACAGTGTCAAACAAGTTATATATTATCTTGAAAAATACATGAGGTGGTTGTCATCAAAAGAAATCAATAAAAAGAATATAAAATATTGGAAGAGAAAAATTCCTCATCTTATGTATGAAATGCAAAAGTGCCTACCTTCAACTTTTTTCAATGCACAAGAACACTACCTCATACATCAAATTGAAGATATTGAATTGTGTGGACCTGTACAAACTAGGTCAATGTGGATGGTTGAGAGGCACTTGAAAATTTTGAAAGGTTTGGTTTGATCGAGAGAACATCCTGAGGGTTCTATGGTGGAGGGATATATGGTATACCAGACCATGGTGTACATTAGTGAATATCTTCCTAAGTTTGCAGCAAAGATCCATGTAGATCGTATTTGGGATCCAAACTCTATTGACAAATTCAAAGGGGAGTACTTGATGGGAAAAGGTAGATTGAGGAATGTAAGAGGTAAATATAAGATGTTATTCTAGTTAATTAATTCTTATAAATCTTCAATTTAAGTTATTTATAATTGGTGTATTTTTTTTAACACATTTGGTCAAGAGTCAGATTTAATACATTTATATATTGCAAACAATCTTGATTGGATGAAGGTATGGATTGAACGATGTCAAAAAAATGGTTTCTCATTAACATGGGAAGGTGTTGCTTCATTGGTTAGAGAAGCTCATCGTAATGGAGATTCCAATGTTACGCCAATGGTAATTGATCTTAGCATATGGTTTAAGAGGTAGAGAGGTATGTACAAATTTATTAATGATCATGACTCATATGTTTTATATAAACTCATGATGCAAACAATTTTCACATGCTTGAAAAATTGTAAGTCAAGCACCACAAAGCTATGTACTATAATGGTCACAAATTTTGCATAAAAAAGTTGGATGACACGAAGAAAACTTGTGATTCTGGGATAACTGTAGTTTTTGAAGTCACTAATATATCATCTAGAAATGATATACATCCTCAAAAATCTCAAAATCAATACTATGGAATCTTGAATGATATAATTGAGTGTGACTTTATCTCCTTCAAATTAGTTCTATTGGTTGTAAAATGGTACAGGCTATGACTGAATCAAAATGATCCTGATAGAACTATTATTCAATATGATAATAGATTTACAATGATTAATACAAGGTCATTTGAGCCAATTGGAGATGAGCCCTATATTCTTCCAAGCCAATGTGAACAAGTATTTTACTTAGAGGTTCCACATAAACAGGGTTAGTCATTTGTTGTTAAACATGATCCAAGAGGAAGGCCAATAAAGTATAATGTTATGGAAAAAGAAGATATTAACGATCATGAAGAAGAAGAAGATGATGAAGATGATGATGATGATGATGATGATGATGATGATGATGATGATGATGATGATGATGATGATGATGATAGTGATGGTGATGATGATGATGGTGATGGTGATGCTGATGCTGATGCTGATGCTGAGGCTGATGCTGATGCTGATGATGATGATGATGATGATGATGATGATGATGATGATGATGATGATGATGATGATGATGATGATGATGATGATGATGATGATACATGTATATATTTTTCTTATGATGCTCAATTAATTGCTCTTGATACATGTATATGTTTTGTTTGATTGTCACCCTTTTTGCAAATAGGTAATTGACTATAGACATCATCACCCCTTTTGTTGACGATCTTTCATTCCATATATAAAGTAAATTTGTTCATGTTTACGATCTTGCATATTGTTCATGTTGTCTTCTAAGTTATTTGTAGCATACGTATCATGTAATTTTTATCTAACTGAAGATAAATGATTAACATATGCAGGAAATTTAACCCTTTTGGCAAGGATCCTGCATAGTGACATGGATCAGTAGGTATAAGTCAATAAATAGACATAATTTTCTTATATTCTTCTTTTTTATCACTGAGCATGTATGTTATAAATAGACATATTATATAGTCATATAATGTAGAGACAAAGAAAAACTATATAGATATATAACTATATAATCACTTTCAACTTACATTTTATATCTCCCACGTATAGACAAAGAAGAACCATACATATGGGTCACGACTTGATTATTCTATATATATTATTTAATTATTATCAAAATTCTATTTGAAGTAGGGACGTGACAATATCTCATTTAATGGATTGCAGGACCCACCAAATAGGTACTTGTCAGACTATTTACATCAAATGAGGGAAATGAGGGAATGGTAGATGAAAGTTGTACATGTAGTACGGCTAGAATAAGGAGATCAACTAGAGGTAAAAAGATTAGAAAAAAAATTAATAAACGTATACAATTTTTCCTTGCTAAAGAGGGGTCATGTTCTTATGATGATGAGACCAAAGGCAACATCAAGGTTCCCTCTCGGTACACACATCTTGAGAAAGAATGGGTACCCAATGAGCTACCTCCAATTAACACTAATTTTTGTGTTAATGAGAGGATATATCACATAGCTCCATCCTCATTACATGGTTTGGGCCTATTTTCCATGGATGGGATAAAGGTATGTTGCAAAAAAGTAGTTGAATTGATGGAGTATGTTGGTCCTTGTTACAATTACAATGATTGGACGTTGATTGTTCAATATTAAAAAAGTATGTGTAGGTATGCACTATCAGCAAATTATATATAATCGAAATAAAATGATCAAACTAAAATATTTTCTATGTACATTGATGCGAGACCAAAAGCAACAGGGAATATTGCAGGTTTTATAAATAGTACACAACCTTCCTCAACTAATAAGAAACCCAATTGCATATTTGATGCGAGGGGAATCAAGTTTTTGTATGTGCGATAAAATCAATAAGTGTAGCGAAAGAACTGCTAATAAATTACCATTTAAATCACATAGATACAAACAAAGTTACTATCATGAGGGTGGTAAGTACTATATTCCATTTTATTAATAAGTTTTTTTTGCTAAGTCTATTGCTTTTAGTTCATTGACATTTTTATATTTAATCTTTGTCACAAGATGATATGGATCCCCCACATGATAGAGGCCGCGAAGATGCTCATCCCACCCATTCTTTAGAAATGGTAAACCTTATTGAAATTGTACAAATTAGATAGTTGAAAAATGTTATATTATTATGTTATTTTATTTAGGGTTTTGGACTTATTATGATAGTTTTACTGATATTCCTATCATAATTTAATGTTCATGATAGGGGAAAAGCACCTACAACAACATAGGCAATAGTTGTAGATAGAGATGACGATATCCCATAAATCCCTAATTTAATAAATATGTTGAAGAAAAAACTAAAAAGAGTCAATGTAGAAATTATTAGCATTTTGAAAGATGCAAATCCAACTGAGTAGATGTTGAAGAGGCAAGATGAATTGATGGTGCAAGTACACCATTTTGAAGTAAGCAGTAATGAATCTTTAGTTATAACAAAAGTTCAATAAAGGTTTATATTTTATACTCTTTTATGTCGTGAACTAAAATATGTATGTGTTCTTGTTAAAAGTTTTTTTCTTGGTCAAGGACATCATAGTGAGGCTGGTACTAGTAGAGCTCTGGCCACCTCAGGTAAAATAATCCTCAAGTTGACAAGTTACAAGGAATTTTTTTTGGGAACATTCAAAAACTTCTTAAGTTAACTCTTACTTTTATTATTTCAGAATGTCTTTGCTAACAATGCATTGTTTAGGTGATCAAGTGCAGGTGAATCCTCCTAGGAGGTCGACCGACATCCATCCGAGATTTTCTAGTGCAATGTCAGAAACAAGGGGCATGCAAACATCGACACCTTCATGTTCTATGGATGGTAAATCCTTGTTTTTCTATATTTGGTTTTGTGTTAATTATGAAATGATAATTTATACTTTAATCTTGGGTGTATCTAATAGTGGATTAATTTTGTGGAGTAGGAGATACATCGGTGTCATCTGCTATGCCAGATATAGATCAGAGTACATGTATTGGTGATAATTCACCATCATTTCCTAGATCTACCCATGTTTCTACCACGAGAGTTATGCAAATGTCATTATTGATTGACAATAAAGAATTGATGTCTTTAAAATGTCCTAAGCTTCTAGGTACTTTAAAATTATTATATTTTATTTTGTAATATGTATTTACCTATTCATAACAAGTTTTGGATTGATGATCCCATGACATTTTTTGTAGGAAATGATTTTTTTTATAAGATGGTTAATGACCTCACATTGAAGATATTCGGGCCCACCATACATACAAGGTGAAACATCATAAGTGAACTAACCCTATCCCACTAATTGTATTTCATATCATTAATTGGTATAGTATTTTTCCTTTCATTCAGGCCTTTTCTTTTCCTATATTCAAGGTACACAACTTTAGTTAATTTTTCTATCTAACAATTTTGGTTTTTTCTTAAAAGGTGGAACTTACAAGAAAAAAATTTAAAAGATCAGCTCATTAAAGATTTAGAACATGATTTTGGTAGTAATATTTTTGAGGAGAAGAAAATTTTAGAAAAAGTTGCCAAACATCTTAAGATTGTGAGGGACTCATACAGAAGGAGTCTCGTCCAGAACCCAAAGTATGAGCGTCCTCCCTTTATTCGAGTGAGGGATTGGAATGAGTTCATTTTGGATGCAAAGGAGAAAGGGGACACTCGAAGAGGAATTACACCAGCAAATGAGAGAAGAAGGTATGAAATAGTATTAACTACTAGTACAATGTAATAATGTACTAATTATTAATCTTTATATCTATATCATCTAACATATTTCAAACTTTTCATAGGTTGTAGGACACATCAAAGGCAACAAAGGCTAGGTTGTAAAAGATAGGGTAGCACAAACTTGGCTCTATTGGATATTCCAAAATTAAAGCATGAATTCTAAGTAGCAGTAAATGAATTCCAGAGAAAACTTATTTATAAAATGCAAATAATTTTGTTTAATCAAAAAATGCAAGGCTCATAATTTAATTTAGAGGCCACGAAAGAAACAAAAAAATTGCCTTCAAGGAAGGCTATCAAGCCATGGCTGAATGCCTATGCCAAGCTTCCACTGGCCAAACCCAAGAGTCTCTTGCATCATGTGAATAGGTAAATATGCCAAAAAATATATATTTGAAATTGAATACTTGAGCAACAATATATTTGATAATAATGTGCATGACATTGCAATGCAGCCTCCTAATCGTAACATAGATCCTACGCCACATGATGAAGCCCTTGATGTACATTGTAGTGTCAATGGAGGTGTTCATTTTCTATTTAAAATTAATTATCAAATTATTAATAAAATTTAACATCTTAAATTTAAATTGGTGTAACCTGTTTTGTGTATATTTTAGAGCATACATAATGTCATGTTGAATGAGTGGAGGATGTTCAAAGTAATCACCATGTAGATCATGTGGCACATTCAGGTAAAGAAAATCTATGTTTTGTTCTTTTAAATTTCTTTTTTGATCTATAGTTCTTTTACTTAATTAAATACTTGTAACACTAATATAAAATGGTGTGAATTTAACTCATGACATAGTTGTTATTGCAGTGGACTCCCCTTTGTTGCAGCAGCCTCCTGTTCTTGAACAAATGAGGAGGAGACATGTGTTGACATTAGAATCAGTAGAGGAGGGGAATGATGAGGACATTGATGCTTTGCTTAGCTGTTACCTTATAAAAATGAGCAAGAAACCAAAAAAGAAATGATTGTAATTAACATTTTTTGTTAATGAAAGAACGTTGTCTTAATGGATGTAATTTTGTACTACTAAATGTTGATGAATGATGTGTTAATGAATTACTCTTAAATGTTGTGTTAATTAATTTTATGTGTTAATGAAATTTATCATGTGATTATAATGATTGGATGTTTTTCATTAAGTAAAATAGGTTTTACAGTGTGCCTGAAACCCACAAGATTAGAGTAGAAACATACATGAGATAGTCCACAGAAAGCCCAGGGCCGAAAAACCATAGCCAGATAGAATGGGCTAGGTGAGAGACAACCATGGCACCACCAACTAGATGGACAAAAGAAAGGAAAAAGTCAAGAGAGGCGAACAAAAAGCAGCCGCACCCACCCACCAAACAAGGAGATAAGTTTGTAAGATTTTTCCTTCTATACACTGGAGTTGTTCCTTTTCAAGGATACTCTTAAATTCTTTGGGAAATTCATCACCATTATGCCAAGTTAGCTTAGCATCCTTCATGATAGCCAAGTTGTCAAACCAGTCTTCCGCCCCATTGGCTTCCCTATATGCATGGGTGATGAACACCTTCTCAAAGGAATTAAGGATAGCTCGAGTTTCAGCTATAATTTTGGCTATAGTCCAAGAGGGAGGGTGAGAGAGGTCACTACTACATTTGGGGCCAAATTTTGATAGAAGTTTCCGACGGGTAACTTTTTATTATGAATTTGGTGTTTTTTCTTGTAATAGGCCCTGATGATGTCAATATTCCAATGGGTGTTTAATTGACCATCAAAATTTTGATAGATTCAGAGTATAGATAAAAAAAAAGTGAAATGGCCTCATCATTTTTATTTCAATTGGATAGAGGGAGCAGGAGAAAAGGAGCAAAAGCGGAGCGTAGGAGAAGGTATGTGATTTCTTCATCTTTCGAGCCTCTGGCATCATATTCAAATGCATTTCATTTTATTTGATCATGAATGCTCTCTGAAATGACCACATTCTAATGGTGTTGTGCCATAGCCAGTGCTTTATCTCTATTATTTGATGTTATTGGTGCTTGTGCTCAAGGATATCGATTCACTGTATTCAAATGTTTGGATTCACGTTTCTTGATATTATTGGCATATATGTTTAATGATGCCATTGTAAATTGTTGTCACCGAAATGACCGCATTCTATTAGTGTCCTACTCTAGCCCATGCTTTAACTCCATTATTTGATGTTATTGGTGCTTGTGCTCAAGGATATCCATTTTTTTGAAATGTTGACTATGGTTATCAAATGGACAACCTGTGAGCTTCTAGCTAGGCACCATTTGTATTGATAGCTTAGGGCATCAAATGTATTGTATCATTGATAGTTGATAATTTGTTAAAAGGAAATAGGACAAAGAATGATTTTTATTTAGTTTCTCTATTTTGATCCCTAAGTGGCTTACAACCCTAGAGAAGTATATCTAGATTTACGAATGCAGTTATAGGATACATAGCAGCCGATAATTCACAATAAATCCATGCATCCAATTTGAATAGAAATTAATACAAAGAACTAGGGTCCTCCAATGGCCCAATCATCCGAACCTTGACTATCCCCTCAACCAGTGACCCTTCAAAACTGGGTTATCATGCAATCAGTGAGTGATCCTTCATTCTCCTGGTGAGCTTCTAGGTAGGTGTCATTTGTATATTTGATAGCTTAGGGCATCAAATGTATATTGTATCATTGATAGTTGAGACTTTGTTAAAAGAAAATAGGATAGAATGATTTTGATTTAGCCTCTGTATTTTGATCCCTAAGTGGCTTACAACCCTAGAGAAGTATATGCAGATTTACAAATGCAGTTGCAGGATACATAGCAACCAATAATTGACAAGAAATCCGTGCATCCAATTTGAATAGAAATTACTAAAAAGAATTAGGGTCCTCCAATGGTGTAATCATCCGAACCTTAATTGTCCCCTCAACCAGTGACCCTTCAAAATTGGGTTATCATGCAATCAATGAGTGATCCTTCATTCTCCTAGTCTGCCCTTCATCCAAACATATTGGAAATACACAATACAATGATAACAAGTCTTTCACAATCCCCCTTCCCTCAAGGAACACTATCAACCATCCCTTCCACATAGCATTTCATTATTTTATGAGTGGATTTTGTAGGAACAATTAACATTAAACAAGGAGCAAAATCCTCAACACATCTTGGAAACCATTGAATTCAATAATAAATGAAACCTAACACCAACACTATTCCTTCGATAGTTGCAGGATACATAGCAGTCAATAATTCACAAGAAATCCATGTATCAAATTTTTATAAGGATATCCTACTAATCAATAGGAATTTTCTTGAGATGACCAATGATTATGCATTTTGATGGCAGTGTGCTAGTCCGAAAGGATAATATAAATCCAAAACAATTTTTTTTTATTTTCTCAAACAATAAATGTGGTTAAAGGGAAAATATTATGTGGAAAACCCACAAACCAAGCTAGCAAATGATTGTACACCAAATTATTCCTATATTCATTTAAGTATTGCTATGGTTCAACTACCTGACCTTTGAGCTTCATCTAGAGGAATGTGTAGCTTTAAGATAGAGCTACTTCTTGGGCCTTACAATAGCATGGAATATGATCAAGATTTGATTAGGTTTTATCTTTGTTAGTCCCATTGTTAGGTTCTTATAGTTCATGGTTTGAATCTATTATGGTTGTGTAAGGGATTTGTAGATGCTTTGTCTAACATAATTATTGGACATCATGATTGGAACAACTAGTTGTTGGCTATTGTACACATGAATCATATCTGTCAATGGTTCTTTGTGTTCAAGAATTCCTTGATCAATCTTTGAGATTTATTGTCCCATCTTTAAAAGAGTGATAAAAGATATAGTGAGTGCTATCTTTTCCAAGTGTTTTGTGGGTGCCATTATCTTCTAGGAGTAATTTCTGGAATCGAATTATGTTCTTTGCCTCTAGTAAATATTGCAGACACAACCATCTTCTTGGTGAAGGGTTTATTCCATCCCCATGAGGCACTATTGCATGGTTTCCATTCCCTTGTAGTATACTGAACCTAATTTAATACAAGTGTGAACTATTTTGGGTTCCATAATTTATGGCCCCTACACTGTGGTTGTTAGCCTAATTAAGATAGGCCTACCTTTGCATATAATAAGAGGCCAACATGAAACAAACATCCAGAGGTTAGGGGGTTGTTCCTTGTCTATAATTTATTATTTAAGTGCTAAGTGATGATGGGTATATCGTGTAATTGATACCTAGTGTGTCTCTTTCTTTCTCTCCACATTTCACATTAGGAGTATATGTTATAAAATACTAATGAAATCAACTATAGGTCAAATCTAATCAAAATTACAATATAAAGATTAAAATAGATCTTGAAGAAATATGGGAACCATTTTTTGACAAATATTGTACAAATGAAGAGAATACTCCAAAGAGGAAATGCTTCAATGTCGAACAATTGAAAGACAATATTTTACTTTTATAGGCACATCTGTAATGTTTTTGATATATTTTTGAGATAAAAAAACCATAGAAAGAATAACATATAGAAGAAAGTAAAGAATAATGATCATACTTTGAGATATTATGGAAAATTAAAGGAAAGAATGCTTGGTGGGGTTATCATGCAATCAATGAGTGATCCTTCATTCCCCTCTTCCAGTGACCCTTCAAAACTAGGTTTTTATTTAGTTTCTCTATTTTGATCCCTAAGTGGCTTACAACCCTAGAGAAGTATATGCAGATTTACAGATGCAGTTGCAGGATACATAGCAGTCGATAATTCACAATAAATCCATGCATCCAATTTGAATAGAAATTAATACAAAGAACTAGGGTCCTCCAATGGCCCAATCATCTCGACCTTGACTATCCCCTCAACCAGTGACCCTTCAAAACCAGGTTATCATGCAATTAGTGTGTTGGTTGTGGATTATTCCCTTTGATCTTCAACTTGTAGATTTACACTTTGATGGATAATTTAAATAAAAATTTGACTCTATCACCACTCCAAAGTCCACAAGGAAGAGGGCCAACTGACAAGGATCAAAATATCCTTCTACACTTTGAGCTTCAATGCTCAGGTGGGTGTACCCTTGACTCACTTCTCTAAAGGAGTCTAAAACAATATTCCACTATATCTCATATAAGATTGCTAAAGATTTATCAAATAATGTTTGTGTTTGTGGTTGTTAACCATGCATACCTCTAGAGGAAGGACCAATGCCTTATCCCAGGGCTCAGAGTCACCTAACTGTATACCTCAACTGAATACCCCAAATCAAACACAATGGAATCTGAGGTAAGTGCTTTGCCTATTACCCCTTTCCCTAAAGCACAAGGACATCAAATTCTACACCTAAAACTACCTGAATTCACCTAGAAGACTTTAATCCTAACTTTGTTAGGAACTCAGAGATAAATTCAAAATACTCTTTGTTTACCATGTGTTAGCACACTTTGTGAAACTAACATATATGAGCTCAGAGACAAGCAAGAAGACATACACAAGATACAAGATTTGGATTCAAAATGTTCTCATGAACACAATCAGAATCAACATACAATCAGAATGATACCAAGATAAGAAAAGTCACAAAACCAGACTCCTATTAGTATATTGTAGTAAAAAACAAGGGACCAAAAGCAACAATGTTTTTGGAACCCTTGCAAAATCATAAATTTTGCAACTTATACCACTAGCTGCCTTGGGATCTTCAAGATCAGATGCAACAAGCTTCAGACAGCTAGGGTCAGGGTCTCAACCACCCAACCTACTGGAAATGGTCTAAAAATTTATTACAGGGGCAGGAAACACAGTCCATCAAGAAAGAGGAAATCCTAAACTGATCTACAATCATGAAAATCATCTCTGTAAGTACAGGGGATCACAAAACTGGGCTCAAAAGGACACCCTGCAACAAGCCTTGAGCACACAACCGAAATGGTACAAGCTCTGCAAATGATCCAACAACACCCTAGACCACACCACAAATAGAAAACCAGTCACTTCTCACCAAACAGGGTCAATTCTGCAATGAATTCCATAAATTTGGTACTTTCCAGTTGCTGGAAGCTCTCAGGAAAATTTGAATTTGAATCACAATGGCTAAATCCTTGGTGGTTGTAGAGAATGATGGCCCACATTCAAAATTTATCATCCCACCAGCTCAGACCAACCAAAAACCACCATGACACCACCTGCCAATGAGCCCACCAAACAACGACAAATGGGCCCCAGCACACATGGCACCCTGTCGCATGATCGCATAGCTCAAAAATGGGCTATGTGAACATGCGATAGCCCACAAACATAACTGCCAGTGCAACTGTCACCGCAACCACCACCGCATGGAGTTGACAGAAAATGTCAATCGCATGATCACATAGCCTTGCAAAAGGCTATGCGAACATGTGACTAACGGCCAGTGAACTGCCGCCGCATGATCACATAGCCTTGCAAAAGGCTATACCAACATGTGAGTAACTACCAGGAAACCACCACCACTACCTACCATTAAGTTGTAGTCCCACCAAGAAAATCCACCTCATCAACCATCGACCAATAAGAAACCTCCAACTGCAAGCACGCATGTCAGACCGGACCCATTGAATACAATAGGGAACCTAGCAAAATGGAATAAAATCTGATGGATGGCGCATGATCACAAAGGCTTGGAATATTCCTTGCAATCATACACCGACTATTAGATTAAAAGATTTCAATGTGGGCCCTCTGACATAAACCAACTCATCAACATGCGGACGAATGAAAACACGCCAACTCAGAACAGCATGGCACATAAGAACTACTTGGCAAATAGGACCCACCAATGAACTGCCACCTAACAAAAAGTAACATTAATGGTCAGCGTAAGATCTGATGGCTCTGACAAATCCCATGCAAACTTATGCCAACCATCGATCCTCTGACACTGTGAGGTCCCACTGAGCCTTTGGAAATTTAGGTCCCACTGACACACGCACAATCACTAACTTGTGGACCAATCACAAAATGCTAAAAAGGCATATGGCAGGTGGACCCACTAATAACTCCACAAGATAAAGCTGAGAACCTTAGGAAAAATATTAAATTCATAGGGTGCCCAAACTTAGGAATATTAAAGTGGCCGAGGAGCTAAGACTTAGGAAAAGAATTAAAAGGGACCCGCCAAGACATAAAAGACCTAACCGTAAACTTGGTAAAAGGAACTTGTTTAAAATGCACATGTGGGTTAGGTTCTTTTAAATGACCCGTGAAAAGGTAACATGCTAATAGAATAGGGCTAGGGCACACTTGAATTTTGAAACCTAACGACTAGATTCTAAATGTTTTGCCTAAGGTTTAACCAAGGAGTAGGAAAAACATTGCAGAGAGCAGGGGAAAAGACCAGGAGCCATGAAATTTTTTGCAAATGCTAACAGTGGGTCTGTCTAGGGATGTATGCCTCCTGCAAGCATAGCAAGAACTAAGAATCATTGGTAAAAGAAAACCATCCCACTGGACAAAAATTGCAGACAACAAGGAACAAGCAGGGCAAGACAAGCAACAGGACCAGAAACTTGATAGACCAGGGCAAAACAGGGTAGGGGCAAGCAACCTATATACAAGAATTTACAAGATGTACAACCCTAACTACTATTCATGGAAAATAGAGCACTTCAAATGAAGTACTGCTTCAAGAATTGTCCATGAACTAGCAACTCCTGAATATCACCATTAAAATCTTTGATGATGTAAGAATCTTGGCCCCATTTCTCATGAATCAGATATGGCCCTAACCAGATGGGATCGAATTTACCATGCTTCCCCTTATCCTCCAATCTGGCATTCCAAACTAACACCAAATCACCAGGCTCAAACTTTCTATCAACAGTCTTTTTATCATATAAATTTTTAACCTACAACTACAATTTGGCATTCCTTACAACTGATTCTCTTCTAGTTTCATCCAACCTAATGAGGTCCTCAATTCTCAACTGCATCTCATCATCAATGTCATCATCATACAACTGCACAAGCTTGTACATCTCCAACAAATTATTCTGAGGCATTCTAGCATGAATTCTGTATACTAAGTCAAATGGTGCACAACCAATTGCCTTCTTCACAGTTACCCTATCAACCCAGAAAGCTAATGGTAGCTTTGAATTCCATGCCCTCTTATTCTTCTCCAGAATTCTCTTCAAGATTTTAATCAAGCTCTTATTAGTAGATTCTGCCTGACCATTTCCTTGCGGATGATAAGGTGAGGAATTAGAAATCTGAATTCCCAAACCTTTGCAAAAGTCCTTATATTCAGTAGACCTAAAGCACATAGCACTATCACTCACTATCCTCTTAGGGGACCCAAACCTTGTAACAAGATTATTCATCAAGAAATCAATTACCACCCCACTAGTTGCATTCCTTGTGGGTACAGCTTCTACCCACTTTGTAAAATAATCAGTGGCAACTAAGATCCATGAATGTCCTCCACTTGACTTGTTTGGTATCTCCCCTATGAAATCAATTCCCCACTGCTGGAAATGAGCCTAAACTTCTACTGGTTTTAATGGTACATTACCTAAAAACTTAAGCTTACTAGAGAACCTTTGAAAAGCATCACACCTCCTTACCAACTGTTCTGCATCCCTGAAGACTGTGGACCACCAAAATCTTGCTCTCAAGATCTTATGAGCAGTTTTTTTACCCATATAATGTCCACCACAAACTCCCTCATGCATCTCCCTCAACAATAGATTAGCCTGATTCTCATCTACACATTTCAATAGTATGCAATCCAAATTTTTTCTATACAGCTTACATTTCACAATTACATACTTGATGGCTTGTAACTTCAATGTCCTCTTTTGATTATCATTCATACTATCTAGACACCTCATGTTTCTCAAATAGTAAATAATATCCTGATACCAAATACAATCATTCATATCACATGTGTAGTCAATTTCAGAATGATTTACCTGGTTTGCATCTAGATTGGATTGAGCCATCAGTCTTGCCAATCCTTGACCTCTAACCAAATTAGTGATCTAGATCTAAACATTGAATTCCTAGATCCTATTGATCCATCTACATCTTCTTCTAGACACCTCCTACTATGAGAAAATGTCCTTCACAGTTGCACTTGGCACAAAAGCAATCACAACTGCTCCCATCAAGTAACATCTAAAAGCCTTGATTGCCTTCACAAGTGCATAAGCCTATTTTTCATTTATATCACATTTCAATTCTGTAGCCTGCAAAGATTTACTAAAAAATGCAATAGGCTGCTCAAAACCATCCTTATTCTTTTGTAACAAAACTACAACAATAGTATGAAAAGATGCAAAAGAAAAGATATGCATTGGGACACTGTAATCAGGTTCCTTTAGCACTGGTGCATCTTTGATAGCTTGCTTGATATTCTTGAAAGCCTCATCAGGCTCACCCTCCTAATTGACTACAAATCCCTTCTTTAACATCTTGGAAATAGGTCTAGTAACCTCTTCAAAGTTTGTCACAAACCTCCTTAGAAAATTGACCTGACCAAAGAAGGACTGAATCCCTTTAACATTCTTTGGCCTCTGAATTTTATCAATTGCTGCTACCCTCTCTGGGTCAATTCTCACTCCTTTCTTCCCAACTAAGTGGCCAAGCAACTTACCTTCTGTGACACCGAAAGCACATTTCCTTGGGTTTAATGAAATGCCAAAAACCAAGGCCCTCATAAATATTTTCTCTAAATGAGCACAATGGTCCTCTTCCTTCTTGGAATAGGCATTTAAATCATCCTGATACACAACAAGGATATCATTAATGAAATCTGAAAAGGCAACATCCATTGCCCTCTGAAAAGTAGCACCAGCATTTGTGAGACCAAAAGGCATTCTCACATAAACATATGTTCCCCAAGGTGTTGTAAAGGCTGTCTTGAATTGTTTTGATTCCTTAACAATGACCTAATTGTAGCCAGAGAAACCATCCATCATTGACATTAATTTTGATCCAGTTACTCTTTGCAACATAGCCTCCATATTGGGCAAAGAATAGTTATCTTTCAATGAGCTAATGTTCAAATTTCTGAAGTCCACACAAAGCCTGATGTCACCATTCTTTTTTCTTACAGGAACAAGATTTGACACCCTAGAAGAATGCCTTATAGGCTTGATAATGCCATCATCTCTCAACCTCATTAATTATTATTGCATCTTGGGTGCCAAAGTAGGATTAATAAGCCTTTTCTTTTGTCGAAAAGGTTTAGCATCTTCTCTTAATGGAATAACATGCTGAAATAAATCCTCTCTATAAACCTTTAGGTCATCATATGACCATGCAAAAACATGCCTGAATTTCCTCAATAATTCAATCAAAGGTCTCCTTCCCTTTTGAGATATATCTCTACCAATGTATACTTTCTTAGGTGTCTCATGTGATCCAAGATTTATCTCCTCAAGATCGGCATGATCTTCTCCTTTGATATTATTTTGAACTCTATCTTGGTTGTCAAAGACAGTCTCCAAAACAACAAGACCCTTGGGCACCTTGTTAGTTCTAAGCTAAATGACCTCATTGCCTAAGACAACCTCCCTTCCTTCTCTTAACTCAACCAAGGTTGAACAATCAAGTTCCTGACCATGATAATGATCCTTACAATCCATAAACTTCAAAATATCATTATCATCATCAAAAACTTTCCAATTCTCAATATTATCTGGTATACTAGGCCTAGCCTAAATTTCAACTTTAGAGATACCAGAGAATGTGACATCATTAGGATTGATTACAATATTGGCTGACAAGTCAGCCATCTTGTTGTTAATCCTATCCTTCCACTCAATATTGAAGGCATCAAAATGTTCAATCAAATCCCACACTGCATTCCTATATTGTTTCAAACTTCTATTCTTGGAAGCATACACTGACCTGACTTGGGGCACCACCAACTCAAAATCACCAACAACATTTAGACATTTAATACCATGCTTTTGTGCCAACCTCAATCCTAACAACAAAGCCTCATATTCTACTATATTATTGGTACAAAAGAACTTCAATGTGAAAGAGAACTTGTAAGTGTTTCCATCAGGAGAAATAAGTAAAATACCTGCTCCTGCACCATCTTTGCAGCTTGCACCATCAAAGTACATGACCCACAAATCACCCTTCATAGAGTCAGCACCTACCTCAACAGAGATAGCTGAAAAAATATGTTCATTTTCAAATACAGGGATCTCTTCCCTAAAAGCATTAACATCAGTATCCACAAAACATGTAGTTTCATTATCTATGTTTCTCTCAATCATGTGGCATACTCTTGGCTCTTGTTCAATCTTGACAAACTGATCATCAATCTTGAAAGTTGCATAGGACAAATCACACTGTAAACTTCCACCCATGGTAACACTCCATCTTCTAGATAGAAAAATCCCATAATGAGGGGGCATATCCACCACTAAAACACTCATTGTTAGCTCTTTCTCTGGATAGGCTGCCAACCTATATGGCATTGCATTCATAGTCCCAATAACTGGTACCTCCCTCTGATCCATTGCACAACACCTGCCCTACACTGTATCAACTTTAAGGCCCAACCTCTCCATGATTTTGAAAGGCATGACAGTATTAGAGGCACCACTATCAATCATACAATTTCTTAATTTCATCCCATTCACAAGAACACTTAAGAAGAATGGGTCAATATTTTCAAGGCTGGCATTGACTGAACTGTCAAAATATATTGGAGGAATTTGAGACACAATTCCCTGAGCAACAACATCCTTCAAAGCTTTATCCTGAGATCCATTGCATGGAGTATCATTTTTGTGAATATTACCAACCCATGCAATAGCATTATCTTTATGTTCAGGGATCCTCAACAATTCTGACAATGGAACCTTAACTGTAATTTGTGACAATATAGATAACATGTCAACAGGGGTAGAAGCAGGAATCTCAATCTGCACCACCTTAACATCCTTTTTCTTGTCTGACACATTAGGTGTATTGAACACCCTCATTTTTTCAACCTTAGCCATTATGTTAATTGGCTTCTCAATCTCACTAGAGACCTTTTCAATTCCAACTCCCTTAGGCTCACAATGCTTACCTTTTACATTCTTGAATTTCACCATGTCATCAACCTTTGATTTGTTCTCATTATGTTCTCCAGAGTTGGAACTCTTTATAAACATTCCTGCAGCATTCTCATTTGTATTCCTTGCCACCATACCTCTAGTTTTCACCTGGGCAATCATTTCTATAGTAATCCTCTCCATCTCTTCTCTGGAAGGTCTTCTCAAATTTACTGGCTTGGGAGAAGAGTTCATGTTACATGTTTTCTAATTAATACATTCACCATTAGAAAAAACCTCTTGATGAAAAAGGGCCTGATTATGTCTCTTCACATTCACATCTGCCTCTTCATCAAAATTAGAATCATCTTCATATCCTAGATATGAAGAAGCCATGTTGTAACCAACATCATCTTGTTCTTCTTCTTGTTCTATCTCCTCATTGCTACAATCTTGATTTGCAGCCATAGATTGTGCAACCACATAATGCTCTACAAAATGAAGGGACTGGCATGCAACACACCATGGTACATTCTCCATGACATTTATTGAAGCTTTATGTAGAGGGTCAGGGAGACCTTTGTCATTGTTTCCTCTTGCAATAGGGACAATAGGCTTGCCATCCTTCCATTGGGTGTTGTAGGGGTAATTCTGCAGTCTATTATGCTTACTGAAATTGTTGTTGAACTGAGGCCTCTCATTGGTAGGAGCACTAATGTTCCTATCTTTAGGTGCCTTCAAATCTTTCAATGCATTAAGCACCTTATCCAACTTATCTTCTTCCTGCCTCCTAGATCCAACACTCTTATCATTTTCTTTTTTGTATTTCCTGTCCCCAAACAACTTTGGGTCATCTCTCTTTCCACACAACTTTCCTGATATTTTCATGTTGTTCTCAATATTGACAGAAATCCTAAAAGCATCCCTAAGTGTTCTTGGTTCTTTATCCCTCAATAAATATCCCATCTTCCCATCAAATGCATTGAAGTATGTAGTTAGATAGACATTGTCATCCAACTGCATGACTTGGAACAACTTGTGCATACCCTTCTAAAATCTCATGTTGAATTCAGCTGCAGACTCATTCTGATTTTTCCTTATGGTATTGAATTCATTCAACATGAAGCTAGCATTAGGCCTATCACCATACTTCTCTTTGAAACATTTCTCAAAAGAGTCCCAAGTATCAATACACTTATCAGGAAGCCTCTTAAACCAATCTCTAGCATCCTCCATTAGAGATTGAACAAATAATTTCATGACTACATCCTCATGCTCTACCTCATAATCATTAAGCATATCAACAAATAACCTAAGATGCTCCTCACAACTAATAGCATTATTACCAGAAAACTTAGGTACCTTATCTCTAATATCATTCAGAAAAGCATTTGGATAGCCAGGAATTCCATCAAAACTTATTTGCCTATAGCCTTCTAATTGCATAGGTCTTCTTTGAAAGCTCTAACTAGTGTTAACCCTAGGATCAACATTAGCATCTACATTTATTTGTGCATTTGACTACTGCCTAGGATCTGCACCTATCCTAGCAGATGTAGAAGGAAAATAACTAGTAGCATTACTAAGTGGAAAAGTAGTAGTCATAGATGGCATACCTAGTTCAGTAGCAGATGGGCCAAGAGCATTAGCTGAAGAAGCCCGCAAAAATTAGATCTTCCTTTTCTTTTCTGTAATGGCAGCATCAACCTTAGCTCTCTCTAGTTCTGTTGCAAGGTCCTCATCTTCTTTTCTCCTTCTCTCCATTTTAGTGTCCTTATTTGAATCAAGTGGTGGGATCCTTGGTACTGTCACTGGTTTGCTTGCTTGGTCACCCACCATCTTCTACTTTCCTTTCTCATTAATGATAACAGTAGGTCTAGTGATCCTATGCCCATCCTTATCTTTAGGCAAAGGGACATAGCTTTGCACTTGTCTAATCATAGGGCCCTCATTTTCAAATTCATGATCCTGAAGCAAGCGCTCTTGCTCACTCCTCAAGGCATCAAGATCACCAAACACATCCTGCTACAATGCTCTAGGAGTAGAAGCAAGCATCTTATTTCTCTCCTTCATTTCATTTATTTTTCTAAAGAGGGACTACCTCTCTATCAAAGCATTTACCTTTTCAGCCTCTCTCTCCTCCTGTAATCTTTTATGTATGGCATCCTACTCTACCAACTGCAACCTTAGTGCATCCAAGTCATTAGGATCTACCATAATGTCATCAGAACCAGATGACACATCCATATCAAGAAGATTTTGATATTGGAAATAGACCTGCCTATGTCTCATGGGTTTCCTTCTGAAATGATCTTCTTCAAGATCCAGGTCAACCTCTAAACCCACATCTCTGTTTTGTTCATCATGACCTACAGGCAATGGACCTCTATCCTGAAATGTAGCCTTAGGGGTATCATAAAATCTCTCTTTAGAGTGACCACCTTCTGATCTAGATACTCTATTTTGTGAACCATCCTCAATTGAGGACACATGTGGTACTCTGGCTCTTGCATTTCTTTTTTCTTTCATGGGAGCACTGGTAGACTCACCATTCCTTCTAATCCAGCTCTTCCTTTCTTGTCTAGGTAGCTACTCCAGAGTGACCTCTGAATTCTTCTTGACAAATGACGTAGTATTTCTTCCTTTTTCCATGATTTATCAATATGCAGCACTGGTTCTAACCTTTGAGTTGCCACCCACCTAGATGGGAAATCTTCAAAATAAAAGGAAAACAAGAACACACTTATACCTTTCTCTCTAGATTCTCCCCAGTAGAATCACTGACTCTTAACAAATGCATATCTTCATAGTAGTCCCTAGCAGAGTCACCATTTTTTTGGTGATTCAGATGGGCAAATCAATTTGGTCAATAAAGATTTTGACTACTTCAATATGACTGCAACCAGAGATTCTAACAGCTATTCTTCTTTTTCAGTGTTCTCCCCAGCAGAGTCACCATTTTGTTGGTTGTGGATTATTCCCTTTGATCTTCAACTTGCAAATTTACACTTTGATGGATAATTTAAATAAAATTTTGAATCTATCACCACTCCAAAGTCCATAAGGAAGAGGGCCAACTGACAAGGATCAAAAGATCCTTCTACACTTTGAGCTTCAATGCTCAGGTGGGTGTACCCTTGACTCACTTCTCTAAAGGAGTCTAAAACAATATTCCACTACATCTCATATAAGATTGCTAAAGATTTATCAAATAATGTTTGTTTTTTTGGTTGTTAACCATGCATACCTCCAGAGGAAGGACCAATGCCTTATCCCAGGGCTCAGAGTCACCTAACTATATACCTCAACTGAATACCCCAAATCAAACACAATGGAATCCAAGGTAAGTGCTTTGCCTATTACCCCTTTCCCTCAAGCACAAGGACATCAAATTCTACACCTGATTGCAAACTCACTAAATTCAACTAGAAGACTTTAATCCTAACTTTGTTAGGAACTCAAAGATAAATTCAAAATACTCTTTATTTACCATGTGTTAGCACACTTTGTGAAACTAGCATATATGAGCTCAGAGACAAGCAAGAAGACATACACAAGATACAAGATTGGGATTCAAAATGTTCTCATCAACACAATCAGAATCAACATACAATCAGAATGATACCAAGATAAGAAAAGTCACAAAACCAGACTCCTATTAGTATATTACAATAAAAAACCAAGGACCAAAAGCAACAATGTTTTTGGAACCCTTGTAAAATCAGAAATTTTGCAACTTATACCACTAGCTGCCTTGGGATCCTCAAGATCAGATGCAACAAGCTTCAGACAGCTAGAGTCAGGGTCTCAACCACCCAACCTACTGGAAATGGTCTAAAAAGTTATTACAGGAGTGAGAAACACAGTCCATCAGGAAAGAGGAAATCTTAACTAATCCACAATCATGAAAATCATCTCTATAAGTACAGGGGATCACAAAACTAGGCTCAAAAGGACACCCTGCAACAAGCCTTGAGCACATAACTAAAATGGTACAAGCTCTGCAAATGATCCAACAACACCCTGGACCACACCGCAAATGACAAACCAGTCACTTCTCACCGAACAGGGTCAATTATGTAATGAATTCCATAAATTTGGTACTTTTTGGTCGCTAGAAGCTCTCAGGAAAATTTGAATTTGAATCACAATGGCTAAATCCTTGGTGCTTGCAAAGAACGACGGCCCATGTTCAAACTTTATCATCCCGCCAGCTCAGACCAACTGGAAACAGCCATGACACCACCTGCCAACAAGCCCACCAAATGGCCACAAACGGGCCCCATCACACGTGACACCCTCTTGCATGATCACATAGCCTGGAAATTGGCTATGCGAACATGCGACAACCCATGAGCATAACTGCCAGTGCAACCGTCACCGCAACCACCACCGCATGGAGTTGATAGAAAATGTCAGTCACATGATCGCATAGCCTTGTGAAAGGCTATGCCAACATGTGACTAACCACCAGCAAACTGCCGTCACTACCTTCCATTAAGTTGCAGTCCCACCAAGAAAATCCACCTCAGCAACCATCAACCAATAAGAAACTTCCAGCTGCAAGCACGCATGTCAGACCGGACCCACTGAATACAACAGGCAACCTGGCAAAATGGAATAAAATCTGACGGATGGCACATGATCGCTAAGGGTTGGAATATTCCTTGCGATCATACGCTAATCATTAGATTAAAAGCTTTCAACAGGGGCCCTTTGACATAAACCAACTCATCAACACGTGGATGAATGAAAATGCACCAACTTAGAACAGCCTGGCACATAAGAACTACCTGGCAAACAGGACCCATCGATGAACTGCCGCTTGACAAAAAGTAACATCAATGGCCGGCATAAGATCTCATGGCTCTAAAAAATCCCATGCAAACTTACGCCAACCATCAATCCTCTAACACTGTCAGGTCCCACTTAGCCTTCAAAAATTTAGGTCTCACTGACACACACACAATCACTAACCTATGGACCAATCACAAAATGCTGACAAGGCATATGGTAGGTCGACCCACTGATAACTTTGCAAGATAAAGCTGAGAACCTTAGGAAAAATATTAGAATCGTAGGGTGCTTGAACTTAGGAAATATTAAAGCGGTCGGGGAGCTAAGACTTAGGAAAATAATTAAAAGGAACTTGTTTAAAAGGCACATGTGGATTAGGTGCTTTTAAGTGACCCGTGAAAAGGTAACGCGCTAATAGAACAGGGCTAGGGCACACTTGAATTTTGAAACCTAATGGCTAGATTCTGAACATTTTGCCTAAGGTTTAACCAGGGAATAGAAAAAACATTACAGAGAGCAGGGGAAAAGACCAGGAGCCATGAAATTTTTTGCACATGCTAACACAGTGAGTGATCCTTCATTCTCCTAGTGAGCTTCTAGGTAGGTGCCATTTGTATATTTGATAGCTTAGGGCATCAAATGTATATTGAATCACTGATAGTTGAGATTTGTTAAAAGGAAATAGGACAAAGAATGATTTTGATTTAGTTTCTCTATTTTGATCTCTAAGTGGCTTACAATCGTAGAGAAGTATATGCAGATTTATAGATGCAGTTGCATGATACATAGTAGCTGATAATTCACAAGAAATCCATGCATCCAATTTGAATAGAAATTAATACAAAGAAATAGGGTCCTCCAATGGCCCAATCATCGGGACCTTGACTATTCCCTCTTCCAATGACCCTTCAAAACTGGGTTATCATGCAATCAGTGAGTGATCCTTCATTCTCCCGATCTGCCCTACATCCAAATATATTGGAAATACACAATACAATGATAACAAGTCTTTCAAAATCCCCCTTCCCTCAAGGAACACTATCAACCATCCCTTCCACATAGCATTTCACTATTGTATGAGTGGATTGTGCAGGAATAGTTAACATTAAATAAGGAGCAAACTCTGCAACACATCTTGAAAACCATTGAATTCAATAATAAATGAAACCTAACACCAACACTATTCCTTCCATTCACTTCTACAAAGAATAAAGCATTTAATCCATTCAACATTACATATAATCATTAGACAGTTACATTTCTTGACTATGTACAGGAACAGTCATGACCAAAATGATCAAAACTACTTTCCCCTTGCACAAGCTATTCCTCACTCTTAATGAGTTATAAACATGCCATTGTTTCAGTTTTGCTTGCGAGTTATGATAATTTTTGTAAACATGTCATTGGTTTAGTTTAGTGTATTCATTTTTGTCAGACAAATCTTCATTGTCTTCTGATTTTCTTCTTTATATAGTAGCATGTATTAATTGGTTGACAAATAAGGAAGCATTTAGACAATCAAAAGATTTAGCTGATTAAGAGTGAGGCCTTCTTTAGAATCTCATATAAATTTGGCTGATTAAGATGAGAAGAAAAACACAATTCATTAGTTAAATTTTTTAATTTCATTTATTTTTTCTCCTATTCATTAGGTGCATGAGTTGAAGGTTGAATGTAAGAATTTTATAATGTTGTGTTACCTTAAATCTCAAGTTTTTGATACTCCTATGATGATCTTTCTCAACAAGTATTTTATTCTACAAAATTGTGTACTTCTACAGGACAGTTAACACAAAATTGAAGCATCAAACAAGACTTGATCAAGTTACAGGTGGAACGTGCACTCAAATAGTAAGTAATGTAGAATAACAAAATAAGTAATCTGTCATGTCTACATTTTGTTATTTTTTGAGATTACATCCATGTTTTATATTCACATAATGGTTCAAAATTGAAATTTACAATTCGATAAAAGTACTAACGGGTGTTGTTCCTTGCACCCTCAATCAACAACTTGCCTCCATTTTATTTTGATTTACAAACTACTATATTATTTGAATATCTTTCTTTCTTGCCACAATAGGAAAGAGTTTGAGGTGGAAGAGTACAATAATAGAAGTGTTTAAATTTGGTATACTATACTACAACATCATTTCATAACTAAGTTTTCAATTTCTATATATAATTAGGTTATAGATAATCTAAGTGAAGAAGCATCATGTCAGACAATCCAAGTGAAGAGGATAATGGGGATGCAATCAATAGATTGTGGTCAAACTTGAAAAGAAAAGGCGATGGAAAATGTTATTGTCCCTGCAATAATTGTAAGGGCTTAAACATTAGAATATTGCTAATCAAAATAGCTAAGAGACATTGTAGGGATAATGGTCACATTGAAGGAGGCTTTGATTATCATGAATTGGTAAGTTTTTCATTATATTTATTTAACAATATATATATATATATATATATATATATATATATATATATATATATATATATATATATATATATATATATATATATATATATATATATATATATATATATATATATATATATATATATATATATGAAATACACCTAATGATGAGATCATTATCATGGTTTATTTGTGTTCATTTTAATATAGGTCAACCTCCCTAGGGGAGTACATGATATGGACCATGGAGGTGTGAATATTGAGAATATGGCTTTGGAAGTGGAGGATCATGGAGGTGCAAATATTGAAGCTAAATATTATGATCCCATGGAAGATGACAATGATGTGCCAGATGATGGTACTAATACATTGATCCATGACCTATTTGGTATTGGCACAACTGATGATGATGATCAAGATGATGTTGATGTCATCCATGATATACCTCTACTTGAGAAGGTAGCCATGCCCCTTTACGAAGGTTCCCAAACAACTCTTCTCTTTGTTGTATTGTTGTTGTTGAACTTGAAGGTTATGAATGGTTTATCCAACACAACAATGTCATGTATGCTACGGTATGTCATATATGTCATTATAGTAATTAAATGGTGAAACATGTACCATAAATATTGTTAATATTAACAACATATATTTTTTTCTACAGATTGATAGGTGAGTTCTTGTTACCACCATTGAATATTCTCCCTCACTCATACCAAGAATTATGTGCCACTATGAAAGATATTGGAATAGAGTATCAAGTAATAGATTCTTGTCCCAATGATCATATTATTTATCATAAAGAACATGAATTTGCAACAAAATGCCCTGAATGTCATACGAGTAGATATCAAACAGATCAAATAACAAAAAAGGTGCCTTAGAAGGTTCTTCGTTACATCCCCATTATACCACGTTTCAAAAGATTATTTAGGTGTAATAGCTTGGCACAATTTATGGATTACCATGCACACAATAGGAGTCAAGATGACATTATTCGAATGCCTGCGGATGGTTCTATATTTAAGGACATAGAGGAAAAGTGGCCACACTTTATCGAAGAACCTTGAAATATCAAGCTTTCAATGGCAATGGATGGTGTCAATCCATTTGGAGAGCTAAGATCTGTTTGCACTATTTGGCATTTTTTTTTTTATCAACAATAACATTCCTCCATGGATGTCAATAAAGAGGGAGCATGTTATGTTGGCAATGAGCCCCCTTTGCATCAACAGAGAACCAGGTGTGCATTGAAATCTAATGAGAGGGTAGATGATCATGATGATGATATCGATACTCATCTTGCAATTATATCTTAAAAACTAGAAATCAAAAGAAAAAAAAGAAATGATTGTCATCTATACACCTTAATTGATAATGACTGATTTTTATATGCCAATGAATTTAATTATGTGGTAGTGAATGTTCATAAATTTTATAATGTGTTAATGAATGTTATCATGTGATAATTAATGAATGTCACATTTTATTAATGTGTGAATGAATGTTACATTTTATTAATGAACGAAATAATGAATGAATGTTAGATGTTAACGGGGAATTTAGAGTGATGTTAGGGGCTGGGGGTGGGGCCAAATGATCTTCCACCTTCATGTGGTTGGCCCTATTAAGTACAAAATATAAAACTATTCTCGAAACAAAGTGAAGCTCAATAAGTTTGTTCCTTATATAGGGTCTCAAGTGTAGCTTTTATCCCACTCTCAACATTGCAAGGCTTCAAGTGGTGTTTTCATATTGGTTTCTCCATCTCCCACTGACATATTATCTTTATCCTAAGAACTCTCACTAAGCTATGATACATGGATGAGCAGAAGATGTCCATTACAGGCTACACATATATAATTTGGTAGATCTAGGGAACAAATATACTACAACATAGAATGAGTCAACTTGAATCTATAGTTTCTTCATTCACAATGAAAATTCAAATTACAAGCCATATTTTAGATTTAATATTCATATTTACTTCATCATGATCATAGCTATCATGGTCAGCATTTGGTTCAACTTCATTTGTACCACACTTCATGTTGGATTATAACATATTGACACTTACACCATGAAGAAGACAAATGATTAAATAGAAAGAGAGGACCAACTGAACCATCTTGTGGTCAGTCTATATCACATTGAGAAACAATGTCAAGACTCAAAAATCAAAACAATCAAAAGTTTCTTCAAGACCATGAATGATCAACAACATTCCATTAGAAAAAAAAAAAACACTAATCTATATTATCATTAAGCCATAAAATATGTTTTTAAAGTTTAGAAGCATATCACAAGAACTTTCAAGAAACATAGTACTATCCAAGGACCAAAATGAATACCTCCAAATGATTATGATTATGTTGATGTTGATGTCTATAATTTATGTCTAATGATTATGATGATGTTGATGTTGATGTCTATAATTTATTTCACTTACTGATGCTTGCCTAGATTGAATTTTGAATTGCTAGGCTGGAGAATGCTTTCAAAGTTTAGGGTCTGTTTTACATGATACTCTTAGTTACAGCTCAAATGCAACTCAACATATTTTTGATGCTGGGCAACCCACTGCAGAAACTCATCCGCAGGTGAAATTTAATGTTGTGAATCTTGGCATTGTTAATGTTATTACTTTTCCTCATGTTTCATATGTGTGAAAATGTTTCTTGGCACTATCTTATTCTTATTACAAAGTTTTTTGTTGTGGGGTAGGAGGTCAATCTTCATTGTCTTCATTATGGGAGATAGTGAAGATTTCTCTGACAAATAGCAGGTCTTCTTTAGTATCTTATAATAACATGCTAAACTGATAAAGGTGTTATGGGCATTTAATCTGAAATTACTAATAGACTAAGCATATTATTACTAAGCTTAATGTTCCATTTAAATGCATTTAACACAAAAAACAAATTTACAAAACTGAACCAATGGCATGTTTACAACAAAGATGTGTTGAGGAGTTTGCTCCTTGTTTAATGTTAATTGTTCCTGCACAATCCACTCATACAACAGTGAAATGCTATGTGGAAGGGATCGTTGATAGTGTTCCTTGAGGGAAGGGGGATTTTGAAAGACTTGTTATTATTGTATTGTGTATTTCCAATATGTTTGGATGCAGGGCAGACCGAGAGAATGAAGGATCACTCACCGATTGCATGATAACCTAGTTTTGAAGGGTCATTGGAAGAGGGGAATGAAGGATCACTCACTGATTGCATGATAACCCCACCAAGCATTCTTTCCTTTAATTTTCCACAATATCTCAAAGTATGATCATTATTCTTTACTTTCTTCTATATGCTATTCTTTCTATGGTTTTGTTATCTCAGAAATATATCAAAAACATTGCAGATGTGCATATGAAAGTAAAATATTGTCCTTCAATTGTTCCACATTGAAGCATTTCCTCATTGGAGTATTCTCTTTGTTTGTACAATATTTGTCAAAAATGGTTCCCATATTTCTTCAAGATCTATTTTAATCTTTATATTGCAATTTTGATTAGATTTGACCTATAGTTGATTTCATTAGTATTTTATAACATATAATCCTAATGTGAAATGTGGAGAGAAAGAAAGAGACACACTAGGTATGAATTACACGATATACCCATCATCACTTAGCACTTAAATAATAAATTATGGATAGGGAACAACCCCCTAACCTTTGGATGTTTGTTTCATGTTGGCCTCTTATTATATGCAAAGGTAGGGCTATCTTTAATTAGACTAACAACCATAGTGTAGGGGCCATAATATTTTCCATTTAACCACATTTATAGTTTGAGAAAATCAGAAAAAATTGTTTCGGATTTATATTATCCTTTTGAACTAGCACACTGTCATCAAAATGCATAATCATTGGTCATCTCAAGAAAATTCCTATTGATTAGTAGGATATCCTTATAAAAATTTGATGCATGGATTTCTTGTGAATTATTGACTGCTAGGTATCTTGCAACTATGGAAGGAATAGTGTTGGTGTTAGGTTTCATTTATTATTGAATTCAATGGTTTCCAAGATGTGTTGAGGAGTTTGCTCCTTGTTTAGTGTTAACTATTCCTACACGATCCACTCATAAAATAGTGAAATGCTATGTGGAAGGGATGGTTGATAGTGTTTCTTGAGGGAAGGGGGATTGTGAAAGACTTGTTATAATTGTATTGTGTATTTCCAATATGTTCGGTGGTAGGGCAAATTAGGAGAATGAAGGATCACTCACCGATTGCATGATAACCCAGTTTTGAAGGGTCATTAGTTGAGGGGACAGTTAAGGTCCCCATGATTGGGCCATTGGAGGACCCTATTTCTTTGTAGTAATTTCTATTCAAATTAGATGTATGGATTTCTTGTGAATTATCCACTGCTATGTATCCTACAACTACATTCATAAATCTACATATGCTTCTCTACAGTTGTAAGCCACTTAGAGATCAAAATAGAGAAACTAAATCAAAATCATTCTTTGTCCTATTTCCTTTTAACAAAGTCTCAACTAGATCTATTAGATTCCCACAATCCATATTAATGCTAGTATCAATTTTTGGGTTCGATTGTGTATAATTTTTTCCATCAATGTTTCAGATCATACTACATGATCCATCATATCATGTTCTTTTGTCTCTGGCATCCTAATGATGGATCATGTAGTATGATCTGAAACATTGATGGAAAAAATTATACACAATCAAACCTAGAAACTGATACTAGCAAAGTCTCAACTATCAATGATACAATATACATTTGATGCCCTAAGCTATCAAATATACAAATTGTGCCTACCTAGAAGCTCACTAGCAGAATGAAGGATCACTCACTGATTGCATGATAACCTAGTTTTGAAGGGTCACTGGTTGAGGGGACAGTCAAGGTCTAGATGATTGGGCCATTGGAGGACCCTAGTTTTTTGTATTAATTGCTATTCAAATTGGATGCATGGATTTATTATGAATTATCAGCTACTATGTATCCTGCAACTACATCCATAAATCTTCATATACTTCTCTAGGTTTGTAGGCCAATTAGGGATCAAAATAGAGAAACTAAACAAAAATCATTCTTTGTCCTATTTCCTTTTAACAAAGTATCAACTATCAATGATACAATACATTTGACTCCCTAAGCTATCAATACAAATGGAACCTAGCTAGAAGCTCACGAGCTGCCATTTGATAACCACAATCAACATTTCAAAAAAATGGATATCCTTGAGCACAAGCACCAATAACATCAAATAATGGAGTTAAAGCATGGGCTAGGGCATGACACCAATAGAATGTGTTCATTTCAGTGACAGCAATTTAGAATGCGGTCCTTTGGTGTGTATTAAATAGAATATAATTTTTAGCATATTATTATCATTCTATTTCTTTGTTGTAAACATGCCATCGGTTCAGTTTTGTAACTTCACTGTTGTATGAGTGGATTGTGCAGGAATAGTTAACATTAAACAAGGAGAAAACTCCTCAACACATCTTGGAAACCATTGAATTCAATAATAAATGAAACCTAACACCAACACTATTCCTTCCATTCACTTCTACCAAGAATAAAGCATTTAATCCATTCAACATTACATATAATCATTAGACAGTTACATTTCCTCACTATGTACTAGAGGAACAGTCAGGAAATGTAACTATTATACACTGAGTTTGCACCCTTGTTTGAAGCTCTTGTAGTCTTGATAACCTAGTATAACATGGGAATCATCTCCAAGTTGTGGGACCTATGCTAACTAAGATGAGACCTCTAGGTTCTAGGGTGGTTCCTCTTGGATAATCACCTTAATTTGCTTCTAGACATGAAACTAAAACTTTGAGGGAAAGCGATAGAAGGAATGCTTGGAAAGGGAAAAGACTTGAAAGAAAACTACCTACTAGGTGATACACTGAAAATAGGGTTTGGGTCTCAGTATAGAGGAATGGAATCAATGAAAGGATTAGGTCTAGTAGGTCACAACTTATTGAATAGGCTTGCATAAGTGTTTCATAGGAGGGCCTGAACATAAGACACAACTTATGACCTGCAAGCAAACATTCACTTCTGCAACTTGGTGTAGGATTGAGACAAGACTGTTAGGGGGCTGAAGTATACCCACAAAACATCTAAATTAGATCAAACACAATAAAACATAATTATAGAAAGTAAGAGGGATCAGGAACCCTAAGATATCACTGAAAACATCATATACTTTAAACCAATAAGAGATAGTTTAGACAAGGAAGCATAGGGACATGAAGGATTGTCACAAAATACCTCTGCAATATCTGAATAATCAATGAAAGATTTACAACTGTATAAGCCAGAGGGTAGAAATAATACCATAGATGACCCTTAAGAGAAGATGAATTCTTTTACAATTGTCCAACTCTGAGCTCAAAAGCTCCAAAATACAATATATACATACTCAACTGCACGTAGGCAGGAGTCAAGAAGACCTAACTAGGGTTACATAGTTTTACAATACAATAACCAAACCCTAAAGGTATTGATGTCCTATCACTGAATTCTGAGAATATCAGAAATCAGATCAAATCTTCCTTTGTGCATCCATCTGGTACTAAGCTCACTTGCAAACACATCAACCTTGACCTACCAACCCATCTGCAACTCCACTAAGTCATGAAGGCTCCAAATCTAATCTAGGAGATATCTTTATTTTCAATAATAACGCTAGCAAAAGGTGGTGCCAACCCATTTAGCACCTTCAACATGACATGGTACCCTACAACACTAGCCAATAGTCATCACCATCGACTTCACAACCATAACCATCCTAAGAATTAAATTCCTGAGCTAACTGACATCATGCATGGCTGAAAAGCGCAAAAGAATAACAAAACCCTCGCAAATATATTCAAATTTAAATCATCACGACTAGCAGCAAATTTTAAAACGTAACTGTTGATGAGAAACCCTTCCCAGTAGATGAATGGCCATGATGCACTGAGAAAACAACTTAAAATCCCCCTCTAATAAGTCAAACACCACCGTGGAAGTTGACGGCCAATAAGAAATGAGCAAATTGACATGTCAGCACATTTGGACCCACCTCGAGCCTCCTCTTCCTTTAAGTCATTCAGTGACCACATGACTGAAGACCCTTTTTTCATTCATGAAATCCATCTCTTTACCCTAGTCTGGTTAAGCAATTCAGTGAACAAGGCATTTCACTGAATCGCTAAGTCTTTCATTGACCCTTGGTTAAATCAAGCGAACATGAGAAACCCCTTTAGTCGATGATTTGCAGAATCTTTTAACTAACCCTGGGCCCAAGTTTCCACATGTCACCTTTCTATTTATTCTAGCTACTCCATCAGCAACCACCTCAGAAACCTTTCTGATAATGGACCCACTGCAAATAGATTCCAATCTAACGGCAGGTGCATGATCTCATGACTGCCAAATATTCCTTTAGATCATACACCTACCATAGATCTACCTTAAACCGTGACCCTACTGACACATTGGTCCACCTAGAAGTCCTCATCAGCACATGGCAACCAATCACACTCAAGCACATCAGTGAACGAGGACCCATTGATGAACCCCTGATGAAAAGAAAGATCAATGGTCGTCTAAAATCTCATACTTCTGACACAACCCTTGTGAAGATATGACAACCATTGATCTTCTCCCCACTCTCAGAACCTCTGATTGCCAAAAGAACTTGGCCCCACTGACAAGAAATGACTCATTCATGTGTGGACCAATCAGGAAATGCCAACTGTGTACACCTGGCAGTGGACCCACTAAACTTTGAAGCGCTGCATAGAAGGGAAGATCGACGGTTGTCGTAAGATCACAAGCCTCTGACAGATCCTATGAGATCTTACAACCACCATAGATCTTAGCCTCTTTGACACATTTTTAGACCTTCTGACATGGTCCCACTGACGCATCCTCGTTGTCACCTGGGAGTCAATAGAGAAAAAGCACGTCACCAGAAAAGGACCCACCTGACAGAGCCCAGAGATAAAGTAGGATCAACGGTTGTCGCATGATCGCAAGGAATATTTAGGGCCCTTGCAATCATGTGACCACCATTGGATCAAAAGGAAAGGTAGCCCACTGGTCCCCTGCTAATCTATCTCCACATCACCACCAATCAAACATCACCAAAATAGATGAGGTGGCACCGTTTCTACTAACAAGATACTGCACTGGAGGGAAAGGAAGATCGATGATCGTCGTAAGATCTCATGGAATCTTCTGAGGCCATGAGATCATGTGACAACCATAGATCTTGGATCTTAATTTGGCTACTGAACCAAGACCGCCAACCAAAATGGTAACCACTTGCCAAATCGCAAAGTGTTAAGGGGTTAACTGCCGGGAATTGGAGATTTGGCAACTGAAGGATTTTAAAACGCACATGCAAAATTGGGATTTTTAAGTTGCCAAATAAAGTAACATGAAAATATAATAGGCCAAAGGGGTTTTTAGGGTTTTAAGGGTCCAATGGCTAGTTTTATGAATTTTTAACCAGCAGACTAGAGAGTATAAAGGATCGCAGAGGCCAGAGGGTTTGCAATCAAGCCATGAAATTTTGCAGAGTGCTTGGTAGGGTTAAAATAGGGACCTAGGGATAGATATTTGCCAAATTTTCATGCATATGAAAATTAGGGTAATAGTAACTATCTAAATGATCCAAACATTTGAAAATAGTGAATCGATATCCTTGAGCACAAGCACCAATAATATCAAATAATGGAGATAAAGCACGGGCTAGGGCACGACACTAGTAGAATGCGGTCATTTTAGAGAGCATTCATGATCAAATAAAATAGAATGCATTTGAAATTTGTAGTCGAATATGATGCCAGATGCTTGAAAGATGAAGAAATCACATACCTTCTCTTGCGCTCAACTTTCGCTCCTCTATCCAATCAAAATAAAAATGATGAGGCTGTTTCACTTTTATTTTCATAGCCAAATCTTCCTTGTACCACATGAAGAACATGCCATTGGTTCAGTTTTGTAATTTATTTTTTTTGTAATTAGTAATTGGAAGATTAAATGCATATAACACCTTTATCAGTTTAATTAGCATGTTATTATCATATCAGATAAAGTATGTTTAAGAATTGTTGGGACTGGTCCTTTTGTGTGTATTAAACATAATAGAATTTTCAGCATATTATTATCAATCTATTTCTTTGTTCTAAACATGCCATTGGTTCAGTTTTGTAGATTTGTTTGAATCTGTTAAATGCATTTTTCGTGAGGAGGGGTCTTGTTCTCAGGAGATTGATGAAGATTGTGCACCTCAAAAACCAATTCATAAGGTACCAATCATGTTTCCTATTCACTTATATTTTTCGATTGGTAAATCTCCTTATAAGTTTCATGTCCTTTCTTTTGATTACTATGGATGAGATATATATCTTACATTTAACATTCAACTTCTTTACATTTTAGAACATGTAGTGTGTTTTTTGAGGATTTTACCAAATCAACTTTTAACATAAACCAAAAACACCAAACTGATATCTTTCCCTTTCAACTTGACAAAATATTTGCATTTGACCAATAACTGCAAGAAACTGAATGATAAATCCACATACCTGTATCTTTGTAAAATACCTGGAACATCAAAAAGATGGCTAAGTGGCTGCCACCATAATTTTTATCTACTATATATGGGAAGAAAAAACACTAAAAAAAATCAAATAGAAAACATGATTGGTCATTTCAGAGAGCATTCATGATCAAATAAAATGCAATGCCTTCTCTCGCGCTCGATCAACTTTCACCCGCTCGTTTTCTCCCACTCCTTTTCTCTAAAAATGAAATAAAAATGATTTGGCCATTTCAAAATAGTGAATCGATATCCTTGAGCACAAGCACCAATAACATCAACTATTTTGATATGTGGGTACCCTAATGTTGGCAAGAGTTCTTTTATTAATAAGATTACTCTACAAGCTTGAAGAAGTGATATATTTTGGCAAATGAAGAGTAGAAAGATGATGATATTCCTAAGATCATGGATGGACACAATGTTGCAGATAGAATGGGAAGACATCTTTCTAGACTGGCCCTAGATCCTTCAACAATTGGGGTAGGATCTAGACCCAGGCTAAAAAGATGTCTTCCTTTCTATTGTGGAATTATCCTTTCTTTGGCCTGCACTCATTCCTCTTCTCAAAAATGGTTATCTAGAAACTTTGGATACTATTTCTCATCCATGCACAAAATGTGCTAGTGATCGTATAAAATTACTTTAGGCCTTCAGTATTGATGAGATGTACAAGTGTAAAATGTTTTTGCGAGATTGGGATCAATTTGTGTAGTGTACATAAATGCAGGGTGGTGATTATTCTCGACGATCGACAGGTAGCTAGGGTAGTAGCTAAGACTAAAGATAAAACAGCTCAAGAGACCATCATAGATTCTCTCTTTCTTTGGTCTATATTATTGATAGAATGTTTTACCTTTCATTAGCTCATGGCCATGCTTCTTTATCGCCATACTCATAGTCTACAAGTGCACGAAGTAGATAAATTCATGCAACATCAACATAAATAATATACTTTGTCATGAAAATATTCTATTAAATTCTTTCAAATCCCTAGATTTGATGAGTTAATGAAAGGTAAAACATTATGTCAACAATATAGACCGAAGAAACAGAGAACCTATGATGGTCTCTTGAGCTGTTTTATCTTTAATGTGCATATCCGTCAGTTTTTCAACACTTAATCATTAATTCTGACAGAAGTGCTATGCATTCGACAGATAAAATGTCAGACAAAACTAATTTAGGACAATCATTCTGACAGTAATGCTATACATTCGACAAGGCATCTGTCAGAGAAATAATGAAGTACTATCGCTCTTTCAACATTTCAAGTGTCGCAAAGTGAAATTTTTTTGACAGACGATTCGACATTAATGCCATATCACCGATGAGTATATCTATCAGAATTAAGTAGAAACTATCACTATTCCGATAGTTATAATGTCGAAAAAGATACCTTTTCAACAGTTAATAGGTATTGCATCAGAATTCTAGTGGATAAACCGTAGAAAATGCCATAATGAAGCTATTGCTGAAATGCAAGTTTTCGACATGATATGGTGTTGGTAAACCGACGGATATGTCTTTTGTCACAATTTCCTATGCAAAAATGGCGATGGATGCATTTGTCAAAATGCCAAAAAATTAGCGTTGCAAGTCTAACAAATGGCCGTCAGAATTTGACCCCAAATGTAGTAGTGGGTTAAGGCAATTGATAATGTTCATCGAATCACCTTCTAGCTAGAGTGACTTAAACCCCTGATCTTTTGCAAGTTTGGTGACTTAAAGAGCCATACAGGCTTTGGCATAGTGATTCATCTGAGCACCCAGGGGGAGACTGATAGCTGCAGTGCCAATGCCGAATCTATTTCTGATTATTCCTCCACTGCCAGCAAGACCAGGGTTCCCTTTCACCGCACCATCAAAGTTGGCTTTGGTCCAACTAGTCCACACATAGTTCTATCTTTTTTCCTGAGTATCAGCTCAAGTGTTTCCTACAAGAGTGTTAGATCTACCATAGTAGAAAAAATTCTCCTTAATAGCATGAATGATTTTTTCAAAGATAATTTTAGGAGGAGAGGAACAGTCATGAAAGATGCGATTATTGCACTCCTTCCAGACCCCCCAACAAAAATAAGGATGAATCCAGGTATAGAGTAATCTAAAGTCCTGATCAAACCTTTTAAAGACTCATTGGGAGAAGAGATCACTGAAAGATAGGGGATAACACCATGAGAGATTTAGGATCAAAAAGAGGAGTTTCCAGATTTGACTAACAAAGGAGCAATGGATGAAGAGGTGATCCACAAACTCCTCTTGACATTTGTAGAGAACACATCTATTATAATGATTGGATGTTATTAGATGTTAATTATGTGGAATTTAGAGTGATGTTAGGGGGGAGGGGCCAAATGAGCCTCCACCTTCACGTGGTTGGCCTTGTTAAGTAGAGAATATTAAACTATTCTTGAAACCAAGTGAAGCTCAAACTAAACCAATGACGTAGATTCAATGGTCAAAAACACCTACTTCTTATTCCATATTATTTCTCATTCACTTTAAGAAATATTTTACTTCTTAAACATGTTCATCAACCAATCTACATCACCATGTTCATCAAATTAGATTTATAGATAAGAGAGTGAACGTAACACAAACAAATCTAGAAAGGCCAAATGAACATAATCTTGATAATAATCAGTCATACTCTATTAATGTTACTCTTTTTATTTAGAAACATTATTTTCAATGTTTTTAGATGAAAAGCCTCATGATAAAATTCAATCATCTGTTTGGAAAAGTGATATGTTATCCCTTATCAAATGTATGTAGTTCCTTGGTTTATGCCTAACTCAAGCTTCTTGTATCAAATGCCAAGCTGTACTTTGTTTATCAATTTTGTAGTCTTTTTCTGTTGTTGAAAAGTGTTTTAACTCTAATTATGATTGCTTCATAATTTTTCTTTATGACTGCATGTATGACAACTTGGTCATATGACCATACCCATGACTACCCCAATGTTCTAGTTTAACTTCATTTTTATTGTATAGTATCACTTGAAATCAGATAATATGCACATGTATTGTAGTAAAATGGGCATTGAATCATGGTATTAATGATTGTTCATGTAGTATCCTTTGATACCTTGAATGCAAATTTTCAAAACTTACCTTTGTTTAGATACCACTATCTCATGTTCATGCTATAACACTTCTTTATGCATTTCATTTGTAGTTGTACCAAACGACTATGAAGTATGAACTAAAAACATGTGTCTAGTAACCTACTCACTCAGTTAATATATGTAAATGTAACTTTTGATGTGCTATATCTATCAATGCATCATTTCTTTGTCCATAATTGAATCTATAACCTTTCATAAGTCTCTATTCTCACTTTACTTGGTCGGTCTGTTTACCACTGATTTGATCCTTTGCCATGTTGGACCTCATGTCTTTGTGACACATCATAACTTCATCTCTCTATATTGGTCATCCTTGACATAAAATTTAAATTGGTTAGAGACATCAGTGAGGCTTCTCACTTCATGGAAACTTCCCTTAAATTCAAAATCCATTCTCTCTCAAATTCAACTAAAACATACATTCCTAGTACAGATTTTTAAAATGAAGTTTTGGGACATCTTACTGTAAGAATGGTGCTAGGTAGAGAGCGTAATATGGTATGTCATGCATGCTTATTAGCTATCAGTGATCATTTAGAAGCCCATATTTTAGGTACTATTATCCCTTTTGAATGTATGAATTTATGCTTATGCTCAAACTCATAATTTAATGATCTTCTTTGATATAGATAAAGCTATGTTCCATTAAGCTAGCAAAGAGATACATGAGATGACTATCTATAGAGCTAGAGTTGATGGGAAACTCAGAAAATGAGCCTGCATAGGAATTCTTGTTGCTTCAGGGTGTGCATTTTTCTTTCAGAGCTCATCAGGTAAATATTCACTTCATGTGACATGTGGATAAATGGCCTCAATTGTTATTATATTTCTTTGAGTAATGTTTTCTTTTTCCATTTATTTGTCTTCCATATTTGCAGTTTGCAGGAGGGTTTGATGTAGAAACCATGTGTGCTTTTGAGGAACTGCATCATCTTGTTCACATTGACTTCCTTCCTAGGATTGACTTCCTAGTGGTTGACTATTCATTTATTGTTCAATTGATTCCAGATATCTGAGTTAACAAACTTCTTATCTATTAATATATGATTTTATCTTTATTGAATTACATTCGGTCTAATAGCGGGCTTGATCTTTGCAGATGTATATCTGATTTATGCTCATTCTCAAGATTCTATAGACTTTATTTATATCTTTATATCTTTCATACCATTCAATACTTCATCATCGATATTATTTACTTTATCTCTACATTTCATATATCTCAATTTTTCTCACACTGTAAAAGCACAATTAGGTGTCACCTTTTAGGCTAACTTATCAGTATGTAGCTGAATTTTAGTATTTCTAACTAAAAATTAATTTTGGTCAAACATATGGTTTAGCTAGATTCATTCTAGCTAAGTTAGATAAGTGATTTAACTTTTCCAATTGGAAATGTCTATTAAATACATGTTTTATACCACTTTGGGTCCAATTACCATAAAAATAAAATTATTTCAAAAAAGTGGCATTTCAATAACTCCCAATTTTTTAATGATATTTTAAAAAAATATAAAAATACCCTTTTGTAGAGATCAGAGTCAAGAATATCCTCATATAGATTTTATAGTATTTTAATTAGACATCGTTTATTGTAATTAAAAAATATTGCAAGTAGATATTTTAACACTCAATGAGATGTTGATTTAGAGAAAGAAAAAAATAGTAAATCATATTAAATAAATTTGGAAAACATATGGTGCACTATAGGAGAGAGTCTTCTTCAAGAATATATATTTATTTTTTTGATTGGGATAGATTTGTTATGAAAATTATGTTGCGAGATGAAAACTGTCGATTTCAATGAGTTAAAATTTGAATTATTATAAAAGAGAAAATATAGGTCACAAATCAATTTGTATTTCTTCATGCACTAGCTGTATATGTCATTTATAACATATTTTTAAATTAGAGGAAAAAATATTTATTTACATTTAATTTTTTGGTGGGAACTAGACTCTTAATTTTCAACATTTTTTCGCAACTGAAAAATCATTTTTAAAAATTAAAAAAATATATAAATTCTTATTCAAAAAAATTATTAAAAATATTAATCATAAATTTCATCCATTTTATCACATTTAATTAGTTTACATCATCTTCAAATTTCAAACATAAATGTCATTTTTATACTATTGAAGTTGAACAACTTTGATTTTGTTAGCCTTTTTCCTTTGTAAAAGGGTGACAACTTATTCATAGCCATGACAAATTATTCATAGCCATAAAATTACCCTGGGTATATGGACTCTCCTAACTTCTTTCCTATCCATAGCCACCTTTGAATTTGTTCTTGTGAATATCATAAATCATTAAGATTAACCAAAGACATCTTCGGTTTTATGAATGGGAGCTACAGCTATGACAATACCCTTGATGAAACGTATATATTTCGGAAGGTATGTTGTTTATCAATATCAATTCATAGGATGCCAATGCATACCATTATGACTGATATTTGGAACAAGCCTTTAGTCCTTCATTCCCTTAGTTTGTCCACCTCTCATATCTTTCATTGTGCCAAATTCTATGTCGTAGGAGTAGGGGAAAACCAATTCTTCATTTAATAGAGAAATACTTGTAAAATGTTGGTTAGGAGCAATGGAAAATAGTCTTGATGATTACTTTTGAATTTTTGATAATTATTTTCATGTGCGATGGTGGATGCAGATCAGTTTCCCAATGTTCAGTGACCGTATTATGTGTTGCTGACTATGGATTGCATTGTTGATCTGTTGATTGGATCAGGACTCTTTGAATCATAGTTATAGAATTTGACTTCCTGATGCCATTGAAAAGTGTTAAGTATGTTCTCTGATTTGATTATTGATCTATATATCTATTGGTGATGTGTCCTATTCCTTTCCCATCTGAGTTTCCTTCATATGATTCCTATTTTTATCTCACCAACTATGACAGTATGAGAATCCCATTAGCACTCTATATTATTTACTAGTTTGACATTCAAATTTCATGTCTGATAAAATACTGTCATGTCTGGTTTCAGAAATGTCATTTTCTCTTGCTTCATTATGTTGTATAATCTTAATTCATTCATTTGGTTTTGTTATAGTTGATGGCAGTGGCTATATATCTAAAAATATTTAGTGTCGTTGGTGTTTTCCTTGTGGATTAACTATCTTCGAATATGTAACTTACATGAAATTAAGGCAGTTAATTATTTGAGTATGGTATATATGCCTGTGATGGATTTGTAGGAATGCATTATTTATCCCTTGTATGCAAATTCAAAATATTTTTTAAGTTTCAATTTTCAATTCTCTTTCTTTAATTATTGTAGCACCACTTTGTTCTAATCAGTTTAAACCATGGTTGCCTACTCTCTGTTTTACAAACTGAATGTTGTAGAGTTTGCATTAAACTTGAAGTGTTTGGATAGATAACATTCTATTCCTTATCACACTTAGTTGAAAATAGTGTTTTCTCATATGATTTGTCTAAAAGAATTTCTTACGTTGTATGCATGGGGGATGATTTTTTTAGGTTGAGCATTGTTTTGTACTCTACCAATTAAAACTTTTGAAGTAATTCTCTAAAGCTGGCTAATGAAAATAGCTTTTACATTAGATTCTCAAAGCTTCTACAAAAATACATAGTAGTAGACAATGTAAGTACATTTATGGTTTAAAATTGAGGATTACTGAGAGAGTAATTTAACTTGTATATCAATGTTTGATGCTCAAGAATGGCCATTCAAATAGTTGTAGTGTTTCTATGATGGAACTATTGAGTGCATCTCCAAATTGAAAATATAAGTTACATGGAAATCAAAACTCAAGGATTTATGAAACCATGTTTGTCCTTTGCTGATGAGTGTGAAAGATGGGTTAATATTGGTACCTGCTTGTTGTACTTTGTTTCAAAGATGTCTCATTGATATCTTGTATCTATAAGTTGGATAGATGGTGTCTTATTTCTAATCTACTCTTGCACGATTAATGTTGAATGTTTGTACATTTCATGTTGGATGGAGGCTTTAAAAAGTGTAAGAATCAACCATGTTAAGACACTAATTATACGCTCCTTGCCATTTTTAATTTCTCTATTTTAGACTGTAAGTTGGACATAAGCTCGTTGCACCTCATACAATCTAGTTGCTTCTATAATGTGATTGATCACTACTACATCTGATGAGTGATTACTAATTGGGTAATCCTTGTGTTTAGATTTCCATATAACTTAATACCGAGTTATGCATTAGAGCTTGCATGTGTATTTCATTGTTATGATTTTATTTTTCTAAGTTTGATTAAAAATATGAGTTAATGAGTATGTTTGAGTGTGTATTTATTTAGATTTAGTTGCATGTTAGCCCACAAAAGGGTTTATCTAGAGAATTTAATTAAATCTTCTACTAATAGATAAAGATCTTTTTGAAATCTCATGATTTGTGTTTTGGCCATGATACACCATAGAAAATAAAACTAAAATTGGAAGCCATTCATATCTTTCATTTATATTGCTTCAACTTCCTCATGCCCATGAACAGTGTTAAGTATGTTCTCTTATTTGATTAAAGATCTATATATCTATTGGAGATGTGCCCTATTCTTTCCCATCTAGGTTGCCTTCTCAAATCTCTTGATCATAAATTACTTGAACTTTGAAGTTGGACATGAATGTGGGCACTTCCCTTATTTAGTCATCCGCATTGAATAGAGAGTTTAACAATATAAACTATTATAATAACTGAGAGGGGGCATGAATAAGTTATCTAGTGTCCCAAATCAAAATGTATAATCCAAAACAATTCTACTACTTCTACATGTCAGTAAACATAAAATACTTTCATTATCTATGTATTTACCGATTGACAATCTAAACTTTATAGTAGTTATCGATCAAATCTAACATATAATATGCAAAATATGATAACAAACAAATATCACAATCAACCCATAACACAAGAGATTTAATGTGGAAACCTTGTAAAGGAAAAAACCACCTGGGACCAGCAACCCAAAATTGTTCACTCTTCTAAAGTGAGGTCGGTGAAGACCCAACCCTATTAAAGGTTTACAAACACACTGTTAGGTGTGACCTTGTTAGAAGATTTAAGACCAGAAGTTATCGTCCAACTAGCAGTCACTCTGGGGTTGACAAGATAAAAATGTTCACTCTATGAATGAAACATCAAAAGACTTTCATAGTCCACTCGGTTAAGAGATTTAACTGTACATACAATGATTAAAGGTGTAACAGTAGGTGATCTACCTAAATAGAACTTCAATTTAGAGTTTACAGATCAATGTTCAACTCATTAAATATTTCTAACCAATATAACACTTTAGATTCAATACTATATCAACTTACTGTCCATTGGTAATAACTCTCTATAGCTCGGTAACTATTTTGCAGCTTGGTTCTTATTAACCGGTATGATCAGAAAAACTTCTTCACATGATTATTCTGCAGTTTCTTCTTCTTCTGTCATACATTTCATAATGAAACCAATCTCTCTTATATAGATGAGTAAATCATCTTCTTTTCCTCCATCAAATTTTTCCACTTAATCATATTCATAGTGGTGAAGGGTGCTCCCCTTAATACCACAAACACATAACAGAAATAGAGAAACAACAACAATATGCAAGAATAGAAAATTGGCTTCTTATTATCTCCACAAATGTGGAATTACAAACTTTCAGAATTACAATATGCAAAGCCACATGGGCATTCCCTTACAATGTTCTATAGGACAAAGCCTTGAACTATTACCCAGATCTAATACCCAGAACTATTCTGAACTGCCTAAGACAATAATATAGCCTTCCTTATATAGGTAATTTTCCACCACCTGGGAAGGTTCCAGAATTTTAGCCAATAAGGCCGACCAAACTTAGAATTATTTTATTTTACATTTTATTACATCATAGTCAGCTTAAGATAACCTTTGAAACCCGAACATAAATTTTGAAGAAAATTACTTTCCGCCATTTCAGGTGGCCCAACTTCCGAAGACCATAAGTCATCACCAGTTGACCCGATCGGCTATTATAACCCCATTTTGAAAATGCCACAAAGCGCTCTACAAGCTTGAACTGCACAAGTGCTCATCACCCAAATTTTTGACCTCATCCGGGGCCTCTAAAGCCTTCGAAACTGAGTTCAAAGTTTCTGTACCCTGCTGCCAATACCAAAAATCTTCAATATCTTCCAATATACACTTGATCTGGCAATGAAACTTTACTGGCAGACTTATATGACCAAAATGAACCTCCAAGAAAGAAATCAGATCATTCTGAGCACATACAAAAATCACCAAAAATAGTAACTTTCCATAAATAGCAGCTTTGCACAAAATAACCCTTATTGAATATGAAAATAGAAATATTTTTTTTTTGGGTGATGCAAGATTGCTCTTACACCCAGGATGCTCCTGCATCAGACACCTAGGGTAATTTGATAAGTGACCCTGTCACGACTCAGGTGTGCAGAGGAAAACCAAGATGGGTAACCTCCTCCTTTGTCAGCCATGATGAATCTTCAACAGGTCATCCTTTCCACTTGACCAGATATTCTTCATATGTCTTATTCCTTGTGCTTCTACCAACATGGCTATCCAGTATATCTTTGATCTCCTTAGTGTCTGAAATAGTTGCTGGAATAATCCACTACGCTACTGTGATCTCATCTTCAACACCTCCTTCATGATACTCTATCAGATCTGAAATGTTAAACACTAGTGAAATATTTAGCTCAGTAGGCAATTCTACCTCATATGCATTTCCTAAATCATGTTTCTTCAGTATCCTACATGGTCCAAACTTCTTCATTTTCAGCTTGTTATATGTACCAACTGGAAACTGCTCCTTCCGCAAATGAACCATGACTTCATCACCAACCTAAAATTCTTTATACCTCCTTTTCTCATCTGCCTTAGCCTTATACTATGCGTTCATCTTGGTAATATGCTTCCTCACCTCCCCATGGATGTTCTTCAAGTGTTCTACAAAATCCTCAGCTTCAACACTACTTATTTCTCCTTTATCTATCTTCCTCAATTCAGATGCATTTCTTGGACTACTTCCATATACAATCTGGAATGGTGATTTACCAGTGCTCCTGTTGACAGAATTATTATATGCAAATTCTGCTTGTGGTAAAATCAAATCCCATCCTGTTGGCTTATCTCCAGCCAAACATCTCAGCAAATTTCTCAAACTCCTATTCACCACCTCTATCTGTCCATCAGTCTGTGGATGATGTGATGAACTGAACTTCAAATCTATCTTCAACTTCTTCCACAATGTACACCATAAATATCCAACAAACTTAGTGTCCCGATTTGAAACTATGGTCTTTGGCAAACCATAAAGTCTCACTACTTCTCTGAAAAATAATTCTGCTACATGAACAGCATCATTAGTCTTCTTGCAGGGAATGAAATGTGCCATCTTTTAAAATCTATCAACCACCATAAAAATTGAATCATGTCCCCGTCGAGTCCTCCGTAAACCAAGAACAAAGTCCATGCTGATATCCTCCCAAGGCTTCTTTGGTACGGGTAATGGCTGATACAACCTTGTATTTTGCTTCACTCCTTTCACCATCTGACATACTCTGCAACTCTGTACAAACTTCTTCACATCTTACTGCAATTGTGGCCAATAATAATATTCACCAACCAAAGGAAGGGTTTTATCACGACCAAAATATCCAGCCAATCCTCCACTATGCTTCTCCTTGATGAGATTCTCCCTCATAGAACTTCATGGAATCCACAACTAACTCCCTCTGAATAGCATATCATCTTGGATGATGAAATCAAACCATTTCATCCTATCTAGAGTAACAGGTTTTGTACAAGCTTTCCAAGCTTCACCAAAATCAGGATCCTCTTGATACAAATTCTTGAGTTCCTTGAACCCAACCACTTCAATCTGCATTTCTGTTAGCAATAGTTACCTTCTGCTAAGAGCATCTGCAACCCTATTAGACTTTCCACTCCTGTGTTTCAAAATAAATGTATAACTCTGCAAAAACTCAACCCATTTCAAATGCCTTTGATTCAATTTTTCTTGACTATTCAAATATTGTAAAGCTTGATGATCAGTATACAAAACAAACTCCTTAAGAAGTAGATAATGTCTCCATTTTTTAATGCCTGAACTATAGCATAAAATTCCTGATCATAAACAGAATATTTCCTCTTGGCATCATTTAACTTCTCACAGAAATAAGCAACAGGTTTACCTTCTTGCCTCATAACAGCTCCTGTTGCAGTACCACTAGCATCACAATCTACTTGAAACACCTTATTAAAATCTAGAAGTGGTAAAATAGGTTGTTCTGTAACTTTTTGTTTCAACAATTGAAAACTCTTTTCTGCACCATTAGTCCACTTAAATTCTTTTCTATCCCCTCTCATTATTTTAGTCAAGGGTCCACAAATACTGCTAAAATTTTTGATAAACTTTCTGTAAAAGCTAGCTAGACCATGAAAAGATCTTACCTCAGTAGCACTCCTTGGAGTAGGCCATTCAAGGATAGCCTGTACCTTCTTTGGGTCTATTTTTAGACCTTCTCCTGAAACTACAAACCCTAAATACACCAACCCTTTCTTCACAAAATTGCACTTCTTCAAATTAATCAATAATTTCTCTTCTCTCAACTTCTCAAATACCGTATGAATATGTATCATATGCTCATCCAATGTCTTACTAAAGATCAAAATATCATCTAGGTAAATAATGACAAACTTACCCAAAAATTCTTTCAAAACCTCATTCATGAGCCGCATGAAAGTGCTTGGTGCATTGGTTAGCCCAAAAGGCATGACTAACCACTCATATAGTCATTCTTTTGTCTTGAAGGCAGTCTTCCATTCATCTCCTTCTCTGATCTGAATTTGATGATATCCACTCTCCAGATCTATCTTTGAGAAATACACAGCTCCACTCAAACAGTCCATAATATCATCCATTTGTGGCAATAGAAAACTGTACTTGATTGTGATCTTGTTTATTTCCCTAGAATCTATACACATTCTCCATTCTCCATTCTTCTTTGGTGCTAATACCGTTGGCACAGCACAGGGACTCAGACTCTCATGGATGAATCTTTTCCGTAACAATTCATGTACTTATTTATTCAACTCCTCACTTTCTGCAGGTGTCATTCTGTGTGCTACCTTATTTGGAAAACTCACTCCTAGGATCAAGTCCATCTGATGACTGATCTTCCTGACTGGTGGTAATCCATCAGGGACGTTATCGGATACAAAATATTAAAACTTATTCAACAAATCTGCAACTTCTACAGGAGCATCTTCTACTTCCTCTTTACCAGCTTTTGGAATTAAAGAAAAATATACATGCTCATGCCTCATACCATCTAAGAAATTTTTTCCATCAACAAAAGTTATCCTTACATTACCACATACCTTTTCTTCAGTTTCCTTCAATAGTTTTATCTTATGTGGCACTCCATCCCTTGTCAGAGAATAGGTATTCACACGACCATCATGTACATCACATCTATCAAACTGCCATGGTCTACCCAACAACATATGACATGCATCCATAGATATGATATCACACAATACCTCATCTTGGTATCTGCCAATCTTGAACTTTACCAGGCATTGTTCATTAACCATGACCTTGTGGTCATCCTGTACCCAGGCAATCCGATATGGATGTGGGTGTTTCTGTCTCTTGAGCTTCAACTTTGTCACCATCTCTTCTGACAACAAATTGTCAGTGCTTCCACTATCAATAATCACATCACAACATTTACCTTCACACTTGCACCTAGTATGAAATAGGCTCCTCCTTTGCTCAGGTTCATTCTCACCACTCAACAAGACTCTTCTATTAATCAACGTTTCTCCTCTTTCAGCATCTTCAAAATTTGATGATCTGGCATCTTCATCTACATGTGCAACTCTAGCCTGGCCTTCATTTCTCCTGTCTATTCTGTCTTGGCACTGAGGACATTCAAATGCCCTATGACTTTCTTCTCCAGTGTGAAAACATGTTCCATAGAAGCCACCTCTTCCAAATCCTTGTCCTCTTCCTCTTCCTCCCTAATCTCTATTATTCTGATCAGTGATTCTGACTGCTACTGGCCTCATCCTTCTTTTCCAGATCTTCATTTCGGCCACCATATGACCGTCCACCAGATCGTCCACCATGACCTCTTCCGTTTTGTCTGCTCTCAAACTTCTTGTTCAGCTTTTCCTCTACTTTTAGGGAAAACTGGTATGCCTCTTCAATACTATTCATTCGAACCAGATTCAACTCCTCCTGAATGTTTGGCCTTAACCCATTAAGGTATCGGGCAACTTTCTATTTATCAACTTCTGCATGGCCTGTTCTGATGAGAAGTCGATAGAACTCCTTTGTATACTCCTGAATAAATCTTCCTGCTTGCTTCAAACTCTGCATTTTCTTCAGTAGGTCAAGCTCATAATCAACAGGAATGAACACTCGCTTCAATTTATCCACCATCCGATCCCATCTCATGATTTTCTCCTTTCCCCTTCTATTTCACTCCAACTGAATCTCTTGCCACCATATCTTCGCATGACCTTTTAGTCTGGCCTTCGCAAATTTGACCCTATCAGGATCCTCAACATCTTCATACTCAAAATATTCTTCACATTCATTGATCTAGTCGATCAATTCTTTTGGGTTAAGATTTTCAAAAAATGTAGGAACCTCAATCTTAGGTCTTTTCCCTATCTTAGAAATGGCCCGAAAAAGTCTTTCTTCCTCTTGATTAACAATTTTGACTTCTCCTTCTTGATATTCTTCTTGAGCTTCATCCTCTCTTTCATCTTTGACATTAAGATTCATTCCTCTACGAATCTCTTCTTTTAATACTCGCACTTGTCTCTGTAGTGCCCTAACCTCAGGTGTTACAACACCAGCTCTTCTGCCACGTTCTTTTCGTGGAGGCATTTTTGCGATGCGCGCTGAAACCCTAACCATGGTCCTGGTGCAAACTACGTCATAGTTAGTGATCTATTTACACACTTAGGAACTCCTGCTCTGATACCACTTGGTGAAGGGTGCTCCCTTTAATACCTCAAACACATAATAGAAATAGAGAAACAACAACAATATGCAAGAACAGAAAATTGGCTTCTTATTATCTCCACAAATGTGGAATTAAAAACTTTCAGAATTATAATATGCAAAGCAACATGGGCATTTCCTTACAATGTTCTGTAGGACAAAGCCTCAAATTATTACCTAGATCTACTACCCATAACTATTCTAAACTGCCTAAGACAATAATACAGCCTTCCTTATATAGGTAATTTTCCACCGCCTGGGAAGGTTCCAGAATTTTAGCCAATAAGGCCAACCAAACTTAGAATTATTTTATTTTACATTTTATTACATCATAGTCAGCTCAAGATAACCTTTGAAACCCGAACATAAATTTTGAAGAAAATTATTTTTTGCCATTTCAGGTGGCCCAACTTCCGAATACCATAAGTCATCACCAGTTGACCCGATCGGCTATTATAACCCCATTTCAAAAATGCCACAAAGCGCTCTATAGGCTTGACCCACGCAACCACCCATCACCCAAATTTTTGACATCATCTGGGGCCTCTAAAGCCTTCGAAACTAAGTTCAAAGTTTCTGTACCCTGCTGCCAATACCGAAAATCTTCAATATCTTCCAATATACACTTGATCTGGCAATGAAACTTTATTGGGAGAATTATATGACCAAAATGAACCTCCAAGAAAGAAATCAGATCATTCTGAGCACATACAAAAATTACCAAAAATACTAACTTTCTATAAATAGCAGCTCAACACAAAATAGCCCTTATTGAATATAAAAATAGAAATATTTTTTTTTTGGGTGATGCAAGATTGCTCTTACACCCAGCATGCTCCTGCATCAGACACCCAGGGTAATTTGAGAAGTGACCCTATCACGACTCAGGTGTGTAGAGGAAAACCAAGATGGCTAACCTCCTCCTTTGTCAGCCATGATGAATCTTCAACAGGTTGTCCTTTCCACTTGACTAGATATTCTTCATATGTCCTGTTTCTTGTGTTTCTACCAACACGGCTATCCAGTATATCTTCAATCTCCTTAGTGTCTGAACTAGTTGCTAAAATACTCCACTGTGCTGCTATGATCTCATCTTCAACACCTCCTTCATGATACTCTGTCAGATCTAAAATGTTAAACACTAGTGAAATATTTAGCTTAGTAGGCAATTCTACCTCATATGCATTTCCTGAATCATGTTTCTTCAGTATCCTACATGGTCCAAACTTCTTCATTTTTAGCTTGTTATATGTACCAACTGGAAACCGCTCCTTCCGCAAATGAACCATGACTTCATCACCAACTTGAAATTCTTTATACCTCCTTTTCTCATCTGCCTTAGCCTTATACTGTGCATTCATCTTGGTAATATGCTTCCTCACCTCCCCATGGATGTTCTTCAAGTGTTCTGCAAAATCCTCAGCTTCAGCACTACTTATTTCTCCTTTATCTATCTTCCTCAATTTAGATGCATTTCTTGGACTACTTCCATATACAATCTAGAATGGTGATTTACCAGTGCTCCTATTGACATAATTATTATATGCAAATTATGCCTGTAGTAAAATCAAATCCCATGCTGTTGGCTTATCTCCAACCAAACATCTCAGCAAATTTTCCAAACTCCTATTCACCACCTATGTCTGTCTATCAGTCTGTGAATGATGTGATGAACTAAACTTCAAATCTGTCTTCAACTTCTTCCACAATGTACGCCAGAAATATCCAACAAAGTTAGTATCCCGATCTGAAACTATGGTCTTTAGCAAACCATGAAGTCTCACTACTTCTCTAAAAAATAATTCTGCTACATGAACAACATCATTAGTCTTGTTGTAGTGAATGAAATGTGTCATCTTTAAAAATCTGTCAACCACCATAAAAATTGAACCATGTCCTCGCTGAGTCCTCAGTAAACTAAGAACAAAGTCTATGCTGATATCCTCCCAAAGATTCTTTGGTACAGGTACTGGCTGATACAACCCTATATTTTGCTTCACTCCTTTCGCCATCTGACATACTCTGCAACTCTGTACAAACTTCTTCACATCTTGTTGCAATTGTGGCCAATAATAATTTTCACAAACCAAAGTAAGGGTTTTATCACGACCAAAATATCCATCCAATCCTCCACTATGCTTCTCCTTGATGAGATTCTCCCTCATAGAACTTCATAGAATGAACAACTAACTCCCTCTGAATAGCATATCATCCTAGATGATGAAATCCAACCATTTCATCCTGTCTAGAGTAACAGGTTCTATACAAGCTTTTCAAGCTTCACCAAAATCAGGATCCTCTGGATACAAATTCTTGAGTTCCTTGAACCCAACAACTTCAATCTGCATTTCTGTCAGCAATAGTTGCATTCTGCTAAGAGCATCTGCAACCCTATTAGACTTTCCACTCATGTGTTTCAAAACAAATGTATAACTCTGCAAAAACTCAACCCATTTCAAATACCTTTGATTTAATTTTCCTTGACTATTCAAATATTGCAAAGCTTGATGATTAGTATACAAAACAAACTCTTTAGGAAGTAGATAATGTGTCCACTTCTTTAATGCCTGAATTATAGCATAAAATTCCTGATCATGAACAGAATATTTTCTCTTGGCATTATTTAGCTTCTCACTGAAATAAGCAACAGGTTTACATTCTTGGCTCATAACAGCTCCTATTGCAGTACCACTAGCATCACAATCTACTTGAAACACCTTATTAAAATTTGGAAGTGCTAAAATAGTTTGTTCTGTAACTTTTTGTTTCAACAATTGAAAACTCTTTTCTACCCCATTAGTCCACTTAAACTCTTTTCTATCCCCTCTCATTGTTTAAGTCAAGGGTCCACAAATACTACTAAAATTTTTGATAAACTTTCTGTAAAAGCTAGCTAGACCATGAAAAGATCTTACTTCAGTAGCACTCTTTGGAGTAGGCCATTCAAAGATAGCCTGTACCTTCTCTGAGTCCATTTTTAGACATTCTCCTGAAACTACAAACTCTAAATATACCAACTCTATCTTCACAAAATTGCACTTATTCAAATTAATCAATAATTTCTCTTCTCTCAACTTCTCAAATACCATACAAATATGCATCATATGATCATCCAATGTCTTACTAAAGATCAAAATATCATCTAGGTAAACAATGACAAACTTGCCCAGAAATTCTTTCAGAACCTCATTCATGAGCCGCATGAAAGTGCTCGGTGCATTGGTTAGCCCAAAAGGCATGACTAACCACTCATATAGTCCTTCCTTTTTCTTGAACGCAGTCTTCCATTCATGTCCTTCTTTGATCCGAATCTGATGTTATCCACTCTTTAGATCTATCTTTTAGAAATACACAGCACCACTCAAACAGTCCATAATATCATCCATTCATGGCAATGGAAACCTGTACTTGATTATGATCTTGTTTATTGCCCTAGAATTTGTACACATCCTCCATTCTCCATTCTTCTTTGGTGCTAATACCGTTGGCACAACACAAGGACTCAGACTCTTACGGATCAATCCCTTTTGTAACAGTTTATGTACTTGTCTGTTCAACTCCTCACTTTCTGCAAGTGTCATTCAGTGCGCTGCCTTATTCAGAAAACTCACTCTTGGGATCAAGTCCTTTTGATGACTGATCTTCTTGACTATTGGTAATCCATCAAGGACGTTATCGGATACAATATCCTGAAACTCATTCAACAAATCTTCAACTTCTACAGGAGAATCTTCTACTTCCTCTTAAACAACTTTTGGAATTAAAGCAAAACATACATGCTCATGCCTCATACCATCTCAAAAATTTCTTCCATCAACAAAAGTTATCCTTACATTACCACATACCTTTTATTCAGTCTCCTTCAATAGTTTTAGCTTATGTCGCATTCCATCCCTTGTCAGTGAATAGGTATTCGCACGACCGTCATATACAACACATCTATCAAACTGACATAGTCTACCCAACAACATATGACATGCATCCATAGATATGATATCACACAATACCTCATCTTGGTATCTGTCAATCTTGAACTTCACCAAGCATTGTTCATTGACCATGACCTTGTGGTCATCCTGTACCCAGGCAATCCGATATGGATGTGGGTGTTTCTGTCTCTTGAGCTTCAACTTTGTCACCATCTCTTCTGACACTAAATTGTCAGTGCTTCCACTATCAATAATCACATCACAACATTTACCATCACACTTCAACTTGGTGCGAAATAGGCTCCTCCTTTGCTCAGGTTCATTCTCACAACTCAACAGGACTCTTCTGTTAATCAACGTTTCTCCTCTTTCAGCATCTTCAAAATTTGATGATCTGGCATCTTCATCTACATGTGCAACTTTGGCCTGGCTTTTATTTCTCATGTCTATTCTGCTTTGTCACTGAAGACATTCAAATGCCCTATGACCTTTTTCTCCACAGTGAAAACATGTTCCACGAAAGCCACCTCTTCCAAATCCTTGTCCTCTTCCTCTTCCTCCCTGATCTCTATTATTCTGATCCTGGAAGTGATTGGAATTATTTCCTCATTGAGTCTGACTACTATTGGCCTCATCCTTCTTTTTTAGATCTTCATTTCGGCCACCATAGACCATCCACTAGATCGTCCACTGCGACTTCTTTCATTTTGTTTGCTCTCAAAATTTTTCTTCAGCTTTTCCTCTACTTTTAGGGTAAACTGGTATGCCTCTTCAATACTATTCATTCGAACTAGATTCAGCTCCTCCTGAATGCTTGGCCTTAACCCATTAAGGTATCAGGTAACTTTCTCTTTATCATCGTCTGCATGGCCTATTGTGATGAGATGTCGATAGAACTCTTCTGTATACTCCTGAACAGATCTTCCTACTTGCTTCAAACTCTTCATTTTCTTTAGTAGGTCAAGCTCATAATCAATAGGAATGAACTGTCGCTTCAATTTATCCACCATCCGATCCCATCTCGTGATTTTCTCCTTTCTCCTTCTATTTCGCTCCAACTAAATCTCTTGCCACCATATCTTCGCATGACCTTTCAGTCTGGCCTTCGCAAATTTGACCCTATCAGGATCCTCAACATCTTCATACTCAAAATATTATCTCCACAAATGTGAAATTACAAACATTCAGAATTACAATATGCAAAGTCACATGGGCATTCCCTTACAATCTTCTGTAGGACAAAGCCTCAAACTATTACCTAGATCTACTACCCAAAACTATTTTGAACTGTCTAAGATAATAATACAGCCTTCCTTATATAGGCAATTTTTCACCACCTCGGAAGGTTCCAAAATTTTAGCCAATAAGGCTGACCAAACTTAGAATTATTTTATTTTACATTTTATTACATCATAGTCAGCTTAAGATAACCTTTGAAACCCGAACATAAATTTTGAAGAAAATTACTTTCTACCATTTCAGGTGGCCCAACTTTCAAAGACCATAAGTCATCACCAGTTGACCCGATCGACTATTATAACCCTATTTCAGAAACACCACGAAGTGCTCTACAGGCTTGACATGCGCAAGCTCCCGTCACCCAAATTTTCAACCTCATCTGGGGCCTCTAAAGCCTTCGAAACTGAGTTCAATGTTTTTGTAACTTGCTCCCAATACTGAAAATCTTCAATATCTTCCAATATACACTTGATCTGGCAATGAAACTTTACTGGCAGACTTATATGACCAAAATTAACCTTCAAGAAACAAATCAGATCATTCTGAGCACATACAAAAATTACCAAAAATAGTAACTTTCCATAAATAGCAGCTCTGCAAAAAATAGCCTTTGTTGAATATAAAAATAAAAATATTTTTTTTTTGGGTGATGCAAGATTGCTCTTACACCCAGGATGCTCCTGCATCAGACACCCAGGGTAATTTGAGAAGTGACCCTGTCACGACTCAGGTGTGCAGAGGAAAACCAAGACGGCTAACCTCCTACTTTGTTAGCCATGATGAATATTCAACAAGTCATCCTTTCCACTTGACCAGATATTCTTCATATGTCCTGTTCCTTGTGCTTCTGCCAACACGGCTATTTAGTATATCTTCGATCTCCTTAGTGTCTGAACTAGTTGATGGAATACTCCAGTGTGCTGCTGTGATCTCATCTTCAACACCTCCTTCATGATAATCTGTCAGATCTGAAATGTTAAACATTGGTGAAATATTTAACTCTGTAGGAAATTCTACCTCATATGCATTTCCCGAATCATGTTTCTTCAGTATCCTACATGGTCCAAACTTCTTCATTTTTAGCTTTTTTATATGTACCAACTAGAAACCGCTCCTTCCGCAAATGAACCATGACTTCATCACCAACCTGAAATTATTTATACCTCCTTTTCTCATCTACGTTAGACTTATACTGTGCGTTCATCTTGGTAATATGCTTCCTCACGTCCTTATGGATGTTTTTCAAGTGTTCTGCAAAATCCTCAGCTTCAGCACTACTTATTTCTCCTTTATCTATCTTCCTCAATTCAGATGCATTTCTTGGACTACTTCCCTATACAATCTGGAATGGTGATTTACCAGTGCTCCTGTTGACATAATTATTATATGCAAATTTTACTTGTGGTAAAATCAAATCCCATCCTGTTGGCTTATCTCCAACCAAACAGCTCAGTAAATTTCTTAAACTCCTATTCACCACCTCTATCTATCCATCATTCTGTGATTGATGTGATGAACTGAACTTCAAATCTATCTTCAACTTCTTCCACAATGTACGCTAGAAATATCCATCAAACTTAGTGTCCCGATCTGAAACTATGGTCTTTGGCAAACCATGAAGTCTCACTACTTCTCTGAAAAACAATTCTGCTACATCAACAACATCATTAGTCTTCTTGTAGACAATGAAATGTGTCATTTTTGAAAATTTGTCAACCACCAAAAAAATTGAATCATGTCCCCATTGAGTCCTCGGTAAACCAAGAATAAAGTCCATGCTGATATCCTCCCAAAGCTTCTTTGGTACGGGTAATGGCTGATACAACCATGTATTCTGCTTCACTCCTTTCACCATCTGACATACTCTACAACTCTGTACAAACTTCTTCACATCTTGGTGCAATTGTGGCCAATAATAATTTTCACCAACCAAAGCAAGGGTTTTATCATGACCAAAATATCCAGCCAATCCTCCACTATGCTTCTCCTTAATCAGATTCTCCCTCATAGAACTTCGTGAAATGCACAACTGACTCCCTCTGAATAGCATATCATCCTAGATGATGAAATCCAACCATTTCATCCATTCTAGAGTAACAGGTTCTGTACAACCTTTTCAAGCTTCACCAAAATCAGGATCCTCTTGATACAAATTTTTGAGTTCTTTGAACCCAACCACTTCAATCTACATTTCTGTCAGCAATAGTTACCTTCTGCTAAGAGCATCTGCAACCCTATTAGACTTTCCACTCCTGTGTTTCAAAATAAATATATAACTCTGCAAAAACTCAACCCATTTCAAATGCATTTGATTTAATTTTCCTTGACTATTCAAATATTGCAAAGCTTGATGATCAGTATACAAAACAAACTCCTTAGGAAGTAGATAATGTCTCCACTTCTTTAATGCATGAACTATAGCATAAAATTCTTGATCATAAACAGAATATTTCCTCTTGGCATCATTTAGCTTCTAACTGAAATAAGCAACAGGTTTACCTTCTTGCCTCATAACAGCTCCTATTGCAGTACCACTAGTATCACAATCTACTTGAAACACCTTATTAAAATTTGAAAGTGCTAAAACAGGTTGTTCTGTAACTTTTTGTTTCAACAATTAAAAACTCTTTTCTGCCCCATTAGTCCACTTAAACTCTTTTATATCCGCTCTCATTGTTTCAGTTAAGGGTCCACAAATACTGCAAAAATTTTTGATAAAATTTTTGTAAAAGTTAGCTAGACCATGAAAAGATCTTACCTCAGTAGCACTCCTTGGAGTAGGCCATTCAAAGATAGCCTGTACCTTCTCTAGGTCCATTTTTAGACCTTCTCCTGAAACTACAAACTCCAAAAACACCAACTCTTTCTTCACAAAACTGCATTGCTTCAATGAATCAACAATTTCTCTTCTGTCAACTTCTCAAATACCATATGAATATGCATCATATGATCATCCAATGTCTTACTAAAGATCAAAATATCATCTAGGTAAACAGTGACAAACTTACCCATAAATTCTTTCAGAACCTCATTCATGAGCCGCATGAAAGTGTTCGTTGCATTGGTTAGCCCAAAAAGTATGACTAACCACTCATATAGTCCTTCCTTTATTTTGGAGGCAGTCTGCCATTCATCTCCTTCTCTTATCTGAATCTGATGATATCCACTCTTTAGATCTATCTTTGAGAAATACACAGCTCCACTCAAACAGTCCATAATATCATCCATTCATGGCAATAGAAACCTGTACTTGATTATGATCTTGTTTATTTCACTAGAATCTATACACATCCTCTATTCTCTATTCTTCCTTGGTGCTAATACTGTTGGCACAGTACAGGGACTCAGACTCTCATGGATCAATCCTTTCTGTAACAGGTCATGTACTTGTCCGTTCAACTCTTCACTTTTTGCAGGTGTCATTCTGTGTGCTGCCTTATTCAGCAAACTCGCTCCTGGGATCAAGACCATCTGATGACTGATCTTCCTAAATGTGGTAATCCATCAAGGATGTTATCGGATATAATATCTTGAAACTCATTCAACAAATTTGCAACTTTTATAGGAGCATCTTCTACTTCCTCTTTACCAGCTTTTGGAATTAAAGCAAAACATACATGTTCATGCCTCATACCATCTAAGAAATTTCTTCAATAAACAAAAGTTATCCTTGCATTACCACATACCTTTTCTTCAGTCTCTTTCAATGGTTTTAGCTTATGTCACACTCCATCCCTTGTCAGGGAATAGGTATTTGCACGACCATCATGTACAACACATCGATCAAACTGCCATGGTCTACCCAATAACATATGACATGCATCCATAGATATGATATCACACAATACTTCATCTTGGTATCCGCCAATCTTGAACTTCACCAGGCATTGTTCATTGACCATGACTTTGTGGTCATCTTGTACCTAGGCAATCCAATATGGATGTGGGTGTTTCTGTCTCTTGAGCTTCAACTTTGTCACCATCTCTTCTGACATCAAATTGTCAGTGCTTTCACTATCAATAATCACATCACAAGATTTACCTTCACACTTGCACCTAGTGCGAAACAGGCTCCTCCTTTGCTCAGGTTCATTCTCACCACTCAATAGGACTCTTCTGTTAATCAACGTTTCTCCTCTTTCAGCATCTTCAGAATTTGATGATCTGACATCTTCATCTACATGTACAACTCTGGTCTGGCCTTCATTTCTTCTGTCTATTCTGCCTTGGTGCTGAGGACATTCAAATGCCTTATAAACTTCTTCTCCACAGTGAAAACATGTTCCATGGAAGCCACCTCTTCCTCTCTGATCTCTATTATTTTGATCCTAGAAGTGATTGAAATTATTTCCCCACTGATTCTGAGTGCTACTGGCCTCATCCTTCTTTTTGGGATCCTCATTTCGGCCACCATATGACCGTCCACCAGATCGTCCACCACGACCTCTTCCATTTTGTCTACTCTCAAACTTCTTGTTCAGCTTTTCCTCTACTTTTAGGGTAAACTGGTATGCCTCTTCAATACTATTCATTCAAATGAGATTCAGCTCCTCCTGAATGCTTTGTCTTAACCCATTAAGGTATCGGGCAACTTTCTCCTTATCAGCTTCTGCATGGCCTGTTCTGATGAGAAGTCGATAGAATTCCTCTATATACTCCCGAATAGATCTTCCTGCTTGCTTCAAACTCTACATTTTCTTCAGTAGGTCAAGTTCATAATCAACAGGAATGAACTATCGCTTCAATTTATCCACCATCCGATCCCATATCATGATTTTCTCCTTTCCCCTTCTATTTCGCTCCAACTGAATCTCTTGCCATCATATCTTCACATGACCTTTCAGTCTGGCCTTTGCAAATTTGACCCTATCAGGATCCTCAACATCTTCATACTCAAAATATTTCTCACATTCATTGATCTAGTCAATCAATTCTTCTGGGTTAAGATTTCTAGAAAATGTAGGAACCTCAATATTAGGTCTTTTTCCAATCTTAGAAATGGCCCGAAAAAGTTTTTCTTCCTCCTGACTCACAATTTTAGTTTCTTCTTGATATTCTTCTTCAGCTTCATCTTCGCTTTCATCTCTGACATTAAGATTCATTCCTCTACGAATCTCTTCTTGCAATGCTCACACTTGTCTCTACAGTGCCCTAACCTCAGGTGTTACAACACCAGCTCTTCCACCACGTTCCTTTCATGGAGGTATTTTTGCGATGCACGCTGAAACCCTAACCACGGTCCTGGTGCAAACTGCCTCACAGTCGGTGATCTATTTACACACTCAGGAACTCCTGCTTTGATACCACTTGGTGAAGGGTGCTCCCCTTAATACCACAAACACATAACAGAAATAGAGAAATAACAACAATATGCAAGAACAGAAAATTAGCTTCTTATTATCTCCACAAATGTGGAATTACAAACTTTCAGAATTACAATATGCAAAGCCACATGGGCATTCCCTTACAATGTTCTATAGGACAAAGCCTAGAACTATTACCTAGATCTACTACCCAGAACTATTCTGAACTACCTAAAACAATAATACAGCCTTCCTTATATAGGCAATTTTCCACCGCGTAGGAAGGTTCCAAAATTTTAGCCAATAATGCTGACCAAACTTAGAATTATTTTATTTTACATTTTATTACATCATAGTTAGCTCAAGATAACCTTTGAAACCCGAATAGAAATTTTGAAGAAAATTACTTTCCACCATTTCAGGTGGCCCAACTTCCGAAGACCATAAGTCATCACCAGTTGCCCCGATCGGCTATTATAACCCCATTTCGGAAGCACCACAAAGTGCTCTACAGGCTTGGCCCGCGCAAGGGCCCATCACCCAAATTGTCAACCTCATTCAGGGCCTCTAAAGCCTTCAAAACTGAGTTCAAAGTTTCTGTACCCTACTGCCAATACTGAAAATCTTCAATATCTTCCAATATACATTTGATCTGGCAATGAAACTTTACTGGCAGACTTATATGATAAAAATGAACCTCTAAGAGAGAAATCAGATCATTCTAAGTACATATGAAAATTACCAAAAATAGTAACTTTCCATAAATAGCAGCTCAGCACAAAATAGCCCTTATTGAATATAAAAATAAAAATATTTTTTTTTGGGTGATGCAAGATTGCTCTTACACCCTGGATGCACCTGCATCAGACACCCAGGGTAATTTTAGAAGTGACCCTATCACGACTCATGTGTGCAGAGGAAAACCAAGATGGCTAACCTCCTCCTTTGTCAGCCATGATGAATCTTCAATAGGTCGTGCTTTCCACTTGACCAGATATTTTTCATATGTCCTGTTTCTTGTGCTTTTGCCAACACAGCTCTCTAGTATATTTTCGATCTCCTTACTGTCTGAACTAGTTGCTGGAATACTCCACTGTGCTGATGTATCTCATCTTCAACACCTCCTTCATGATACTCTGTCAGATCTAAAATGTTAAACATTGGTGAAATATTTAGCTCAGTAGGCAATTCTACCTCATATGCATTTCCTGAATCATGTTTCTTCAGTATCCTACATGGTCCAAACTTCTTCATTTTTAGCTTGTTATATGTACCAACTGGAAACGGCTCCTTCCGCAAATGAACCATGACTTCATCACCAACTTGAAATTCTTTATACCTCCTTTTCGCATCTGCCTTAGCCTTATACTGTGCGTTCATCTTGGTAATATACTTCCTCACCTCCCCATGGATGTTTTTCAAGTGTTCTGCAAAATTCTCAACTTCAGCACTACTTATTTCTCTTTTATCTATCTTCCTCAATTCAGATGCAATTCTTGGCCTACTTCCATATAGAATTTGGAATGGTGATTTACCAGTGCTCTTGTTGACAGAATTATTATATGCAAATTCTGTCTGTGGTAAAATCAAATCCCATCCTATTGACTTATCTCCAACCAAACATCTCAGCAAATTTTTCAAACTCCTATTCACCACCTCTGTCTGTCCATCAGTATGTGGATGATGTGATGAACTGAACTTCAAATCTATCTTCAACTTCTTCCACAATATATGCCAGAAATATCTAACAAACTTAGTGTCCCGATCTGAAACTATGGTCTTTGGCAAACCATGAAGTCTCACTACTTCTCTGAAAAACAATTTTGTTACATGAACAACATCATTAGTCTTCTTGCAGGGAATGAAATGTGCCATCTTTGAAAATTTGTCAACCACCACAAAAATTGAATTGTCCCCACTGAGTCCTTGGTAAATGAAGAACAAAGTCTATGCTGATATCCTCCCAAGGCTTCTCTGGTACAGGTAATGGCTGATACAACCCTATATTCTACTTCACTCCTTTCGCCATCTGACATACTCTACAACTCTGTACAAACTTCTTCATATCTTGCTGCAACTGTGGCCAATAATAATTCTCACTAACCAAAGAAATGGTTTTGTCACGACCAAAATATCTAGCAAATCTTCTGCTATGCTTCTCCTTGATGAGATTATCCTTCATAGAACTTCGTGTAATGCACAACTGACTCCCTCTGAATAGCATATCATCCTGGATGATGAAATCCAACCATTTCATCCTGTCTAGAGTAACAGGTTTTGTACAAGCTTTCCAAGCTTCACAAAAATCAAGATCCTCTTGATACAAATTCTTGAGTTCCTTAAACCCAACCACTTCAATCTGCATTTTTGTCAGCAATAGTTGCCTTCTGCTAAGAGCATCTGCAACTTTATTAGACTTTCCACTCCTGTGTTTCAAAACAAATGTATAACTCTATAAAAACTCAACCTATTTTAAATGTCTCTGATTCAACTTTCCTTGACTATTCAAATATTGCAAAGCTTGATGATCAGTATACAAAACAAACTCCTTAGGAAGTAGATAATGTCTCCACTTCTTTAATGCCTGAACTATAGCATAAAATTTCTAATCATAAACAGAATATTTCCTCTTGGCATCATTTAACTTCTCACTGAAATAAACAACAGGTTTACCTTCTTGGCTCATAACAGCTCCTATTGCAGTACCACTAGCATCACAATCTACTTGAAACACCTTCTTAAAATCTAGAAGTGGTAAAACAAGTTATTTTGTAACTTTTTGTTTCAACAATTAAAATCTCTTTTCTGCCCCATTAGTCCACTTAAACTCTTTTCTATCCCCTCTCATTCTTTCAGTCAAAGGTCCACAAATACTACTAAAATTTTTGATAAACTTTTTGTAAAAGCTAGCTAGACCATGAAAAGATCTTACCTCAGTAGCACTCCTTGGAGTAGGCCATTCAAGGATAGCCTGTACCTTCTTCGGGTGCATTTTTAGACCTTCTCTTGAAACTAAAAACCCCAAATACACCAATTCTTTCTTCACAAAATTGCACTTCTTCAAATTAATCAACAATTTCACTTCTCTCAACTTCTCAAAGACCATACGAATATGCATCATATGCTCATCCAATGTCTTACTAAAGATCAAAATATCATCTAGGTAAAGAATGACAAACTTACCCAGAAATTCTTTCAGAACCTCGTTCATGAGCCGCATGAAAGTGCTCGGTGCATTGGTTAGCCCAAAAGGCATGACTAACCACTCATATAGTCCTTCCTTTGTCTTGAAGGCAGTATTCCATTCATCTCCTTCTCTGATCTGAATCTAATGATATCCACTCTTTAGATCTATCTTTGAGAAATACACAGCTCCACTCAAACAATTCATAATATCATCCATTCGTGGCAATGGAAACCTGTACTTGATTGTGATCTTGTTTATTGCCCTAGAATCTGTACACATCCTCCATTCTCCATTCTTCTTTGGTGCTAATACCGCTAGCACAACATAGGGACTTGGACTCTCACGGATCAATCCTTTCTGTAACGATTCATGTACTTGTCTATTCAACTCCTCACTTTCTGTAGGTGTCATTCTGTGTGCTGCCTTATTCGGAAAACTCACTCTTGGAATCAAGTCCATCTGATGACTGATCTTCCTGACTGGTGGTAATCCATCAAGGACATTATCGGATACAATATCCTGAAACTCATTCAACAAATCTACAACATCTACAAGAGCATCTTCTACTTCCTCTTTACCAACTTTTAGAATTAAAGAAAAATATACATGCTCATTCCTCATACCATCTAAGAAATTTCTTCCATCAACAAAAGTTATCCTTGCATTACCACATACCTTTTCTTCAGTCTCCTTCAATGGTTTTAGCTTATGTCACACTTCATGCATTACCACGTTAAATCTGTGTGCCATTGTGTTCTATTCTGTGTGGTTTATTATTTTCTGATATTAGTTATATTTGCACATAATTGTTATTTCTACCTTGTTAATCCTAACAATGATATCACATAGTACCTCATCTTGGTATCCACAAATCTTGAACTCCACCAGGCATTGTTCATTGACCATGACCTTGTGGTCATCCTGTACCCAGGCAATCCGATATGGATGTGGGTGTTTCTATCTCTTGAGCTTCAACTTTGTCACCATCTCTTCTGACACCAAATTGTTAGTGCTTCCACTATCAATAATCAAATCACAATATTTACCTTCACACTTGCACCTGGTGCGAAATAGGCTCCTCTTTTTCTCAGGTTCATTCTCACCACTCAACAGGACTCTTTTGTTAATCAATGTTTCTCTTCTTTCAGCATCTTCAGAATTTGATGATCTAGCATCTTCATCTACATGTGTAACTCTGGCCTGGCCTTCATTTCTCATGTCTGTTCTACCTTGGTGCTGAGGACATTCAAATGCCCTATGACCTTCTTCTCCATAGTGAAAATATGTTCCACGGAAGCCACCTCTTCTAGATCCTTGTCCTCTTCCTCTTCCTCCTTGATCTCTATTATTCTGATCTTGGAAGCGATTGGAATTATTTCCTCACCGATTCTGACTGCTATTAGTCTCATTTTTCTTTTTCGGATCTTCATTTCGGCCACTATATGACTGTCCCCTAGAGCATCCACCACGACCTTTTCCATTTTGTCTACTCTCAAACTTCTTGTTCAAATTTTCTGCTACTTTTAGGGAAAACTTGTATGCCGCTTCAATACTATTCATTCGAACCAGATTTAGCTCCTCCTGAATGCTTGGCCTTAACCTATTAAGGTATCAGGCAACTTTTTTTTTATCAGCTTCTGCATGGCCTGTTCTGATGAGAAGTCGATAGAACTCTTCTGTATACTCCTGAACAGATCTTCCTGCTTGCTTCAAACTCTGCATTTTCCTCACTAGGTTAAGCTCATAATCAACAAGAATGAACTGTCGCTTTAATTTATCCACCATCCGATCCCATCTCATGATTTTCTCCTTTCTCTTTCTATTTCGCTCCAACTGAATCTCTTCCCACCATATCTTCGCATGACCTTTCAGTCTGACCTTCGCAAATTTGACCCTATCAAGATCTTCAACATTTTTATATTCAAAATATTCCTCACATTCATTGATCCAGTCGATCAATTCTTTTGGGTTAACATTTGGAGAAAATGTATGAACCTCAATCTTAGGTCTTTTTTCAATCTTAGAAATAACCCGAAAAAGTGTTTCTTCCTCCTGATTCACAATTTTGACTTCTCCTTCTTGATATTCTTCTTCAGCTTCATCCTCGCTTTCATCTCTGACATTAAGATTCATTCTTCTATGAATCTCTTCTTGCAATGCTCGCACTTGTCTCTGCAGTGCCCTAACCTCAGGTGTTACAACACTAGCTCTTCTGCCACGTTCCCTTCATGGAGGAATTTTTGCGATGTGACTTGAAGCCCTAACCACGGTCCTGGTGCAAACTACCTCACAGTCGGTGATTTGTTTACACACTCAGGTACTCCTACTCTGATATGACTTGGTGAAGGGTGCTCCCCTTAATACCACAAACACATAATAGAAATAGAGAAACAATAATAATATGCAAGAACAGAAAATTAGCTTCTTATTATCTCCACAAATGTGGAATTATAAACTTTCAGAATTACAATATGAAAAGCCACATGGGCATTCCCTTACAATGTTCTATAGGATAAAACCTCGAACTATTTCCTAGATCTACTACCCAGAACTATTCTGAACTACCTAAGACAATAATACAGCCTTCCTTATATAGGCAATTTTTCACCGCCTGGGAAGGTTCCAAAATTTTAGCCAATAAGGCCGACCAAACTTAAAATTATTTTATTTTACATTTTATTACATCATAGTCAGCTCAAGATAACCTTTGAAACCCAAACAAAAATTTTGAAAAAAATTACTTTCCACCATTTCAGGTGGCCCAACTTTCGAAGAACATAAGTCATCACCAGCTGACCCGATCGACTATTATAACCCCATTTCAGAAATGTCACGAAGCACTCTACAGGCATGACCCATGCAAGCACCCGTCACCCAAATTTTTGACCTCATCCGGGGCCTCTAAAGCCTTTGAAACTGAGTTCAAAGTTTATGTAACCTGCTGCCAATACCAAAAATTTTTAATATCTTCCAATATACACTTGATCTGGCAATGAAACTTTACTGGCAGACTTATATGACCAAAATGACCCTCAAAAAAAGAAATCAGATCACTTTGAGCACATACAAAAATTATCAAAAATAGTAACTTTCCATAAATAGCAGCTCTGCACAAAATAGCCCTTATTGAATATAAAAATAGAAATATTTTTTTTTTGGGTGATGCAAGATTGCTCGTACACCCAGGATGCTCCTGCATCAGACACCCAGGGTAATTTGAGAAGTGACCCTGTCACGACTCAGGTGTGCAGAGGAAAACCAAGATGGCTAACCTCCTCCTTTGTCAGCCATGATGAATCTTCAACAGGTCATCCTTTCCACTTGATTAGATATTCTTCATATGTCTTGTTCCTTGTGCTTCTGCCAACACGGCTGTCCAGTATATCTTCGATCTCCTTAGTCTCTGAACTAGTTGCTGGAATACTCCACTGTGCTGCTGTGATCTCATCTTCAACACCTCCTTCATGATACTCTGTGAGATTTGAAATGTTAAACACTGTTGAAATATTTAGCTCAGTAGGCAATTCTACCTCATATTCATTTTCTGAATCATGTTTCTTCAGTATCCTACATGGTCCAAACTTCTTCATTTTCAGCTTGTTATATGTGCCAACTGAAACCGCTCCTTCCGCAAATGAACCATGACTTCATCACCAACCTAAAATTCCTTATACCTCCTTTTCTCATCTGCCTTAGCCTTATACTATGCATTCATCTTGGTAATATACTTCCTCACCTCCCCATGAATGTTCTTCAAGTGTTCTACAAAATCCTCAGCTTCAGCACTACTTATTTCTCCTTTATCTATCTTCCTCAATTCAGATGCATTTCTTGGACTACTTCCATATACAATCTGGAATGGTGATTTAACAGTGCTCCTTTTGACAGAATTATTATATGCAAATTTTGCCTGTGGTAAAATCAAATCCCATCTTGTTGGCTTATCTCCAACCAAACATCCCAGCAAATTTTCTAAACTTTTTTTCACCACCTCTGTCTGTCCATCAGTCTGTGGATGATGTGATGAACTGAACTTTAAATCTATATTCAACTTCTTCCACAATGTATGCCAGAAATATCCAACAAACTTAGTGTCCCGATCTGAAACTATGGTCTTTGACAAACCATGAAGTCTCACTACTTTTCTGAAAAATAATTCTGCTACATGAATAGCATCTTTAGTCTTCTTGCAGGGAATGAAATGTGTCATCTTTGAAAATCTGTCAACCACCACAAAAATTGAATCATATCTTCTCTGAGAACTCGGTAAACCAAGAACAAAGTCTATACTGATATCCTCCCAAGGCTTCTTTGGTACGGGTAATGGCTGATACAATGTTGTATTCTGCTTCACTCCTTTCACCATCTAACATACTCTGTAACTTTGTACAAACTTCTTCACATCTTGGTGAAATTGTGGCCAATAATAATTTTCACCAACCAAATCAAGGGTTTTATCATGACCAAAATGTCTAGCCAATCCTCCACTATGCTTCTCCTTGATGAGATTCTCCCTCATAGAACTTCATGGAATGCACAACTGACTCCCTCTGAATAGCATATCATCTTGGATGATGAAATCCAACCATTTCATCCTGTCTAGAGTAACAGGTTCTGTACAAGCTTTCTAAGCTTCACCAAAATCAGGGTCCTCTTGATAAAAATTTTTGAGTTCTTTGAACCCAACCACTTCAATCTGCATTTCTGTCAGCAATAGTTGCATTCTGCTAAGAGCATCTACAACTTTATTAGACTTTCCACTCCTGTGTTTCAAAATAAATGTATAACTCTGCAAAAACTCAACCCATTTCAAATGCCTTTGATTCAATTTTCGTTGACTATTCAAATATTGCAAAGCTTGATGATCAGTATACAAAATAAACTCATTAAGAAGTAGATAATGTCTCCACTTCTTTAATGCCTGAACTATAGCATAAAATTCTTGATCATAAATAGAATATTTTCTCTTGGCATCATTTAACTTCTCACTGAAATAAGCAACAAGTTTACCTTCTTGGCTCATAACAGCTCCTATTGTAGTACCACTAGCATCACAATCTACTTGAAACACGTTATTAAAATCTGAAAGTGCTAAAATAGGTTGTTCTGTAACTTTTTGTTTCAACAATTGAAAACTCTTTTCTGCCCCATTAGTCCACTTAAACTCTTTTGTATCCCCTCTCATTGTTTCAGCCAAGGGTCCACAAATACTGCAAAAATTTCTGATAAAATTTCTGTGAAAGTTAGTTAGACCATGAAAAGATCTTATCTCAGTAGCACTCCTTGGAGTAGGCCATTCAAGGATAGCCTGTACCTTCTCTAGGTCCATTTTTAGACCTTCCCCTAAAACTACAAACCCAAAATACATCAACTCTTTCTTCACAAAACTGCACTTCTTCAAATTAATCAACAATTTTTTTTCTCTCAACTTCTCAAATACCACACGAATATGCATCATATGCTCATCCAATGTCTTACTAAAGATCAAAATATCATCTAGGTAAACAATGACAAACTTACCTAGAAATTCTTTCAGAACCTCGTCCATGAGCCGCATGAAAGTGCTCGGTGCATTGGTTAGCCCAAAATGCATGACTAACCACTCATATAGTCCTTCCTTTGTCTTGAAAGTAGTCTTCCATTCATATCTTTCTTTGATCTGAATCTGATGATATCCACTCTTCAGATCTATCTTTGAGAAATACACAACTCTACTCAAACAGTCCATAATATCATGCATTCGTGGCAATGGAAACCTGTACTTGATTTTGATCTTATTTATTGCCTTAGAATCTGTACACATCCTCCATTCTCCATTCTTCTTTGGTGCTAATACCGCTGGCACAGCACATGGACTTAGACCCTCACGGATCAATCTTTTCTGTAATAGTTCATGTACTTGTCTGTTCAACTCCTCACTTTTTGCAGGTGTAATTCTGTGTGCTGCCTTATTCAGCCAACTCGCTCCTGGGATCAAGTCCATCTGATGACTGATCTTTTTGACTGGTGGTAATCCATCAGGGATGTTATCAGATACAATATCTTGAAACTCATTCAACAAATCTTCAACTTCTACAAGAGCATCTTCTACTTCGTCTTTACCAGCTTTTAGAATTAAAGCAAAACATACATGCTCATTCCTCATACCATCTAAGAAATTTTTTTCATCAACAAAAGTTATCCTTGCACTACCACATACTTTTTCTTTAGTCTCCTTCAATGGTTTTAGCTTATGTCGCACTCCATCCCTTGTCAACAAATAGGTATTTGCACGACCATCATGTACAACACATCTATCAAACTGCCATGGTCTACCCAACAACATATGACATGCATCCATAGATATGATATCACACAATACCTAATCTTGGTATCCATTAATCTTGAACTTCACCAAGCATTTTTCATTGACCATGACATTGTGGTCATCATGTACCCAGGCAATCTGATATGAATGTGGGTGTTTCTATCTCTTGAGCTTCAACTTTGTCACCATCTCTTCTAACACCAAATTGTCAGTGCTTCCACTATCAATAATCACATCACAACATTTACCTTCACACTTGCACCTAGTGCGAAACAGGCTCCTCCTTTGCTCAGGTTCATTCTAACCACTCAACAAGACTCTTATGTTAATCAACATTTCTCTTCTTTCAGCATCTTCAGAATTTGATGATCTGGCATCTTCATCTACATGTGCAACTCTGGCCTGACCTTCATTTCTCTTCTTTGTTCTACCTTGGCACTGACGACATTCAAATGCCCTATGACCTTCTTCTCCACAGTGAAAACATGTTCCACGGAAGCCACCTCTTTCAGATCCTTGTCCTCTTCCTTTTTCTCCCTGATCTCTATTATTCTGATCCTGAAAGCGATTGGAATTATTTCCTCACTGATTCTAACTGCTACTGGCCTCATCCTTCTTTTTCAGATCTTCATTTTGGCCACCATATGACCATCCACCAGATTGTCCACCACGACCTCTTCCATTTTGTCTGCTCTCAAACTTCTTGTTCAGCTTTTCCTCTACTTTTAGGGCACACTAGTATGCCTCTTCAATACTATTCATTCGAACCAGATTCAGCTCCTCCTGAATGCTTGACCTTAACCCATTAAGGTATCGGGCAACTTTCTCTTTATCAGCTTTTGCATGGCCGATTCTGATGAGAAGTCGATAGAACTCTTCTATATACTCCTGAATAGATCTTCCTGCTTGCTTCAAACTCTACATTTTCTTCAATAGGTCAAGCTCATAATCAACAGGAATGAACTGTCGCTTCAATTTATCCACCATCTGATCCCATCTCATGATTTTCTCCTTTCCCCTTCTATTTTGCTCCAACTAAATCTCTTGCCACCATATCTTCGCATGACCTTTCAGTCTGGCCTTCGCAAATTTGACCCTATCAGGATCCTCAACATCTTCATACTCAAAATATTTCTCACATTCATTGATCTAGTCGATCAATTCTTCTAGGTTAAGATTTCTAGAAAATGTGGGAACATCAATCTTAGGTCTTTTTCCAATCTTAGAAATGGCCCGAAAAAGTCTTTCTTCCTCCTGATTCATAATTTTGACTTCTCCTTCTTGATATTCTTCTTCAACTTCATCCTCGCTTTCATCTCTGACATTAAGATTTATTCCTCTATGAATCTCTTCTTGCAATGCTCACACTTGTCTCTGCTGTGCCCTAACCTCAAGTGTTACAACACCAGCTCTTCCACCATGTTCCCTTCATGGAGACATTTTTACGATGCGCGCTGAAACCCTAACCACGGTCCTGGTGCAAACTGCCTCACAGTCGGTGATCTATTTACACACTCAGGAACTCCTGCTCTGATACCACTTGGTGAAGGGTGCTCTCCTTAATACCACAAATACATAAGAGAAATAGAGAAACAACAACAATATGCAAGAACAGAAAATTGGCTTCTTATTATCTCCACAAATGTGGAATTACAAACTTTCAGAATTACAATATGCAAAGCCACATGGGCATTCCCTCACAATGTTCTGTAGGACAAAGCCTCTAACTATTACCCAGATCTACTACCCAGAACTATTCTGAACTACCTAAGACAATAATACAGCCTTCCTTATATAGGCAATTTTCCACCGCCTGGGAAGGTTCTAGAGTTTTAGCCAATAAGGCCGACCAAACTTAGAATTATTTTATTTTACATTTTATTACATCATAGTCAGCTCAAGATAACCTTTGAAATCTGAACAAAAATTTTGAAGAAAATTACTTTCCACCATTTCAGGTGGCCCAACTTCCGAAGACCATAAGTCATCACCAGTTGACCTGATCGGCTATTATAACTCCATTTCAGAAATGCCATGAAGCGCTCTACAGGCTTGACCCGTGCAAGTGCCCATCACCCAAATTTTTAACCTCATTCAGGGCCTCAAAACCTTCGAAACTAAGTTTAAAGTTTCTGTACCCTACTGCCAATACCGAAAATCTTCAATATCTTCCAATATACACTTGATCTGGCAATGAAACTTTACTGGCAGACTTATATGACCAAAATGAACCTCTAAGAAATAAATCAGATCATTCTGAGCACATACAAAAATTACCAAAAATAGTAACTTTTCATAAATAGCAGCTCAACACAAAATAGCCCTTATTGAATATAAAAATAGAAATATTTTTATTTTGGGTGATGCAAGATTGGTCTTACACCTAGGATGCTCCTGCATCACATAGATTTTTCCACTTTAAGCTCCCTCAGTTGATGTGTTAGTAACACATTTCAATCTTCTCCATTGGATCTTTTTGATTTATTTTAGCCATCAAACTTCATAACAAACATTATATGTTACCTCGATTTCATACACTTTACAGCTCATCATTTTATCGGCTAAATTGATCATTTAATTCCTTTTTATTTTGCTCAGTTAACAAAGAAATGCATCGGTGAACACAAGCTTGGTTAATACTGCGCTCAGTATACACTACACTTCGTTGGTGTATACTGAAATACTTTATTTACCGAAAACACTAGTTTGTGTCTTTCAGCTCTATTCTTCATCATAGATGAATGTAACATAATAAAGTCAATTCCATCAAGTCATAGATTCATCAACAAGTTACTCAGTGTATTCCTTATCCTCATCTGTCATATACATCTTCCTTATGTAGATATTTTTGTTCTTCATCTCTTTCACCTTCCTTCAGATGTGTCGGTATAGTAACTTACAAGATAAATATTGTCAAGCTAGTTAACATCAATGACAATATAATACTGATTTAATCATCTTGCATTATCTATTCATCAACTCCTCAAAAATCTTGAATTACAGATTCTTCATTCTGATTGTAAATTAGTTGTAGTTCATCAATCTCTCCCTCTGGCATTGATGGCAACTCAAGTAATATGAAATGTACCATACACATACCAAACATGTCTTCTACAACTCTGTGATCAAATATTTTGTAGTGTAAGCTCTCCTTAGCTTAATATGTTTAATCACTACATTACTCAAACAACATTATAAAATACAGCTTTGTCATTCTGTAGATATAAACTTTTTAGTTCTCAGGTTCCTTTCAGATTAACTCTCCCTTAGATAGTTCTCATCAGTGTATGTCTCCTTTTCTTTTCATCATATTATTTATATCTCCCTTTGACAACAATGCCAAAGAAACAAATAAATAATCAGCTCTTGTAGTAGCTAAGTAACTCTCTATTGTCCATTACTTCCTTTGTATCTTAGTATACTGATATCCCAATATGTTTCAATTCTTCAAACTTTAATCACAACCATGAACAAAATTTAAAGTGTGAATTATGCTACACCAACATGAATGATCTTCTGATAAGATTAGGCTGATGCAACATCCATATCACATTAGTGACCGGTAGACTGGGGATGGACCCCAAGTCTATTCCTCAAATATTTAAATGTGTCCTTTGGTAGAGGCTTTGTAAAAATATCTACAAGTTCTTCTTTAGATGTAAAAAATTCTTACTTTACTTGCTTCTTTTGCACTTGTTCTCTTAAGTTGTGATACTTAATTGATATATGCTTTGTCTTTGAGTGCATCACAGGATTCTTTGAAATATGAATTGCACTTGTGTTGTCATAGTATACGATCACTGGGTCAGTGATTACCTCATTCATTCCTTCCAACACTTGTTTGATATATGCAATGTTAGAGAAATTAGTAGCAATAGCAACATACTCTGGTTCAGCTGTAGATTGAGAAATACAAGTCTTCTTTTTACTTGTCTAGATTACAAGTCTTTCACCAAAGAAAAATGCTCCTCTGGTGGTACTTTTTCTGTCATCCACATTTCCAGCCCAATCAGCATCGGTGTAAACTTTTAGCTCAAACTTACCTTCCTTAGGATACCATAGTCCATAATCCTCTATCTTTTTCAAATATCTTAAGATTCTTTTAGTAGCAATCATGTGTGATTCTCTAGGATTAGCAAAATATCTAGCAACAATTCCCACAACATGTGCTATATTTAGTCTATTGTGAACTACATACATTAGCTTACAAATCATGGATTGGTAAAGTGTCTGGTTTACCTTTGTAGTTTCATCTTCCTTTGTCAATTTACTTCTAGTAGCCATCGATGTTCCCATAGGTTTAGCATCTTCCATGCCAGATGTCTTCAAGACTTCATTTATGTACTTGGACTGTGTGATGAATATCCCATCACTTTGTTGTATCACTTGTAATTCAAGAAAGAACTTAATCTCTGTGAACATAGACATTTCAAACTCATTCCTCATGTCATCAGCAAAAGATTTACATACATGATTTTGACCTCCAAAAATAATATCATCAACAAAAATTTTAGCAATGATAATAGTGTATCAATATCACCTTTCATGTACAAATTATTGTTCTCACTAGTTCTTACTAATCCAATACTTAACAAGTAAGTATGGAGTCTTCCCTACCATGTGTTGCCCAAAATTTCCCATTTTGCAAATTTGGCCAAGTTTCCAAGGTCTTTATTTTTATTTGTCCCTGCTACAACTTGTTTTCACTTGTGAAATAGATCTGCTAGGTTTCATGCTTTGCGATCTGAACCCCATGTTCTTCAATGTGTCACCATGCTCCAGCTTTGATCACATGTGCTAATTCGCAAAGCCCAGGAAGTTATTCAAGTTTGAATGGTTGTAGGAAATACTATTGCAGGGTTTCAAAAAGTTGTCAAAGTCTCGAAAACCCTCTTTGTTTTCTTCCTTTTGGTCTAAAAGCTCAATGTGTTTTCAACTTGTGCTTGAAAACCCTCTGTGTTTTTTACCCTTTCTGTGTTTCAGACTTCTTCTCTGGCGTCGTCATTTCCCTAAGTGTGCAACTCTGACCTGGTGGAGCCCCGTGGCTGGCTTTCCTCAAAATCTTACGGTTGTCACTTGTTTGCAAAGAATATTCCTTGCCCTTGTGATCATGTGATAGGATGACACTTGTCGGTAGGCCCATTCTCCATCTGCAAAAGTTAATGCTCGGCAAGATCTTGTGGCTGTCGCTACACTGCTAAACAAAGTTGATGCCTTTTTAAGCTAGCGGTATAGCGATGACCGTCCGATTCTCCTTTTTGTAGATGGGTCAATGTGTCAGTGTGGTCCTAGTTGAAAGGAGATCTACGGTTGATGTAAAAGCATAAGGTATATTCTTCAGCCATGTGATCTTACACCTACTGTTAGATGGGAATCTGGAGGTTGTAGTGGGTCCATTGTCAGAGGGTTGTTGAGGTGTTGATGACCAAGCGACTGGGATGAATAATAGAATGCCAAGTGGTGTAAGTGGGCCCAGGGTTGGTAAAACAAGAGCACGATTGTGTGGTTAAGGATTTCATGTAGTCACCAGATGGAACTAGAGTTAAGGAAAAAGTTAAGAGACTTGGTGACTAAGAGGGAAATAAACCCAGGGTGAAGCTAGGGTTAAAATTGCAGTCGGATGTCAAGCACAGGTTTTTTGCTAGCGGTTTGAAATTTTTTTTTGATGGGTCCAGGTGTCTTGCACAGTAGGAGATGAAAAGTTTTCAAAGGCTTGTCACATGATCGCATGAAGGCTTTTGAGCTTATATGATCATGCAACCAACAATATTTTTTAAAGCGGTGCGGCCAGTTTTGACGGGCTTTTCTCTGCAGATGGATGTTGTCTGCAAGTACGAGTAGCTCAGAATTGATTTCTTACGATAGTGGTAGGTTTTCAAGCTGATGAAGAGGATCTGGGTGGTCATTGTAGGTTGATTTCATGTTCCTGAGGTACAGTGTCAATGTTCTTGCACTGATGAAGCATTAATGAGTACACGCCACCTGTGACCATTTCTATTTTAATCAATTTTTTGCAAAGACCAAATTTGGAGCCTTAATGACCTACTGGGCTTGCAGGGGATTGTTAGGTCGAGGTTTTTTGTTTGCAAGTAGGATCAGTATAGGAATGGATATGCAAAGGAAGATATATCTAATCAGTCATGATATTTCCAAAATAGCATTTAGGATCAGACATGACTAGTTTAGGGTTTTTGATTATTCTATTGCAGATATTTGTGGCCCTAATTAGGTTTGCTTCCTGCTTGCATGTAGAGATGTATATAATTTGTTTTTTGGAGCTTTTGAAGCTCATAATTCAACAGTTGTAAAAAGAAAGTTTCTTTCTTAGAGAACATTTTGTGGTAATTTTCCTACCCTTTAGCTTTCTACAATTATAATTTTCCTTGATTGTTCAGATATTGCAAAGTATTTTGTGACATTCTTGTTGTCCTCATGCTTTCTTGTGTCGATTATCTCTTATTGGATCAAAGTGTATGCATGTTTTCAATAATATCTTAGGTTTCCTGATTCCTCTTACTTTCTGTAACTATGTGTGTTATTATGTTTGATCTGATTTAGATGTTTTGTGGGTATGCTATAACCCCTAGCAGTCTTGTCTCAATCCTACACCGAGTTGTTGAAGTGAATTTCTATTTTTAGGTCATAAGTGGTGTTTTCTATTCAGGCCCTCTTATGAAATACTTATGCAAGCCTATTCAATAAGTTGTGACCTACTAGACCTGAGCTTTTCATTGATTTCATTCCTACATACTGAGATCCAAACCTTAGTTTTGGTGCATCACCTAGTAGGTAGATTTTCTTTCAGTCATTTCTAATTTATGCACTCCTTCTAACTCTTTCCCTTCAAAGATTTAATTTCATGTTAAGAAGCAAATCAGGGTGATTATCCAAGAGGAACTACCCCAGAACCTGGAGGTTTCATCGTAGTTAGTAGAGGTCACAAAACCTTGAGATGATTCCCAAGTTATACTGAGTTATCAGGACTATGAGAGCTTGAGACAGAGGAGCAAACTTAGTGTATAACATTTCTGGCACACCTGGTGGGACCAAGAAGTCATATTTTTCATAGTTCTTGCTAGTTTTGATATGCATCTAGCAAGTTGCAGACCTTTGAGAGGTCATTGTTTTTCATATCTAGTGACTCCAAGTTCACATCTACTAGTTTCAAGGAGATTCAGTACCTAGGATGGATTACCATCCTTCTTTTCATGAGGCTATCCCTTCATTTCATGGAGGCCAGCAATAGACATCTCATGCTTGCCCCCCACTGACCCAACTTCTAGCATCATGGCAGCATCAATACACATACCAACAACCTCAAGGTGAGATGCTTTCCCTAAAAGAGCATGTTCATGATGCCCAAATCCAATAACAACAAGCTTTGGCTTAGCAGGATCAAGGTTACAGGAGGTATCTAGTAGAACAATACAAAAGAAATGAGGCCATTCTTGTTGAGGGGCTAGAAGCACAAAAGAAACACTATGAGGAGGTGCTAGAAACACAAAGGGGGCATATGTGGACACAAGAAAAGGAGTAGGTTGATGCTAGATGGAAGCAGTGTGAAGAAATCATTGCAGGCCAACAAAAAAGTCAAGCAACCCTTACAAGCAACCTGGCAACACTACACAAAGTTTACAAGAAAAACCTGATTAAGGTTAGTGCTGCTATAGCTAAGAAAGAGGAAGATTTTCAAAGAACATTAGTAGCTCAGAGGGTTTCTTATGAGGAGTTGGAAATTCCTAAGAATAATTGTGAAAAGGTGGTCCAAGACCAAAAAGTTTTGATGGAGGCCATGTTTGATAGAGGCAACGAATTTCAAATTGAGAAAGAAAAGGAACTAAGAGCTCATGAGGAGTTTCATGAGAGAGAGTTTTAGGATCTCAAACAAAATATTGGATCCCTGGCTTCTACAACTAAAACATATAAAAGAGGCTATTAGATGCAGGTTGAGAAATGGTCTCAACTGGAGGAAGAAAAGGAGATCATTGAGCAGAAGATTGCTAATCTAAGGGAGGCTCTCTCTGAACAGCTTAAGATAAATAATTCCTCAACAAATCATGATTATGCTGATAGTAGTATACTTCTCCTACAAAAGATTCTAGAAGAAGAAGAGGAAGATCAATTCTGGGACAAGATGAAATACTTTTTCTTGCATCTTGATGACAAGTCCACACTTTCGAAGGACACCTATAATCTACAGGAGATAGTCATTTTCGGTCAGCATAAGAAGGAGATCAATCAGACTAAAGTAATCTCTCAGGGGCCTGAGCTTATCAAGGAGAGCTTTAGGTCCAACATTTCTCATGGTTGCCCTATCAGATATTTGGCTAGGATGGAGATTATCAAAGGAGTACAAGTTTTGCCAGCATCCCAATATGTTTTTCCATCAGAAGTTGAGGCTGTGAATGAACTAGATTGGATTGTTGTCCCCATTGGCCAAGTAAGTAAAGTCTCATCATTGCTTGCTATTTCTCCTAAAAATGATGGTGCCTACGATCAACTTGACCAAGTGAGCAAAAACTATATCAGCCAGATCTTTGTCAAGCAGGTGATTCTGCATGCCTCCTGTATTTATCTTTTAATAGCTTTCCTGGAACATGTGGATTATTGTAAGCTGAGAAGGATGGGAAGCTATTTTTCACAATCAGTGAATGGTTTTGTTTAACTAGGTCTCTGTACTGGTTAGTTTAGGCTAGGTTAGCATCCCTGCTTTCTAGATTAGCTTTTCCCAGTTTTCCAAGAAGTTCTCGAGAACATTTTGTTGTCTCCCTATCAAAGTTTTGTGTTCCTGAGATGACCCCATGCCCAATGGAATATGTCAAGGCCACTGATCTATGTCTAGCAAGTTGACATCTAGCAGAAGTCCCCAAAATGTTGCCCAAAATTTTCCATTTTGTAAATTTGGCTAGGTTTCCAAGGTCTCTATTTTTATTTGACCCTACTACAACTTGTTTTCACTTATGAAATAGATCCGCTAGGTTTCATGCTTTGTGATCTGAGTCCCATGTTCTTTAATGTGTCACCATGGTCTAGCTCTTATCACACATGCTAATTCGCAAAGCCTAGCAAGTTATTCAAGTTTGAATGGTTGCAAGAAATACTATTGCAGGGTTTCAAAAAGTTGTCAAAGTCTCGAAAACCCTTTGTGTTTTCTACCTTTTGGTCTGAAAGGTCAGTGTGTTTTCCACCTATGCTAGAAAACCCTCTATGTTTTTGACCCTTTCTATGTTTCGAACTTCTTCTATGGTGTCGTCGTTTCCCTAAGTGCGCAACTCTGACCTAATGGGGCTCGGTGGCTGGCTTTCCTCAAAATCTTGCGGTTGTCACATGTTCACAAGGAATATTCCCTTCCCTTGCGATGATGTGACAAGATGACACCTATTGGTGGGCCCATGCTACATCTGCAAAAGTTAATGCTTGACAAGATCTTGTGGCTGTCGCTACACCGCTAAAGAAAGTTGATACCTTTTTAAGCTGGTGGTATAGCGATGACCGTTCGATGCTCTTTTTTACAGATGGGCTGATGTGTCAGTGGGTCCTTGTTGAAAGGAGATCTATGGTTGGCATAAAAGCATAAGGTATATTCTTCAGTAATGCGATCTTACACCCATCATTAGATGGGAATCTGGAAGTTGCAGTGGGTCCATTATTAGATGGTTGCCGAGGTGTTGATGATCGAGCGACTGGGATGAATAACAGAATGCCAAGTGGCGTAAGTGGGCCTAGGGTTGGTAAAATGAGAGTGTAGTTGTGTGGTTAAGCATTTTGCATAGTTTCTAGATCAAACCAGAGTTAAGGAAAAATTTAAGCGACTTCATGACTAAGAGGGAAATAAACCCAGGGTGAAGCTGGGGTTAAAATTGCAGTCGGATCTCGAGCGTGGGTTTTGTGCCAACGGTTTAATTTTTTTTTTACGGGCCCAAGTTTCTGGCATGGTAGCAGATGACATGTTTTCAAAGGCATGTCACATGATCACATGAAGGATTTTGAGCTTATGGGATCATGCGACTAGGGATATTTTTTAAAGCGGTGCGGCCAGTTTTGACGGGCTTTCTTTTGTAGATGGATGTTGTCTGCAAGTGCGAGTAGCTTAGAATTGATTTATGAGGATACTGGAAGGTTGTGAAGGTGACCAAAAGGATTTGGGTGGTCATCATAGGTTGATTTTGTGTTCCTAAGGTACTGTGTCAATGTTCTTGCATCGATGAAGCATTAAAGAGTTCATGCCACCTGTGACCGTTTCTATTTTAAATTCAATTTTTTTGCAAAGATCAGATTTTGACCCTTAATGACTTAGTGGGCTTTTAGGGGGTTGTCAGGTCAAGGTTAATTATTTGCAAGTAGGATCAGTATAGGAATGGACATGCAAAGGAAGATATATCTGATCTATCATGATATTTCCAGAACAACATTTAGGTTCAGACATGACTAGTTTAGCGTTTTTGATTATTCTATTGCAGATATTTGTGGCCCTAATTAGGTTTGATTCCTACCTGCATGCAGAGATGTATATAATTTTTTTTTGGAGCTTTTGAAGCTCAGAATTCAATAGTTGTACAAAGAAATTTTCTTTCTTAGAGAGCATTTTGTGGCAATTTTCTTGCCCTTTAGCTTTCTACAATTGTAATTTTCATTGATTGTTCAAATATTGCAAAGTATTTTGTGATATTCTTGTTGTCCTCATGCTTTCTTGTGTGGATTATCTCTTATTGGATCAAAGTGTATGCATTTTTTCAATGATATCTTAGGTTTCTTGATTCCTCTTACTTTCTGTAACTGTGTGTGTTATTATGTTTGATCTGATTTAGATGTTTTGTGGGTATGCTATAACCCCTAGCAGTCTTGTCTCAATCCTACACTGAGTTGTAGAAGTGAATGTCTGTTTGCAGGTCATAAGTGATGTCTTCTATTTAGGCCCTCTTATGAAATACTTATGCAAGCCTATTCAGTAAGTTGTGACCTGCTAGACCTGAGCTTTGCATTGATTTCATTCCTACATACTAAGATCCAAACCCTAGTTTCAGTGCATCACCTAGTAGGTAGATTTGCTTTCAGTCATTTCTATTTTATGCACTCCTTCTAACTCTTTCCCTTCAAAGATTTAATTTCATGTTAAGAAGTAAATCAGGGTGATTATCCAAGAGGAACCAACCTAGAACCTAGAGGTTTCATCTGAATTAGCAGAGGTCCCACAACCTTGAGATGATTCCCAAGTTATACTAAGTTATCAAGACTATGAAAGCTTGAGATAGACATGCAAACTTAGTGTATAACATTTTTCGCACACCTAGTGGGACCAAGAAGTCATAGTTTTCATAGTTCTTTCTGGTTTTGATATGCATCTAGCAAGTTGCAGAACTTTGAGAGGTCGTTGTTTTGCATATCTAGTGACTCCAAGTTCACATCTACTAGTTTCAAAGAGATTTAGTACCAAGGATGGATTACCATCCTTCTTTTCATGAGGGTATCCCTTCATTTTATGGAGGCCAGCAACAGTCATCTCATGCTTGCCCCCCACCCACCCAGCTTCTAGAACCATGGCAACATCAATACACATATCAGAAACCTCAAGTTGAGATGCTTTCCCTAAAAGAGCATGTTCATCATGCCCAAATCCAACAGTAACAAGCTTTGGCTTAGTAGGATCAAGGTTACAAGAGGTATTTGGAAGAACAATACAAAAGAAATGAGGCCATGCTTGCTGAGGGGTTGGAAGCACAAAAAAAACACTATGAGGAGGTGTTGGAAACACAAAGGGGGCATATGTGGACACAAGCAATAGATCAGTTTGATGCTAGATGGAAGCAGTGTGAAGAAATCATTGCAGGACATCAAAAAAGTCAAGCAAACCTTACAAGCAACTTGGCAACACTACACAAAGTTTACAAGGAAAGTCTGATTAAGGTTAGTGCTGCTATAGCTGAGAAAGAGGAAGATTTTCAAAGAACATTAGTAGCTTAGAGGGTTTCTTATGAGGAGTTGGAAATTCATAAGAATAATTGTGAAAAGGTGGTCCAAGAAAAGAAGTTTCAGAGTTGCGCACTTAGGGAAATGACGACACCAGAGCAGAAGTCTGAAACATAGAAAGGGTCAAAAACACAGAGGGTTTTCAAGCATAGGTCAAAAACACACTAAGCTTTCAGACCAAAAGGTAGAAAACACAGAGGGTTTTCAAGACTTTGACAAGTTTTTGAAACCCTGCAATAGTATTTCCTGGAACCATTCAAACTTGAATAACTTCCTAGGCTTTGCGAATTAGCACGTGCGATCAGAGCTGGAGGATGGTGACACATTAAAGAACATGGGGTTCAGATCACAAAGCATGAAACCTAGCGGATCTATTTTGCAAGTGAAAACAAGTTGTAGGAGGGATGAATAAAAATAGAGACCTTGGAAACCTGGTCAAATTTGCAAAATAGGAAATTTTGGGCAACATTTTGGCGACTTCTGCTAGATGTTAGCCTGCTAGACATGGATTAGTGGGCTTGACATATTCCATTCGGCATGGGGTCATTTCAAGAACAGAAAACTTCAACAGGGAGACAAAAAACTATGCTCAAGTACTTCTTGGAAAATTGAGAAAAACTAATCTAGAAAGTAAGGAAGCTAACCTAGCCTAAACTAACTAGTGCAAAGACCTAGTTAAACAAAACCATTTACTGGTTGTGAAAAATAGCTTCCCATCCTTCTCAGCTTACAATAATCCACATGTTCAAGGAAAGCTAGTAAAAGATAAATATAGGAGACATGCAGAATCACCTGCTTGACAAAGATCTGGCTGATATAGTTTTTGCTCACTTGGTTAAGCTGATCGTAGGAAACATCACTCTAAGGAGAAACAACAAGAAGTGTTGAGACTTTACTTACTTGGCCAATGAGGACAACAAGCTGATCTGGTTCATTCACAGCCTCAACTTCTTATGCAAAAACATATTGGGATGCTGGCAAAACTTGTACTCCTTTGATAACCTCCATCTTGGCCAAATATATGATAGGGAAACCATGAGAGATGTTGGACCTAGAGCTCTCCTTGATAAACTCAGGCCCCTAAGAGATTACTTTTGTCTGATTGATCTCCTTCTAATGCTGACCAGAAATGACTATCTCCTATAGATTGTAGGTGTCCTCCGAAAGTGTGGACTTGTCATCAAGATGCAAGCAAAAGTACTCCATCTTGTCCTAGAATTGATCTTCCTCTTCTTCTTCTAGACTCTTTTGTAGGAGAAGTATACTGCTGTCAGCATAATCATGATTTTTTGAGGACTTATTTATCTTAACCTATTTAGAGAGAGCCTCCCTTAGATCATCAATCTTCTACTCAATGATCTCATTTTCTTCCTCCGGTTGAGAGCATTTCTCAACCTGCATCTGATAGCCTCTTTTATATATTTTGGTTGTAGAAGCTAGGGATCCAATATTTTTTTTGAGATCCTGCAGCTTTCTCTCATGAAACTCCTCATCAGCTCTCAGTTCCTTTTCTTTCTCAATCTAAAATTCATTGCCTCTATCAAACATGGCCTCCATCAAAACCTTTTGGTCTTGGACCACCTTTTCACAATTATTATTATGAATTTCCAACTCCTCATAAGAAACCCTCTGAGCTGCTAATGTTCTATGAAAATCTTCCTCTTTCTTAGCTATAGCAGCACTAACCTTAATCAGGTTTTCCTTGTAAACTTTGTGTAGTGTTGCCAGGTTGCTTGTAAGGGTTGCTTGACTTTTTTGTTGTCCCGCAATGATTTCTTCACACTGCTTCCATCTAGCATCAAACTGCTCCCTTTCTTGTGTCTGCATATGCCCCCTTTGTGTTTCTAGCACCTCCTCATAGTGTTTTTTTTGTGCTTCTTTCCCCTCAGCAAGCATGGCCTCATTTCTTTTGTATTGTTCTACTAGATACCTCCTGTAACCTTGATCTTGCTGAGCCAAAGCTTGTTGTTGTTGTTGGATCTGGGCTCAATGAACATGCTCTTTTAGGGAAAGCATCTCCCCTTGAGGTTGTTGGTATGTGTATCGATGCTGCCATGATGCTAGAAGTTGAGTGGGTGGGGGGAAAGCATGAGATGATTGTTGTTGGCCTTCATGAAATGAAGGGATACCCTCATGAAAAGAAGGATGTTAATCCATCTTAGGTATTGCATCTCCTTGAAACTAGTAGATGTAAACTTAGAGTCGCCAGATATGCAAAAAAATGACCTCTCAAAGGTCTACAACATGCTGGATGCATATCAAAACCAGCAAAAACTATGAAAACTATGATTTCTTGGTCCCACTGGGCATGCCAAAACTGTTATACACTAAGTTTGTGCCTCTGTCTCAAGCTCTCGTAGTCTTGATAACTTAGTATAACTTGGGAATCATCTCAAGGTTGTGGGACCTTTGCTAACTGAGATGAAACCTCTAGGTTCTAGGTTGGTTCCTCTTAGATAATCACCCTGATTTGCTTCTTAGGATAAAATTAAATCTTTGAAGGGAAAGAGTTAGAAGGAGTGCAAAAAATGGAATTGACTAAAAGCAAATCTACCTACTAGGTGATGCACCAAAACTAGGGTTTGGATCTCAGTATGTAGGAATGAAATCAATGAAAAGCTTAGGTCTAGTAGGTCACAACTTAATGAATAGGCTTACATAAGTATTTCATAAGAGGGCCTGAACAGAAGACACCACTTATGACCTGCAAAGAGACATTCACTTCTACAACTTGGTGTAGGATTGAGACAAGACTGTTAGGGGTTATAACATACCCACAAAACATCTAAATCAGATCAAATAGAATAACACACACAGTTACAAAATGTAAGAGGAATCAGGAAACCTAAGACATCATTGAAAACATGCATACACTTTGATCCAATAAGAGATAATCCACACAAGAAAGCATGAGGAAATCAAGAATGTCACAAAATACTCTGCAATATCTGAACAATCAATGAAAATTAAAATTGTAGAAAGCTAAAGGGAAAGAAAATTGCCACAAAATGCTCTCTGAGAAAGAAACTTTCTTTTTACAACTGCTGAATTCTAAGCTTCAAAAGCTCCAAAAAACAAAAAATATACATCTCTGTATGTAGGCAAGAATCAAACCTAATTAGGGCCACAAATATCTACAATAGAATAGTCCAAAACCCTAAACTAGTCACGTCTGATCATAAGTGCTTTTCTAGAAATATCATGACAGATCAGATATATCTTCCTTTGCGTGTCCATTCCTGTACTAATCTTGCTTGCAGACAAAAAACCTCAACCTGACAACCCCCTGCAAGCCCACTAAGTCAGTCAGGCTACAAATCTGATCTTCACAAAAATTTGAATTTAAAATAAAAATGGTCACAGGTGGCGTGAACTCATTAATGCTTCATCGGTGCAAGAAAATTGATACTGTACCTTAGGAACATGAAATCAACCTACGATGGCCACCTAGATCCTCTTCAACATCTTTGCAAACTTCCACCACCCTCAAAAATCCATTCCAAGCTACCCCGACACTTCACATATGACCTGCAGAAAAGGACTAGCAAAAAGGTGCACTGCCTGAATTGAACATTGGTCACATGATCGCATGAGAGGAAAAATCTGCATGCGATCAAGTGACAAGCCTTCCTTTGAGATCTACTACTTTCCCCCGCAAGACACCTAGTTTCACCTCAAGTTTAGCTTTCCCCTTAGTCACCAAGTCACGTAATATTTTCCTTAACCCTGGGCTCATCCAGTGACCACGTGAAAACACTTAACTGTGCAACCGCGCATCTGCTAAAAAAGAGGAATCTTTTCTATCATATCAGTGATCATGCAAACAAGGAAACACTTTATCAGACATCGCCAAGTTAGAGGAAATAACTAATTTCCTCTAAAGATTTTCACTATAAAAATCTGGCCCCACTGACAACTGCATTGTCAGCACCAGCTCTCGGCCAATCAGCAACGAACACACCAACCAAGAAAGGACCCACCTGTAGAAGAATCTCATTGGATGATTGTCGCATGATTGCATGGGGTTGGAAGATCCCATGAGATCATGTGACCACCATTGATCTTCACCACACTAGAAATGGCATGAGGAATTGGGACCCACCAACACTAGAGTCACATCAGAAGGAAGATCGACGACCATCGTTACACCACACACTTTAAACAAGCAACATCTTTCCTTAGCGGTGTAGTGACAACCGCAAGAATTTGCCCAACTTTAACCTTGCAGATGGAGAATGGGCCCGCCAACAAGTGTCATCATGTTGCATGATCTCAAGGGAAAGGAATATTCCTTGTGAACATGTGACAACCACAAGATTTTGAGGAAAACCAGCCACTAGGCCCTACCAGGTCAGAGTTGTGCACTTAGGGAAATGACGACACCAGAGAAGAAGTCTAAAACATAGAAAGGGTTGAAAACAAAGAGGGTTTTTGAGTGCAGCTCAAAAACACACTGAGCTTTTTGACCAAAAGGCGGAAAACACAAAGCATTTTCGAGACTTTGACAACTTTTTGAAACCCTGCAATAGTATTTCTTGCAACCATTCAAACTTGAATAACTTCTTGGGTTTTGCAAATTAGCATGTGTGATCAGAGTCGGACCATGGTGACACATTGAATATCATGGGGTTCAGATCACAAAGTATGAAACCTAGCAGATCTATTTTGCAAGTGAAAATAAGTTGCAGCAGGGATGAATAAAAACAAAGACCTTGGAAACCTCGCCAACTTAGTGTATAACACCATGCTCTTGGTGCTTGCTTCAAACCATATAAAGCTTTGTGTAACCTACATACCATGTTTCTATTGTCTAGATCAATGAATCCTTCAGGTTGTTCCATGTAGACCTCTTCTTCAAGAATACCATTCAGAAATGTTGATTTCATATCCATTTGATAAACCTTAAATTTCTTGTGTGCAACATATGCAAGTAACATTCTAACTCCTTCCAATCTAGCAACAGGTGCAAATGTTTCACCATAATCAATGCCTTCTTTCTGTGCATATCCCTTGCATACCAATCTCACTTTATTTCTTGTCACTTCACCATTTTCATTCATTTTATTTTTGAATATCCACTTAGTACCGATAACATTCTTATCTTTAGGTCAGCGTGCTAAGGACCAAGTTTTGTTTTTCTCTATTTTTTCTATTTCCTCCTTCATTGCATTAACCCATTCTTCATTTTCTAATGCAACTTTCACATTCTTTGGTTCAAATTCATAAACTAAGCATGTACCTTGTCTTCTTTTGCTTCTAGTCGGCATTCCAGCTTGTCTATTTCCAATAATTTGGGTCTCAGGCTGATGTCTTCTGAAAAAAATAGCCAGTACTTGATTTCTTCTTTCTTGTTCATCCTGTTCAGGGTCATTTTCTTTCTCGATAGCATCATCTTGTTTGTCGGTTTCCCTTTCCTGTTCCTTAGGGTTATTTTCCTGCTGATCGGTTATCACAGGTTGTGACTTTAGTAGATAGTCAGGAAGTTCAATGTAAGTGAATCTACCATAGTCTTCTGGTTCCTTTTTTTCTTCTATGTACTTTGTTAGAAAGTAAAGTCCACTAAGATAACTAACAAGGGGGGGTGAATCAGTTATCTGATAATTATAACTTTTATCAACTTCAATAGCATTTAATCATGTAATCAATATAATTACCAACCATAGAAAGATATTCATACACAATGACACAATAACACAAGATATGTTTACTAGGGAACCTCTTGATCAAACAGTAAACCCTGGTGGAAATGATGCCCACAAAAGATGCACTAATATGAATATTCCTTGTGAAAGGATGTACTATGTTAGGAGTCTTATGAAATAAATTCAGTACATATGAATCCCTTTTAGGAGATTTTGAATCCCTGTTAAAAGATTCTAACCCTGTTAAGAGTTATGGAAGACAGAAGGACCCACTACCCAAACAGCTTTAGGGTAAGTTCACTGAACACACTGTCCAAATGACCTTAAGATTATTCAGTAGAATAATATGAAATATGTTACCTCCTTCACTGTTCCAAACTACACTCACTGCTACACTAGAGCTCAATATCAGATCTCTGTACTTCACATGTCTTCCTTCACAATTTTGCTTTCACAACTTCATAGGCTATTTTCTTCACTTCATGCATATATTCACATTCAACTATATCAAACTCATATTCCATACATTTTTTACAACAAGGAAAAACATTCCTTCCTTTATACCACACTCAAATAATTACAAATGAGTTGGTACACAATTACAAAATAAAATTTTCCACATGCTACATCAGAATTACACAAAACTATCAGCTTCCAAATACAATAACTCTTCACTTATGTGACCTCAAAGTTTGCACTATCAACCACATCACTATCAATGTGTTTCATACTTCCCTTTAATTGCACAAAACTAGATTCTATCCTGATTAGGAGATATCATCCAATTTCCACAAACTGCTACTCATGAACACTACCTGAATATTGCTTCCACCAAAATGCTCATAACTTCTATGAATAAAAGAATTACTATTTGCACTCTTAACTATAGACATATAACATATCAAAGAATATAACCTCAACATCACATAGCTCCAACTACAATATCCCACGTATGCTAATCAAAACACTATCTACTCCTCTGCTAGACTTTAGAAGATCACTGTGTTGACATCAATGACAATCATAGTCATGAATGCAACAACAATTGCTACAGAATGACTACCAACATTTATCATTCATTCCTAACAATCTCCCCCATTGGTATTAATGGCAACATAGATGAAAAACATCCAATGTTCCAAAAATCCAATACTCCAACACTGCTTCTTCAAATCCTCTTCATCAATCAAATCTTGCTTCATTAGCCTGTTCAGTTCTCTCATATTGTTTTTCATGCATACTTCTCCCACATTAACATCAATGACATAAATTTAATCACTATGTCAACAACAAATCAATGTCTAAAGACACTATTCATAAAATACATTCACAAGAGTCCTCATGACTCAGCTCAGATACACATACTTCCCCATAGAGGAAGTACCAACATCCAGTCCAGAAGAAAGATAGGGCTCATATACTACTAGACAGATGCAACCAACTACATCACTACTCAAAAGTAGGTTGGGGCATAATCCCAAGCATACCTCTTAGATACTGAAATGTATCCTTAGGCAAAGGCTTAGTAAATATGTCTGTTATCTATTCCTTTGTGCTTATGTACTCCAGTCTAACTTCTTTCTCATCAACTTTCTCTCTTACAACATGATACTTGATCTCTATATGCTTTGTCTTAGAATGTAATACAGGATTCTTAGACATACTAACTATGCTGGTGTTGTAATAATGTATGACAATAGGCTCAACAAACTTAATTCCAATATCCTTCAGCATTTGCTTCATCCAAATTATTTGGTTCCAATTGTTTGTTGCTGCTACATACTCTACTTCTGTTGTGCTCTATGAAATATAGTTCTACTTCTTGCTTAGCCAAGAAACTAATCTTCTTCCAAGAATAAAAGGCTCCACCACTGGTGCTTTTCTTATCATCAACACTACCTCCTCAATCAGCATCTATATATGCACATAGGGTAAAATTATCAGATTTTTCATACCATAATCCATAGTCCATTGTGCCTCTTAAATATCTCAGTATCCTCTTAACTACTGCATAATGTGATTCTCTAGGTTCAGGTTGAAATCTTGCTACCATTCCAACTAAATGTGATATATTAGGTCTAGTGTGTGTCAAGTACTGCAATCCTCCAATCATAGATCTATATTTCTTCTGCTCAACTACTGGTGTTTCATCTTTGCTAGATAGTTTGTGTCCTGTAACCATAGGTGTTCCAATTGGTTTATAGTTCTCCATTCCAAATCTTTGCAGCAAATCATTCAGGTACTTTGTCTAACTTACAAAGATACCATCATTGTTCTGTGTTATCTATAATCCCAAAAAGTGTTTCATCTCAACAATCATACTCATTTCAAATTCAGTCTTCATTTCATCATCAAATTTGTCACTAGCTTCATCTTCTCCTCCAACGATAATGTCATAAAAAAAAATAACTATAACCAACAAACCATTTTCAATTTCTTTTGTGTATAGATTGCTATCAGTTGTTCCTTTAGTAAATCTCAATTTCAACAAATGCTTATCCAATCTTGCATACCAAGTTCTAGGTGCTTGCTTAAGTCCATATAAAGCTTTCTTCAATTTACATACCATGTCTCCTTCTTGAGTCAAAGGAAAACCTTCAGGCTGCTCAATGTAGACTTCTTCTAATTCACCATTCAAAAATGCAAACTTCACATCCATTTGATACACTTTGAATTTCTTAAAGGCTGCATAGGCCAAAAACATTCTTACTGCTTCAATTCTTGCTACTGGTGCAAGGGTTTCTTCATAGTCAATTCCTTCTTTCTGTGAGCATCCCTTACATACCAATCTTGCTTTATTTCTTAGTACTTCTTCTTGTTCATTCATCTTGTTTCTGAATACCCATTTAGTTCCAATCACATTCTTGTCTTTAGGTCTAGGGACCAATTCCCATGTCTTGTTCTTTTCAATATGATCTAGTTCTTCTCTCATAGCTTTAATCCAATGTTTATCTTCACAAGCTTAACTAGTAGATTTAGGTTCAATTTGAGAAATCAAACATAAATGTACCTTATTCTAAGTCAGAACTCCTCAATCCAAACTTCCAATAACTTGTTCAACAGGATGATGTGTAGATAAATCCCTGTTTGGTGATATAGTTTTAGATCTTGCTTCCACTATAGATTCTTCTCTAGATTCCTCTCTATTTTCTTCACCATGACTCTCATTCAACAAATCACTGTCAGTCTCATAAAATAACTCAGTAGTTTTAGTGTTAGGCTTAGGATGAGCTTCTTCATCAGATTCATAATCAAGCATTCTTTCCTAAATTTTGAACTTCTCATCAACTTTAACATTTGCACTCTCAACAATAGTTTTAGTTATCTTATTGTAACATCTATATGCTTTTCTCTTCAAAGAATATCCAAGAAAAATTCCTTCATCACTTCTAGGATCAAACTTTCCAATATTATCATCTCTTTTTATATAACATTTGCTTCCAAAAATTCTAAAATACTTAACTGAGGGTGCATGTCCAAACCATAATTCATAAGGTGTCTTGTCTATGTCTTCTCTAATTTGTACTCTATTCATTGTATATATTTTTGTATTCACTGCTTCTCTCCAAAAACTCTTTACCAAATCATTCTCAAATAACATAGCTCTTGCTGCTTCAGTCACTGATCTATTTCTTCTTTCTACAATACCATTTTGTTCAAGTGTTGTAGGGGCTGAAAACTGTCTCTTAATACCATTCATTTCACAAAAGGTGTTAAACTCTCTAGAAGTAAATTCTCCACCTCCATCAGATCTCAAACATTTAATCTTCATTCCAGATTCATTTTCATTTTTATTCTTAATGATCTTAAAATTATTAAATGCTTCAAATTTTTATTTTAGAAATGCAATCCACATCATTCTTGTAAAATCATCAACAAGAATCATAAAATACCTTTCTCCATAGAATCGTCTAGTCCTGGTAGGACACTTAAGTCTGTATGAACAATCTCCAACTTCTCTACTGATGTGAACTTCTTACTAGGAAATGAACTTCTCTTCTACCTAGCCATCACACATTCTTTGCAAATCATGTTAGTAGGCTTCATAATTTTAGGCAAATCCCTTATTGCAAGCGTAGTACTCACTTTCACAATGTTATCAAAGTTTATATGACAAAACCTTCTATGCCATAACCAACTATCATCAATCTTAGTAATCGAACATGTCATCTCAGTAAAATTCAACTGAAATACATTACCTCTGGTTCTAGATCTAGTTCCAATCAAATTTCCATCTTTATCCTTTATCACAAAAGTTTTCTCAGTAAACCAAACTTGATATCCCTTATCCACTAACTGTCCAACACTCAAAAGATTATGTTTCAATACATCAACAAAGTAAACATCATCAGTATTATTCTTTCCATCAAGAGTAATAGATCCTATACCTTTAATCAAACAAGGTGCATTGTTACCAACTCTAACAACTCCTCCATCATAATTGTTAAACTTTATGAACTTTTTCATATCACCAGTCATATGATGTGAACAACCACTGTCTATAATCCAATCAGCTTTCTTTTCAAATGAAGAAACTAGGGTTTTTTCTTCCTTAACATCAGATTTAGGATTCTCTTCTTTAATTGCTACAAATCCTATTTCATCATTATTCTCTGTATCACTTTCACTTAGAGTTCTTTCAATACTAGCTTCAAGATTTTCATCATTAGCATAATAACATTCCTTAGATCTTCTAGGCTTGAAATTATTTATGTACATTTTAACTCTCTTAGGACACTTAGATGCAAAATGACCATATTTAAAAAATTTCTTACCATCTGGTTCTCTTTTCACAAGCAAGGCAATACCTTCTTGAATCTTCTTGTCTTCTTCATTTCTAGATCTACTCCTGGCATAATCTCCACTCACATTGGTACTTCTTGACAAAGTAGGGTGAATACTAAGAGCATTGAATGTTGTCTCCATTCTAGGTAATTCTCATGATAACCTCAGGTTCATTTCTATTGTTTCCAATCTTTCAAGAAGAGTCTCTCTTGTAAAGTTTGTAGTACAAGGTATAACTTGTTCAATCATCTATGTTGTTTGCTTAAATACATGAGTCAATGTCCTTAGAATTTTCCATATCACTTCATTCTCTATCTTTTTTCCTCCACAAGCTTTTATCCCTACAATAATTTCTGACATTCTACCAATATAGCTTCTAACAGATTCATCTTCCATCATTCTAATATCCTCAAATGCACATATCCAATTATGCAATCTAGCTTTCTTTACATGTTCATCACCTTCAAAAGTATAGTGTAAAGCTTTCCAAATTTCATAAGATTTCTTCAAACATTTTACCTGACTATATTCATTCTTTGGAAGTGCTATCAAAATTGATTCTCTTGCAAGTATGTTACACATGAATAGATCTCTCTCATCATTAGAACATGTTTCAAGACTGTCTTCTTCAATGATAGTCTTATCATTCTTTTTAATCAACCAATAACCTGGTCCTAAACATAGTAGACGTGTCTTCATCTTCTCTTTCTAGTTGTGAAAATTTACTCCATCAAATTTAGAGATTTCTTTCCTGAAATTCGACATGGATCTCCTTAAGCTGTTAAACTTTCCTTTCAAGGACCTCCTGCTCTGATACCAATTGTTAGAAAGTTAAGTCTACCAAGATAACTAAGAGGTGGGGGGGGGGGTGAATCAGTTATCTGATAATTATAACTTTTATCAACTTCAACAATATTTAACCTTGTAAGCAATATAATTACCAACCATAGAAAGATATTCATACACAATGACACAATAACACAAGATATGTTTACTAGGGAACCTCTTGATCAAAGAGTAAACCTCGGTGGGAATGATGCCCACAAAAGATGCACTAATATGAATATTCCTTGTGAAAGGATGGAATCTGTTAGGAGTCTTATGAAATACATTCAGTACATATGACTCCTTGTTAGGAGATTTTGAATCCTTGTTCAAAGATTCTAACCCTATTAAGAGTTATGGAAGACAAAAGGACCCACTGCCCAAACAGCTTCAGGGTAAGTTCACTGAACACACTTTCCAAATGACCTTAAGATTATTCAATAGAATAATATGAAATATGTTACCTCCTTCACTATGCCAAATTGCTCTCACTGCTACACCAGATCTCAATATCAAATCTATGTACTTTGCATGTCTTCCTTCACAATTTCGCTTTCACAACTTCATAGGTTCTTTTCTTCACTTCATGCATATATTCTCATTCAACTATATCATAATCATATTACATACATTTTTTACAACAAGGAAAAACATTCCTTGTTTTATACCACACTCAAATAATTACAAATGAGTTGGTACACAATTACAAAATAAAATTTTCCACACGCTACATCAGAATTATGCAAAATTGTCAGCTTCCAAATACAATAACTCTTCACTCGCGTGACCTCAAATTTTTCACTATCAACCACATCACTATCAATGTGTCTCATACTTCTCTTTAACTATGTAAAACTAGATTCCATCCCGATTTGGAGATATCATCTGATTTCCACAAACTGCTACTCAGGAACACTGCCTGAATATTGCTTCCACCAAAATGCTCATAACTTCTATGAAAAAAAGAATTACTATTTGTGCTCTTAACTATAGACATATAACATATCAAAGAATATAACCTCAACATCATATAGCTCCAACTACAATATCCCATGTGCGCTAATCAAAACATTGTCTGCTCCTCTGCTAGACTCCAAAGATCACTTTGTTGACATCAATAACAATCATAGTCATGAATGCAACAATAATTGCTACAAAATGACTACCAACATTTAGCATTCATTCCTAACATACTTGTCATCAAACTCATCAACATGAACATTAGTACTTTCAATCATCTTATTTGTAACCTTATTCAAACATTTGTATGCTTTACTCTTAGTAGAATATCATAAGAATATTCCTTCATCACCTTTAGAATCAAATTTCCCATTTCTCTCATCTTTCAAAATAAAACATTTACTTCCAAAAATTTTGAAATAACTTGCAGTAGGTTTGTGTCCAAACCATAGCTCATAAGGTGTCTGGTTGGTATCCTTCTTCAGTTGTACTCGGTTAAGCACATATACAGCTATGCTAACAACTTCCCTCCAATATGTCTGAGCAACATTCTTTTGTATCATTAGTGTTCTAGCATAATCAATGATTGACCTATTCCTTATTTCAGCAATTCCATTCTGATGAGGTGTTCTCAGTGTAGAGACTTGTCTCTTAATAACATTCTCATTACAGAAATTAGTAAATTCATCAGAGATAAATTCACCTCCTCTATAAGATCTTAAGTATTTGATTTCTTTTCTAGTCTCTTTTTCTACCTTAGTCTTATACCATTTAAACAACTTAAAACCTTTAGATTTCTCTTTCAAAAACATAATAGTCATCAATCTAGTGTAGTCATCAACAAAAAGAATAAAGTATCTATTGTTGGCATTAAGCAGAATTGCCACTAGTGACAACACTTATTTGCATTCTCAGTGCAAACTGAGCAGAACAGTGCAAACCAAGCAGAACAGTGCAAACTGAGCAGAACAGTGCAAACCAAGCAGAACAGTGCAAACCGAGCAGAACAGTGCAAACTGAGCAAGACAGTGCAAACTGAGCAAGACAGTGCAAACTGAACAAGATAGTGCAAACCGAGTAGGACAGTGTAAATCGAGTAACATTATGTCTACCGAGTCACCAGTATTTACCGAGTTCAAAACCTACCAAGTGGTTAGTATGAACCGTGCCTTCACTTCTACCGAGTGCATGTCAATGCTGAGTAATGCAGTGGACACCGAGTATCAGAAAGTCACCGAGTTAGTTTGTAGGAACCGTGTAACCATACTTAGGCCGACTTAGTGGCACTTATGTTTATTTGTCAAGCTGACTTTGTAATTGTAATTATAATTAATGGTTTAGACTTGTATATAAACAATGTTGTAAAAATGTCAAGATGTAATAAAATGACTATGAATGTAAAAAAGAAAGAAAGGCAGAGATAAGTGAATTACAAAGGGCTACAACAGTATAAGGAATAGCAAAGACAAATTCATCATAGAAGGTGATCAGTACATCAGCGAATCTCAATCAGCAATCCAGTTGCAAAGCAAGAGATCTACTGTTTCATCCTAATAGGTGAATCAGTACTAAAATCCTTTAACCGGGTAGACTTAATAGTCTTTTGTAAAATCTCTTTACCGAGTGCATACTTCATTGTATGTTTGTAAATCCTTTAACAGGGTGGATTTAGCAATCCTTATTGCTCCTAGCAAGGCAGATCATCAGAAGTGATCAATTGTAAGCCTTAACCGGCCAACTTTATAGTGTAGTACTAAAGCTTTGTGGGTTTCATCCCCACCCCAGTTTTGCTTTCTTTTTGGAAGGTTTCTAGGTAACCAAATCTATGTGTCATTGTTGTGAATGCTTATAAGTTTCATGCTTTCTATATGCATAAGAAAAAAGGTGAACTATATGTTAATACATCTGTAATTGAAAGAAAATTTGGAGTTACTGATTCACCCCTCCCCTCTCAATAACTCGGTTAATTCCTGAATATTTCCAACAATTGGTATCAGAGCTGTATTGGTTCTCAAGATAAAGTTTAACTAGCTTGAGCAAAGATCCAGGACAATGGAGGTATTCAAACTGAACAAGGTGATTGAAAATGAAAAGCTAGATCTGGAAATGGCCATAGCTAAACTTAAAGAAGCAAAAGAACATCTTTCCCAATCCCTAAGAAGAAGGAAGGAACTTGCAAATTAGATGAATGATCAGAATTACATTGAAGAAAAGATTGAAGATCTTTTTCCCTCAAATAGCTCAAATGAAGCAAACAATGCTGTCAAAGAACTCCTAAAAAAGAATGGGTCTCTGCAAGAAGAAGTGAGAAAATTAAAAAGAGAACAAGAGCTACACTCAACAAGATTTTGTGAGATCTTAGAAGAAAGAAACAAGTTGAAAGATGAATTAGATGGAAGGAACAATGAAGTCCAAAATAAAACCCTTCAGCTAGAAAACCTAATTGATCAGATCTCCCATACAAATGAGGAAATTCTGAATCTAAGATCAGAAATAGAAAGCACAAGAGAAGAACTAAGATCTGAAAAGGAAATCAATCTAAGATTGATGGATGACCTAAACACCCAAAAAAAAATCAATGAAGGAATGATGAAAAGCCAAGAAGACTTAAATCAGCTGTATGAGTGAAATCTTCATAGACAGAAAGGAAAAGCAAGACTTGGATATAAAGGAGAAGGTAAATCTTCTAAGAAAGGTACTCAAAGAAATTAGAAACCTACTTGTAATCATTGTGGTAAAACATGACATACTTCAAATAAATGTTGGAGCAATGAAAAAGTAGAATTCAATGGAAAATGCTACAACTGCAATCAACATGGTCACAAAGCAAATGAATGTAGGGAAAAACCAAGATTCAGAGGTAATTGTCACAAATGCAACAAACAAGGTCACAAGGCATCCGAGTGCAGATCCAAAACATTCAATCCAGCAGAACAAATTATGAAAGCAATATTTGGATGGGACTACAACACCTGGTGTAGATGTCATTACTGTGGAGAATATGGACACATTGGCATGAACTGCATAAAACATCATCTAAGGAAAAGAGATACTACCATAAGATGCTTCAAATGCACTAAACTCAGTCACATAGCTAGAAACTACATGAATGCTAGTGAAATTGAAGATGGAAAGAAGAATGAAGCAACTAAGGTTAGGAAACAGGTGAGACAACAATGGGTTCCTAAATCTACCGAGAAAACTAGTCCAAGTAATGGAATGGGTGGCTCTACCGACTCAAACTAAATTTCCAAGAAAGCATTGGAATTGTATTCTCATAGACAAACTTCAAGTAGTTCCAGAACTGAATTAATAGAAAAATCTAAATCAGCATACAAGATGCAGTAAGATCATAGGAAGGTCGGTATCAGTCTTTACCAAGCAAGGTCGGTACCAGTCTTTACCGAGCGAGGTCAGAGCAATATGAATTCTCAAGTTCACCAAGTTGTGAAGTCTTTATCAAGCAATTAATTCTTAGTGGGTGACAGTCTGTCAGAATTCATACCCTAATTTGTACTGAGCATTAATGACAGAGTTGTAAACAAAAGGCAAGAAATTGAACTCATTCTTCACCGCGAACTTTAGCACTTTGAGAGCAGAAAATTTCAAGAGCAACCCAGTGATTCAAAAACTTTTGCGAAAGGAATTTTCTGTGAGCTACCATGGCATCATCCAGCACTTCAGTGAAGAAAAGATCAGATATGTTAGTCCAAGGGGAATGGAGAACACCAGATTTCAAGATCATGCCCGCAATTGCAGCAGCCCTAGATCCGAACGGAGCTCAATCTCAGATTCCTCCTAAGGTACTACTTATTAATGATATTCGCAATCATTTCAACTGTGCAATTCAAGAAATGGGAAACCTAGAGCTAGATATTGTGCGTGAGGAACTGTGTGTGGATGGTATTCTAAAACCCGAGCACAAACATCTGGAAGATAAAGGATTAGTTCACACTGCACATTTACCTCAAAACTTTCAGGAGAAATGGGTTAGATACATTCTCAGCCATGTACATGATGGCAAGATTTGGCTTGAGCAACCCATAGAGATCACTAAGAAGATGATTCATCAAATCACCGGTCTTCCCATGTTGAACAAAGCAAAAACTACCAAAACCCTAGGTTGGCCGGAACTGGAGAAGAAAACCCTAGCCGAGTGGGACGATAGAGGCATGAAAGTTAGTAGCATTACCGATGCTGAACTGAAGTTTGGTACACACATAATTGCCCATAAAATATACAGTTCAAGTCGACAAAATGGTGTCTCCTATGAAGCTATTGACCTAGCATACAAAGTGGTCAAGAATAACTTATCATTTGACCTTGCAGATTTATTGTTAAAATAGTTTAACAAGAACATGGAAAGTATTCAAACTTCCAAAAACAATCCATGTAAGTTTGGATCTTTACTGGTCTGTGTATTCTTTTATGTTCAAAAATTCTTCCCTTCCAAAGGAAAAGTTGTATGGAGAAAAGATGTGCCAGTCCTTTATGAGATAAATGAATACATTTCAGAAATGGGTGAAAATTTTGAAAGCGTCATGGATAGTTATTTTGAGTCTTTTAAAGAGAAGATGAATGACAGATTCCAGATTCCATAGAAGTTGGTCAAAGATTATAAGGATGACATTTGTTTCATGGTGGACTGTGACAATGTATATATTCAAGCAGCTAAACCGAGGATTGTACATGCAAAACCTCTTCCTTATGAGGTAAATATTGATGAAACCAAGAATATCATTGAAGCCCTTCTTAATCAGCCTGTCAATCCCAAAGCTCCATATTTTGGAACATATGACGAAGAAAAAGTAAGAATTGAATTAAGCATAAAGCTTCCATAGACGGTAAACAAAGGAAAGAAGAGGATAGCCAAAATGCAAATGCTAGCCGAGGACAAAGGAGAAAATGATGAAGAAGAAGAGGAAAAGGATGAGAAAACAAAGGAACCAGAACCTACAAAGAAGAAAGGAAAGGTATTCATCACTAAGGCACCTAAGCCTCCCACTGCTGTATTTACAAGGAGAAGTGCAAGAGGTAAGGCAGACAAGGCAGACAAGGCAGACAAAGATATAGTATTCAAAAGGCCTCCTCTAAACTTTCAAGAGAGGATCAAACTTTTTAGAGAAGGATCAGGATCTGGAGTAAGTAACATAAAATCTTTTAAATATGAAACCAGATCAGAAATAGAATAGAAGGAAATAGAAGATGTTGTTATTGAAAAGATGGGACAGTGGAAATACTCTCCTAATGAAATAGCCCCACAGGTTCCAGCAGTTCTATTAGATCCAATAAAAATGAGATGGAGAAATGCCAAGCAAACTGTAAAAGACATATTTGATCAAACCCTGAGACAGTTAATACCGAGCTTGAAAAATGATGAAATAAAGAAGGCATTGAAGGAAACTGAAAATAAGATGACACTAAAGTTCAATACTTGTTTGATTCTGATCAACAATATTGAATCGGTTGTGAAGGCTACAAATGCCACATGGAAGAACATATACCATCTTCACCAACCAAGTATTGAAACAGTAATAATAAAAGACATTGAAGATGATAGTGATGAACAAGAAGAAGCCACTGAGGTAGATGATACTATGAGGATAGCGGTAGAAGTCATTGCATCACTTCCTACCTCTCCAGTAAAAGTTTCTACATCTAGCCCGGAGACACCTTCAAGCATGGTTGTGACAACTTCAACATTTGTCCAATCACCTATAGCAACAACAGAAGCAACCACCATTTCTTCTACCGAGTTGTAGTCTCCCACTTCATCAAGTTTTCCAGCAGTAAGTATTCCAGTTTTTGATTCTACAAGTGTAAATACTTTAAGTTCTCTAGTAGACAGTATGCCAGTCTCTATAGCCAGTCCTACTATGTCTACTATCACTACTACTAAGGCATTAAGTATAGATAAGCCTAAGGCTCAATCGAGTATAAAATTTTTGGGTAAAAATATAGTAGAGGATATAGACCTAGATGAAGAAATAGAGATTCCAACATTAGATTTTGCAATTCTATCAGCAGACCAAATGCAAAATATAGGTGAAATCCTCCAAAGGAAAGCAAAGAAAAAGAAGCTTAAAGAGGAGAGAGACAAGGAATATCAAATCATTAAGGATGCTAAGGACATTTTGTCTGATGCATTAGGTATTAAAGTAGACTCCTCTCAACATGTTTTGCTACAATTAGCAGAAGCAGTAAATAAATACAATGAGGATTCATCTGGGATAGAAAATTTAGTTGAAAGAGCTGAGAAGAGATTCAAAAATAAAGTGCTTGAGCACATTGCTCAACACATAGCTATTAATCAAGTGGAATTGTCTTTAGTTTTGTCAAACATTGAATCTACCTATTCGAATGTCACCTCTCTTTTGGCCAAACTGTGCAATATTGCTGAGTTCACAAAGGATGTCAAGGATAAAATGAATAAAATGGATGAGGATATGAAGATTAGCATACAGAAGCTACAACTTGAACCAAGTTCAAGCTCTGCTCATCACATAAAAATCTCATACCTATCAAATATGCAGTCAGATCTACTGAAAGAAGACACAAGGATCCGGTCCACACTGCTAGACATCTAGAACATGATCCTTCCCATCATGAATACAATTTATGAGCACATTGAACATTCCAAAACATTGATTCATGACAATCAGTTCTCTATAGCAGATCACATGATTGAACTCTCTGCAGAAGTCCAAATTGCAATCCAAACATGCAAGATTCTGCAAGAAAATTGGGACAGAACCCTGGCACTAATAATGAAGGTGCATTCTAATTTTCTATCAAATTTTGGATTCTCTTTGTAAATCACTTGTATATACACCTTTGGCATTATCATCAAAAAGGGGGAGATATGTATAGAAGGAGATATGTATAGAAGAAGATATGTATAGAAGAAGACATGTATAGAAGAAAAGTTAGCACATTGAAAGGGGGAGATAATGTATAAAGCCCTATGACAAAGACAAATTTTGAAAAATCAAAAATAAATCTCAGCATGATTCATGTATATAAGTTTTGGGCAATAAGTGTTTTTGTCACTAATGCCAAAGGGGGAGATTGTTGGCATTAAGTAGAATTGCCACTAGTGACAACACTTATTTGCATTCTCAGTGCAAATCGAGCAGAATAGTGCAAACCAAGCAGAACAGTGCAAACTGAGTAGAATAGTGTAAACTGAGCAGAACAGTGCAAACTGAGCAGAATAGTGCAAACTGAGTAAGATAGTGCAAACTGAGCAAGACAGTGCAAACCGAACAAGATAGTGCAAACCGAATAGGATAGTGTAAACCGAGTAACATTATGTCTACCGAGTCACCAGTATTTACCGAGTTCAAAACCTACTGGGTGGTTAGTATAAACCGTGCCTTCACTTCTACCGAGTGCATGATGATGCCGAGTAATGCAGTGGACACCGAGTATCAAAAAGTCACCGAGTTAGTTTGCAGGAACCGTGTAACCATACTTAGGCTGACTTAGTGGCACTTATGTTTATTTGTCAAGCTGACTTTGTAATTGTAATTGTAATTAATGGTTTAGACTTGTATATAAACAATGTTGTAAAAATGTCAAGATGTAATGAAATGAGTATGAATGTGAAAAAGAAAGAAAGGCAGAGATAAGCGAATTACAAAGGGCTACAGTAGTATAAGGAACAACAAAGAAAAATTCATCACAGAAGGTGATCAGTACATCAGCGAATCTCAATCAGCAATCCAGTTACAAAGAAAGAGATTTACTGTTTCATCCTAACAGGTGAATCAGTACTAAAATCCTTTAACCGGGTAGACTTAACTGTCTTTTGTAAAATCTCTTTATCGAGTGCATACTTCATTGTATGTTTGTAAATCTTTTAACAGGGTGGATTTAGCAATCCTTATTGCTCCTAGCAGGGCAGATCATCAGAAGTGATCAATTGTAAGCCTTAACTGGCCAACTTTATACTGCAGTACTAAAGCTTTGTGGGTTTCATCCCTACCCTAGTTTTACTTTCTTTTTGGAAGGTTTCTGGGTAACCAAATCTATGTGTCATTGTTGCGAATGCTTTTAAGTTTCATGCTTTCTATATGCATAAGAAAAAAGGTGAACTATATGTTAATACATCTGTAATTGAAAGAAAATTTGGAGTTACTGATTCACCCCTCCCCTCTCAGTAACTCGGTTAATTCCTGAATATTTCCAACATCTATCAACATAATAGCTCTAAGTTCTCATAAGACCAGATAGGTCGGTATGAACTAATTCAAGTATCTTCTTTATTGAGTAGTCTTTTCTTTTAAAATTGGACTTAGTCATCTTACCTTTCTAACATTCATGACACATAGCATGATCCAGTTTTGACAAGTTAGGCAATCCTCTAACTCTCTTCTTCTTACTAATTTTGACCATGTTATCAAAATTCACATGACATAACCTCTTATGCCACAACCATGCATCTTCATCTTTCATTAATAAACAAGAAGACTAATCAATATTAAGATAAAATAGATTACCTCTAGATTGTGTACCAGTTCCAACAAGTCTTCCTCCATCATCATAGATTCTTACCTTTCTGCTCTCAAAAGAAATTCGGTGGTCTGATTTGTTTAGCTATGCCACACTTATCAAATTGTAGTTCAGTCCATCTACCTAATATGCATTCTCACATTTTATTCTATCATTAATCATCAGCAAACCTTTACCTCTAACCATACAAGGTGCATCATTTCCCATTCTAATAGATCCACCATCATATTCATCAATTAGATCAAATTTCTCTATATCACCAGTCATATGATGTGTGTAGCCACTGTCTATTATCCATGTGTCATTTCTGCTTACTTTAGATATCAGTGTTGTCTCTTCACATTTTTCTTCTTCTTCTGAATCATCCTTCATAGCAACAAATACTACTTCTACATCATCATCAGTGTCAGGTTCAGATTCAAATTCTTCGGCTATGTAACATACCTTTTTCCCTTTGTCATAACTATCTCAGTTATCTCTATTGTTGTGTCGGTAGCCTCTGTTAACTCTTCTCCCATAGCTTCCTTCGAATCGGTCTTTGGATCTATCATCATCTTTCTTATTTGAACATCTAGCAGTAATGTGGCCAACTTCTTTAGAATTGAAACATGCTAGAGGTAACTTGTCTCTATACCTTCTCTTACCTTTGGGAAATCTTCTGGCCATAAGAGCTTCAAGCTCATCAAGTTCATCATCGGTATTACTGTCACTATCATTATTCTTATCATTCTTGCTACTAGACTTACCAATCTTCAAGGAGGACATGAAAGTGGACTCAACATAAGGTACAACATTGTTGTCAAAGTTATTCAATTCAAAGGTTGTAAGCTTACTGATCAAAGTGTCAAGCATGAGGTTGGATGTAGCCCTTGTTTCATGAATTGCAGAGATCCTGATTGCATAAACTGGTAGCAAAGTTCTGAGAATATTGCTTATCATTGTTTCATCATCAATATCTCTGCCAAATGCTCTAGTAGAATGTACTACCTCTTTTAGTCTATTTGTGTATTGCACAATGTTCTCACCTTCTTTCATCTTTATATCATCAAATCAACCTCTTAGGCTTTATGCTCTACCTCTCCTAACATTTGCATCTCCACTGTATATTAGAGTCAGCTTGTCCCACATCTTCTTAGAAATATTACATTCATTTATGTCATTGAATTTGGTGTCGGTACAGGTAGAAACAAGTTCCATCATAGTAATATTATGTTCATACCTATCCTTCAGTTGATCAAGAGTCAGGGGACCTAGTGTCGGTTCAATGTAGCCATTCTCCATCAGTTCTAGTGTAGAATTCCCAATCCTAGATATGTGCAACTTCATCCGGCTTTGCCATACTATGAAGTTATCTTTGTTTAGCGTTGGCACTTCCCTCTTATACATTTTGAGACCTTTTTGCTAAATTTCTTAAAACTTTGTTCTAAGCAATTGAAGCTCTACTACCAATTGTTAGAATAACTGAGAAGGGGGTGAATTGGTTATCTAGTGTCCCAAATCAAAATGTATAATCCAAAACAAATCTACTACTTCTGCACATTGGTAAACATAAAATACTTTCACTGTTTGTGTATTTACCGATTGAAAATCTAAACTTTATAGTAGTTACTGATCAAATATAACATGTAATATGCAAAATATGATAACAAATAAATATCACAATCAACACATAATACAAGAGATTTAACGTGGAAACCCTGTAAAGGGAAAAACCACCTAGGACTGGCAACCCAAAATTGTTCACTCTTCTGAAGTGAGGTCGGTGAAGACCCAACCCTGTTAAAGGTTTACAAACACATTGTTAGGTGTGACCTTGTTAGAGGATTTAAGACTAGAAGTTATCGTCCAACCAGTAGTCACTCTGGGGTTGACAAGATAACAATGTTCACTCTATGAATGAAACATCAAAAGACTTTCATAGTCCACTTAGTTAAGAGATTTAACTATGTACAATGATTAAATGTGTAATAGTAGGTGATCTACCTAAATACAACTTCAATTTGTAGTTTACAAATCAATGTTCATCTCATTAAATATTTATGACCAATATAACACTTTAGATTCAATATTGTATCAACTTACTCTCCATCAGTAATAACTCTCTGTAGCTCGTTTCTTATTAACCAGTATGATCAGAAAAAATTCTTCACACGATTATTTTGCAGTTTCTTCTTCTTCTGGCATACGTTTCATAATGAAACCAATGTCTCTTATATAGATGAGTAAATCATTTTCTTTTCCTCCATCAGATTTTTCTACTTAATCATATTCATAGATTTTTCCGCTTTAAGCTCCCTCATCTGATGTGTTAGTAACACATTTCAATCTGCTTCATTGGATCCTTTTGATTTATGTTAGTCGTCGACCTTCATAACAAACATTATCTATTACCTTGATTTCATACACTTTATAGCTCATCACTTTATCGGCTAAACTAATCATTTAATTCCTTTCTGTTTTGCTCATTTAACAAAGAAATGCATTGGTAAACACAAGCTCAATTAATAATGTACTCAGTATACACTACAATTTGTCGGTGTATACTGAAATACTTTATTTACCGACAACACTGCTTTGTGTCTTTCAACTCTATTCTTCATCATAGATGAATGCAACATAATAAAGTCAATTCCATCAAGTCATAGACTCGTCAACAAGTTACTCAATGTATTTCTTATTGTTGGTGTAATTAATTATTCCTAATTACACTTTACTTAATCTTACTTAGGTTAGTGCATTGCATAGTAGTTTGTGATTGAGACACCTAGGAGTGTGCACATCTAATAAGCACATGGTGTAGGAGAATTTCCACTTTAGGTGTGATAGTTGTCATCACATACCTCTTTGTGTGTGAGATCCACCTTACATGCTCTTATCACATTATCATCCTAATCCATTGCACATACTTTATTGCATAATGGAGGATGATCCACATTTTGTGGACATGTGATTACACTTAGCATAGGTGATAGCTTATCATCTCCTTATCATTATCTCATATCACCTTTCCTATATAAAGAGGCCTATTATGTAATCATATCAATCAATTGGTGAATATCATTAATTCATTGGATCTATTCAATCCATCCTTGCATTCATATTTTCTCTCTCTTGTGCTTTTCTTCAACCTCTTGATCTTGGTTCAATATTTGCTATTTGCAAATTCTTACATGGTATCAGAGCCATTGGAGCATTTTTTATTAGCCGATTTGAAGAGAGCTTGATGCAAGCTTTGAAGGTCCAAATCTCAGATCTGGCAACCAGTGTGTGATAGAGGTGTCTTGGAGCAGATCTAACCTCACCATTGCATCCGGGAGGCTGTTTCGGTTAAAATTGACTATAAACTCGCCCATATTCGGTGAAAGTCCAATCTGAAGCAAAAAAAAAATTCAAATCAGACCATACGGCCCGATCTGCCCTTTGGTATGATTTTTTGGAAAAGAAAATAATAATTAATTTTTTAATCTACTATTTTTATAAAAAAAAATTTTCCTGCAAAAATATTTGTGGACTAGGTACGAGCCCCTACATTTATCTATCAAACGATAGAGAATATTCCATCTCTATAGAACGTCCACATCATAGGTGGGACCAGCACTCACCCCATAAGTGGACAACCAAACGGGAGTCTCAACTTCACCATAGGCTTTCCTTTTGATTTTACTTGTGGGCCTTCACATATAAGAATGGGGTTGAAACCCCAAACTGCAGCGATGTGGGATTAATAATCCCAGCACCGCCTCCCTCCACCACTAGCAGTGCTCCCAACGTGCCTCCATCGGTGGCAATCACTGGTAGCAGACCCCAATAGAGATAGCCACGCAGCAGCCCCTCCACTCACGGAGACCGCCATGCGGCAACCCCTCTCCACCGACGCCCAGTCAGTAGCACCAGCCACCTCCCTAGCACTGTGCCCTATCCAGTCCTGCCAAGTGGAACAAACAACACATCACCTTACTCACCACAATGACTACTACATTATCTATTCATACCATATGGAGTTGTATGGCCAGCCCAATTAGTGCCACGTTAGCCCAGAGAGGCATTTTTTGCTGACATCACTTCGCATACGAAGTTAAAATTGACGGTCATCTAACCATAATCACATAGCAAAATTGGGATTTTTTGATGGTCATCTAGCCATCAAATTTAATCCCCTAAATTGCTGACATGAGCAGGGTTTGATATTATTCTACCATCACCATTTGCATTCTGGTTTTTGTAGTCTAACTTTGAGAGGCCATAACTTGCTCATCCGGGCTCCAAATCGGGTGTAATTTTTTTTGAAATTGGGTACAATTTCCTAAAGTTTCTAGTGGTGGTATTGGTTTTGCATTTTGGTGGCCACATTTGTCAATAATTGCAGATTTTTATGACTATTCTTGTCTATTCTTGATTTCTCCAACTTCCAGGGCTTCGTTTAGGCACATACAGTAACATTTTGAGGTGAATTTTTTTTTGAAAGTGCATGATTCTTTGTCTACTTTCTAGATCTGCAATCAGATTTGAGTGTTTTTAGGTAGACATATCACTTTCAGAAATAGGTCATTTTGGGGCTATAATTGCACTTGGTTAATCCTTGGATTTCAGTTTTCTAATTTGAATCAGTCATCTAAAGAAGTTATCATTAGTTATCAGTCATTATTTGGTGTTACTATGGATAATTCAAAGGTTAAAATCCTCACTTCATATAACTAGCATGAATGGAAAGTTTCTTTAAGTGATCATTTGTTGAGTCTTGGATTGCTTAGAATGACTCTTGGGTAGGATCAAGAACCTCAAACAGGTGCTATAGAAAGGAGAAAATGGTTTGATAGAAGAGATAAAGCACTTGGCTCTCTTAGATCATCCATCTCTCGTGACTTGCACTTTCACATTGCATCTTGCACACATCCTCATGATGCTTGGATCACATTGGAAGGACTCTTTGGTAACCTTGATATAATGAGAAAATTTAGATTAGAGAATGATCTCATAGGTCTCAATCCTAGGGATTTTGACAATATTCAAGATTTCTTCTCTAAGTTCAATACTATTAGATTGGAGCTTTCTTCATGTGGCATTGTTAAAGGGGATGAACAATTGATCTTTTCTATTCTTTCCAAGCTTGGTCCTGATTATTCTATCTTTGTTTCTACATTCTATGCTACTATGGATGCTCTTGGTAGTGCATAGAAATTGCCCTCTCTTGATGAATTTGCAGCGCAACTCATAAGGGAACAAGCAAAGTTGGCACACATGGGTTAGTTGAAGCCTTCCACACATCAAGCATTGATTGTAAGTGAGTCTACATCAAAGGATTCTAATGGAAAAGGAAAGAAACACAATAAGGATCCTAAGCCTCATGACAAAGGTAATGAATCTTCTTCACCAAAAAGTATTGAATCCAAGTCCTCTTTAAGAGAGGAATCATCTAGAAGAAAGAGAGATAAATGTGCATATTGTCAAAAGTTAGGACATGATAAGCATAAGTGTTTTCAAAAGAAGATTGGTGAGCTAACTCACATTATTCAGAAACACAACATTAAGTTGCCCTTAGCAATGTCTGCTCCATCTTCTACACATTTGGCAGCTTCTACATCTCCATCATCGTCTAAAGGTAAAGGACAAGCACTCATGGCTTCCATACATCCTGAGCAAGGTAAATGGCTTCTTCATTCAGGTGCATCACATCATATGGCATCTTCTATGGATATGTTTTCTTCTATTGAGCCTTGTAATTCTCCTAATATTTTGATTGGTAACAACACATTCATGAGAGTTTGTGGAAAAGGTTCTATTCCTATGGAGAAGGGACATTTAACGATGTTCTTTGTGTACCATCCTTGACCACTAATCTCCTTTCTATTTACCAAATTACACATGGGGCACAAGGTAAAATTGTTAAGTTCACTCCTGATTATGTCTACATTAGGGACATGGAGACTAGAAATGTCATAGCAATGGGAGTTTTTGATCATACATCCCGCTTGTATTCTTTTTCTACTTTTATTGATAATGATGATGATATACATGATGTACCCATCCCTTTTCCAAGGGATAATTATGAGGAGAATTTTGGGCAGTTGAATCATTTTGTTGTTAAGACAAGTGTTAATCTTCCTACACCTCCACCTCCTACTTCTTCAAACATGGGCTCTACTATTCAGGAAGATGATCATAGTGTTTCAAATCTTGTAGAATGTGATGACTACTTGGATGCATCTTCAGCATTTGTTGATTCTCATGACGAAAATTTGGAAGACATACATGAGGGAGTTTCTCTTTCCCTTGATGACAGTTTCATCATAGATGGGGATACTTCTTCACCTTCTTTGGAGATTGGTGTACTTGATTCTTCTCCTTCTTCATTTGATTTGTCACATGAGGTGATAGATTCTTTGCGCTTGGAGATTCCTACTTAGTCTTCAGAGATTCATACATGGAGACCTACATCTTCTTCCTCATTCCATTTGCACATGGATTGGCTTCTTCATCATTTGATGTATCTATTTCTTCCTAAGGGGAGACATGTTTCTTGTAAGCATTTCTTGAACTATTGTTTGTAGGTACTCTTCATCAACATGGGAGCTTCTACATTATGGGGGGGATATCATGTCTCCAACTATCCTTCTTATGGGGGGATACTTCTTTGTATATACATGATGTATGTAGTTCTTGGGGGGTCTTGAGCACTCAATCCATCCATGCATCTTGTTTTCTTCTCTCTTTTTGGGGGAGGGTTTTTCCCATGAGGTTTTCCCTCTTTCTCCACTTTATGAGAGTTATTGCATTTCATGTATCTTGTACATGGGTACCTAACATGGCCTCATTGCCGAGACCCATCTTGCATTGAGTTTAAGTGCATTCCCCTAAGTTTCACTTAAAGAGGGGTGTTGGTGTAATTAATTATTCCTAATTACACTTTACTTAATCTTACTTAGGTTAATCCATTGCATAGTAGTTTGTGATTGAGACACCTAGGAGTGTGCACATCTAATAAGCACATGGTGTAGGAGAATTTCCGCTTTAGGTGTGATAGTTGTCATGATATACCTCTTTGTGTGTGAGATCCACCTTTCATGCTCTTATCACATTATCATCCTAATCCATTGCACATACTTTATTGCATAATGGAGGATGATCCACATTTGGTGGACATGTGATTACACCTAGCATAGGTGATAGCTTATCATCTCCTTATCATTCTCTCATATCACCTTTCCTATATAAGGAGGCCTATTATGTAATCATATCAATCAATTAGTGAATATCATTAATTCATTGGATCTATTCAATCCATCCTTGCATTCATATTTTCTCTCTCTTGTGCTTTTCTTCAACCTCTTGATCTTGGTTCAATATTTGCTATTTGCAAATTCTTACACTTGTCCTCATTTGTCATATACATCTTCCTTATGTAGATATTTTTGTTCTTCATCTCTTTCACCTTCCTTCAGATGTGGCGGTATAGTAACTTACAAGATAAGTATTGTCAATCTAGTTGACATCAATGACAACATAATACTGATTTAATCATCTTGCATTATCTAATCATCAACTCCTCAGTAATCTTGAATTACATATTCTTCATTTTGATTCTAAATTAGTTGTAGTTCATCAATATATAAACACCAGACTGTGTCTTCACGAGAAGAAAAGTGACTATTTGTAAACAATTAAAGCATAATATTTCTATGATTAATTTGATAATATATTTTATCTTTTTTTTTTTAAATTAATTTTATGTCACTTTTTCAATGGTAAAAGAATAGACTTATCGACGGGAATGCTATATATTCGATGACTATTCTGACCAGCTCTTGTCAAAATAGCGACAAACAGTCTTTGGTATTTCGATGAGAATTCTATACACTCGACGACAATTTTGACCATAAGTCCTCGCAAGTTCGATTGACATTGGTTGCAAAGATGAAAGGTATGATCGATAATTATTCCAAGTTGAAATGATTATTTCAATGGCAAGTCTGTCGATAATTCAACCACTATAGATGTCAAAATTTTGATGATGGTTTTTTGCATCGAATAATCATTGAAAAAACTTTGACAACAGATATGGTCATTTGGTCGACCAATTGGTATAAAATATTTGACTAATGCTAGTCGAAAAACAAGCTAAAATTTACTAGTGTATATGTAAATAAACATTTTTCTCCTAACTTCAAAATATGTTATAGATGACATATATAGCTAGTTCATGAAGAAATAAAAATTAGTTTGTGACCTATATTTTATCTTTTAGAACAATTCAAATCTAGCTCACCTGAAATCGTAAGTTTTCATCTCCTTCCATATTTTTCATAAAAACATCTACCGCAATCAAAAAAAGAAATATATATTCTTGAAGAGGACTCTCTCCTCTAGTGCACAATATGTTTTCCAAATTTTTTTAATATATGTACTATTTTTTTGTTTCTCCGAATCAACATCTCCTTAACTGTTAAAATACCTAATTGCAATATTTTTTAGTTACAATTAACTATGTCTAATTAAAACACTATAAAATCTATATGAGGATATTCTTGACTCTGATCTCTACAAAAGGTTTTTTTTTTTAGATACCATTAAAAATATTAGGAGTTATTGAGCGTCACTTTTTTGAAATTATTTTATTTCTATGGTAATTGGCCCCAAAGTGGTATAAAACATGCATTTAATAGATATTTCCAATTGGAAAAGTTAAATCACTTATCTAACTTAGCTAGAATGAATCTAGCTAGATCATATGTTTGACCAAAATTAATTTTTAGTTAGAAATACTAAAATTTAGCTATACTGATAAGTTAGCGTAAAAGGTGACAGATTATTGTTCTTTTTGTTGGATACAATTGTCTGAAGGAGATTATTGGAATGATTATGTGTTCTCTTTGATGTCACACAGATGTCATATCAATTGTCATCTCAGTCGGTCAGCAAAGTAGTTCCCAATGTCTACCGAGCTCAGTCAGTGAGCAAAGCAGTTACCAGTGTCTACCGAGACCTCTCAGGTGTCAAAAGAAAAGTATGGCAGAAAATAGTGTTAACCGAGCTTCCTCGGTTATCGAAGGAAAGTTAGTGTCTACCGAGTTCACTCGGTCTCCAAAGGATGTTGAAGAATTCATAGTACTTACCGAGTTCTCTTGGTCGCCAAAGGAAATCTTCTTCGGATTAATGTTTACCGAGCAAGGTCAGCCCAGTAAAGGATTTTGTCAATTTGAGAAATAAAGTTGGTTTATTCTAGCCGACTGTTGTAATGATTAGTGATGTTTGTAATAATTATTAGTGCTGACTTGACAATCCGAATGGTATATATATAGAAGTTCAAGTTGTGAATTATAAGTAAGCAAAAAGAAGAAAGAGAAGAATAGTATGAGTGAATTTTGAAGGATGGTTAGATATCCTTGAAGAGCAGCAGAGATATATTTGATCAGGAAGGATCTAGTGAAGCAAAATAGAGATCTGTAATCAACAATTCAGTTGCATCACTATTCAAGTCACTTCATTGTTACTTTCTTACCATTGTAGCAGTGATTTCAAAATCTCCTAACCAAGTTGGTTTAACAGCCATTTTGTAAATCCTCTAACAAGGTGACAGTTCTATTGAATTGTTTCAAGACCTCTTATAAGGCCACTCCTAGCAGGGTGATTAAATCCTCTAACAAGGTCACACCTAACAGTGTGTTTTGTAACCTTTTACTGGGTTGGCTCCTAATAGGGCATCACTTCAGAAGAGTGAAAATTAGTAACTAGTTACATTGGTGGTTTTTCCCATATTGGGTTTCCACGTTAAATCTGGTGTCTCTTGTGTTCATGGTATTTTCTTTATTCATGCATGTTAATCACTGATGAATGCTTAAGAATAGTTATAATTAACACTCTCTACAATTACCGAGTTTCAACATTTCTTTGTATGTCAGTAGTAAATAATTTATTAGGACATCTAAGGGATCAGTGGTAATATTTTGTGGTTAACTGATTCACCCCCCCTCTCAGTTACTACATCTATATTTCCAACAATTTGATGAAGGGTGCTCCCCTTAATACCACAAACACATAACAGAAATAGAGAAACAACAACAATATGCAAGAAAATTGGCTTCTTATTATCTCCACAAATGTGGAATTACAAACTTTCAGAATTACAATATGCAAAGCCACATGGGCATTCCCTTATAATACTCTGTAGGACAAAGCCTCAAGCTATTACCCAGATCTACTACCCAGAACTATTCTAAACTGCCTAAGACAATAATACAGCCTTCCTTATATAGGCAATTTTCCACCACCTGGGAATGTTCCAGAATTTTAGTCAATAAGGCCGACCAAACTTAGAATTATTTTATTTTACATTTTATTACATCATAGTCGGCTCAAGATAACCTTTGAAATCTGAACAGAAATTTTGAAGAAAATTATTTTCTGCCATTTCAGGTGGCCCAACTTCCGAAGACCATAAGTCGTCACCAGTTGACCCGCTCGGCTATTATAACCCCATTTTGGAAATGCCATGAAGCGCTCTACAGGCCTGACCCGCGCAAGCGCCCATCACTCAGATTTTTAACCTCATCCGGGGCCTCTAAAGCCTTCAAAACTGAGTTCAAAGTTTCTGTACCCTGCTGCCAATACCGAAAATCTTCAATATCTTCCAATATACACTTGATCTGGCAATGAAACTTTACTGGTAGACTTATATGACCGAAATCAACCTCCAAGAAAGAAATCAGATCATTCTGAGCACATACAAAAATTACCAAAAATAGTAACTTTCCATAAATAGCAGCTCTGCACTAAAATAACCCTTATTGAATATAAAAATAAAAATATTTTTGGGTGATGCAAGATTGCTCTTACACCTAGGATGCTCCTGCATCAGACACCTGGGTAATTTGAGAAGTGACCCTGTCACGACTCAGGTGTGTAGAGGAAAACCAAGACGGTTAACCTCCTCCTTTGTTAGCCATGATGAATCTTCAACAGGTCATCCTTTCCACTTGACCAGATATTCTTCATATGTCCTGTTCCTTGTGCTTCTACCAACATGACTGTCTAGTATATCTTCAATCTCCTTAGTGTCTGAACTAGTTGCTGGAATACTCCACTGTGCTGTTGTGATCTCATCTTCAACACCTCCTTCATGATACTCTGTCAGATCTGAAATGTTAAACACTAGTGAAATATTTAGCTCAGTAGGCAATTCTACCTCATATGCATTTCCTGAATCATGCTTCTTCAGTATCTTACATGGCCTAAACTTTTTCATTTTCAGCTTGTTATATGTACCAACCAGAAATCGCTCGTTCTGCAAATGAACCATGACTTCATCTCCAACTTGAAATTCCTTATACCTCCTTTTCTCATCTGCCTTAGCCTTATACTGTGCGTTCATCTTGGTAATATGCTTCCTCACTTCTTCATGGATGTTCTTCAAGTGTTCTGCAAAATCCTCAGCTTCAGCAATACTTATTTCTCCTTTATCTATCTTTCTCAATTCAGATGCATTTCTTGGACTACTTCCATATACAATCTGGAATGGTGATTTACCAGTGCTCCTATTGATAGAATTATTGTATGCAAATTTCGCCTGTGATAAAATCAAATCCCATCTTGTTGGCTTATCTCCAACCAAACATCTCAGCAAATTTCCCAAACTCCTATTCACCACCTCTGTCTGTCCATCAGTCTGTGGATGATGTGATGAACTGAACTTCAAATCTGTCTTCATATTCTTCCACAACGTACGCCAGAAATATCCAACAAACTTAGTGTCCCGATCTGAAACTATGGTCTTTGGAAAACCATGAAGTCTCACTACTTCTCTGAAAAACAATTCTGCTACATGAATAGCATCATTAGTCTTCTTGCAGGGAATGAAATGTGCCATCTTTGAAAATCTGTCAACCACCACAAAAATTGAATCATGCCCCCGCTGAGTCCTTGGTAAACCAAGAAAAAGGTCCATGTTGATATCCTCCCAAGGCTTCTCTGGTATAGGTAATGGCTGATACAACCCTGTATTCTGCTTCACTCCTTTCGCCATCTGACATACTCTGCAACTCTGTACAAACTTCTTCACATCTTGCTGCAATTGTGGCCAATAATAATTCTCACCAACCAAAGCAAGAGTTTTATCATGACCAAAATGTCCAGCCAATCCTCCGCTATGCTTCTCCTTGATGAGATTCTCCCTCATAGAACTTTGTGGAATGCACAACTGACTCCCTCTGAATAGCATATCATCCTGGATGATGAAATCCAACCATTTCGTCCTGTCTAGAGTAACAGGTTCTATACAAGCTTTCCAAGCTTCACCAAAATCAGGATCCTCTGGATACAAATTCTTGAGTTCCTTGAACCCAACCACTTCAATCTACATTTCTGTCAGCAATAGTTGCCTTCTGCTAAGAGCATCTGCAACCCTATTAGACTTTCCACTTCTGTGTTTCAAAACAAATGTATAACTCTGCAAAAACTCAACCCATTTCAAATGCCTTTGATTCAGTTTCCCTTGACTATTCAAATATTGCAAAGCTTGATGATCAGTATACAAAACAAAATCCTTAAGAAGCAGATAGTGTCTCCACTTCTTTAATGCCTGAACTATAGCATAAAATTCTTGATCATAAACAGAATACTTCCTCTTGGCATCATTTAACTTCTCACTGAAATACGCAACAAGTTTACCTTCTTGGCTCATAATAGCTCCTATTGCAGTACCACTAGCATCACAATCTACTTGAAACACCTTATTAAAATCTGGAAGTGCTAAAATAGGTTGTTCTGTAACTTTTTGTTTCAATAATTGAAAACTCTTTTCTTCCCCATTAGTCCACTTAAACTCTTTTCTATCCCCTCTCATTGTTTCAGTCAAGGGTCCACAAATACTGCTAAAATTTCTGATAAACTTTCTGTAAAAGCTAGCTAGACCATGAAAAGATCTTACCTCAGTAGCACTCCTCGGAGTAGGCCATTCAAGGATAGCCTGTACCTTCTCTGGGTCCATTTTTAGACCTTCTGCTGAGACTACAAATCCCAAATACACTAACTCTTTCTTCACAAAATTGCACTTCTTCAAATTAATCAACAATTTCTCTTCTCTCAACTTCTCAAATACCATACGAATATGCATCATATGCTCATCCAATGTCTTACTAAAGATCAAAATATCATCTAGGTAAACAATGACAAACTTACCCAGATATTCTTTCAGAACCTCGTTCATGAGCCGCGTGAAAGTGCTCGATGCATTGGTTAGCCCAAAAGGCATGACTAACCACTCATACAGTCCTTCCTTTGTCTTGAAGGTAGTCTTCCATTTATCTCCTTCTCTAATCCGAATCTGATGATATCCACTTTTCAAATCTATTTTTGAGAAATACACAGCTCCACTCAAACAGTCCATAATATCATCCATTCGTGGCAATGGAAACCTGTACTTGATTGTGATCTTGTTTATTGCCCTAGAATCAGTACACATCCTCCATTCTCCATTCTTCTTTGGTGCCAATACCGCTGGTACAGCACAGGGACTCAGACTCTCACGGATCAATCCTTTCTGTAACAGTTCATGTACTTGTTTGGTCAACTCCTCACTTTCTGCAGGTGTCATTTTGTGTGCTGCCTTATTCGGCAAACTCCCTCCTGGGATCAAGTCCATCTGATGACTGATCTTCCTGACTGGTGGTAATCCATCAGGCACGTTATCGGATACAATTTCCTGAAACTCATTCAACAAATTTGCAACTTCTACAGGAACATCTTCTACTTCCTCTTTACCAACTTTTGGAATTAAAGCAAAACATACATGCTCATGCCTCATACAATCTAGGAAATTTCTTCCATCAACAAAAGTTATCCTTGCATTACCACATACCTTTTCTTCGGTCTCCTTCAATGGTTTTAGCTTATGTCGCACTCCATCCTTTGTCAGGGAATAGGTATTCGTACGACCATCATGTACAGCACATCTATCAAACTGCCACGGTCTACCCAACAACATATGACATGCATCCATAGATATGATATCACACAATACCTAATCTTGGTATCCACCGATCTTGAACTTTACCAGGCACTGTTCACTGACCATGACCTTGTGGTCATCCTGCACCTAGGCAAGCCGATATGGATGTGGGTGTTTCTATCTCTTGAGCTTCAACTTTGTCACCATCTCTTCTGACACCAAATTGTCAGTGCTTCCACTATCGATAATCACATCACAGCATTTACCCTCACACTTGCATCTAGTGCAAAACAGGCTCCTCCTTTGTTCAGGTTCATTCTCACCACTCAACAGGACTCTTCTGTTAATCAATGTTTCTCCTCTTTCAGCATCTTCAGAATTTGATGATCTGGCATCTTCATCTACATGTGCAACTCTGGCTTGGCCTTCATTTCTCCTGTCTGTTCTGCCTTAGCGTTGAGGACATTCAAATGCCCTATGACCTTCTTCTCCACAGTGAAAACATGTTCCACGGAAGCCACCTCTTCCAGATCCTTGTCCTCTTCCTCTTCCTCTCTGATCTCTATTATTCTGATCGTGGAAGTGATTGGAATTATTTCCGCGCTGATTCTGACTACTACTGGCCTCATCCTTCTTTTTCGGATCTTCATTTCGGCCACCATATGACCGTCCACCAAATCGTCCACCGCGACCTCTTCCATTTTGTCTGCTCTCAAACTTCTTGTTCAGCTTTTCCTCTACTTTTAGGGCAAAATGGTATGCCTCTTCAATACTGTTCATTCGAACCAGATTCAGCTCCTCCTGAATGCTTGGCCTTAACCCATTAAGGTATCGGGCAACTTTCTCCTTATCAGCTTCTGCATGGCCTGTTCTGATGAGAAGTCGATAGAACTCCTCTGTATACTCCTGAACAGATCTTCCTGCTTGCTTCAAACTCTGCATTTTCTTTAGTAGGTCAAGCTGATAATCAACAGGAATGAACTGTCGCTTCAATTTATCCACCATCCGATCCCATCTCATGATTTTCTCCTTTCCCCTTCTGTTTCGCTCCAACTGAATCTCTTGCCACCATATCTTCGCATGACCTTTTAGTCTGGCCTTCGCAAATTTGACCCTATCAGGATCCTCAACATCTTCATACTCAAAATATTCTTCACATTCATTGATCCAGTCGATCAATTCCTCTAGGTTAAGATTTCCAGAAAATGTAGGAACCTCAATCTTAGGTCTTTTCCCAATCTTGGAAATCACCCGAAAAAGTCTTTCTTCCTCCTGGTTCACAATTTCAACTTCTCCTTCTTGATATTCTTCTTCAGCTTCATCCTCGCTTTCATCTCTGACATTAAGATTTATTCCTCTGTGAATCTCTTCTTGCAATGCTCGCACTTGTCTCTACAGTTCTCTAACCTCAGGTGTCACAACACCAGGTCTTCCGCCACGTTCTCTTTGTGGAGGCATTTTTGCGATGCGCGCTGAAACCCTAACCATGGTCCTAGTACAAACTGTCTCACAGTCGGTGATCTGTTTACACACTCAAGAACTTGGCTCTGATACCACTTGATGAAGGGTGCTCCCCTTAATACCACAAACACATAACAGAAATAGAGAAACAACAACAATATGCAAGAAAATTGGCTTCTTATTATCTCCACAAATGTGGAATTACAAACTTTCAGAAATACAATATGCAAAGCCACATGGACATTCCCTTACAATACTCTGTAGGACAAAGACTCGAGCTATTACCCAGATCTAATACCCAGAACTATTCTGAACTGCCTAAGACAATAATACAGCCTTCCTTATATAGGCAATTTTCCACCGCCTAGGAAGGTTCCAGAATTTTAGCCAATAAGGCCAACCAAACGTAGAATTATTTTATTTTACATTTTATTACATCATAGTCGGCTCAAGATAACCTTTGAAATTCTAATAGAAATTTTGAAGAAAATTATTTTCCGCCATTTCAGGTGGCCCAACTTCCGAAGACCATAAGTCGTCACCAGTTGACCCGCTCAGCTATTATAACCCCATTTCAAAAATGCCACGAAGCGCTCTACAGGTCTGACCCACGCAAGCACCCGTCACTCAGATTTTTGACCTCATCCGGGGCCTCTAAAGATTTCAAAACTGATTTCAAAATTTCTGTACCCTGCTGCCAATACCGAAAATCTTCAATATCTTCCAATATACACTTGATCTGGCAATGAAACTTTACTGGCAGACTTATATGACCGAAATCAACCTCCAAGAAAGAAATCAGATCATTCTGAGCACATACAAAAATTACCAAAAATAGTAACTTTCCATAAATAGCAGCTCTGCACTAAAATAGCCCTTATTGAATATAAAAATAGAAATATTTTTGGGTGATGCAAGATTACTCTTACACCCAGGATGCTCCTGCATCAGACACCCGGGGTAATTTGAGAAGTGACCCTGTCATGACTCAGGTGTGTAGAGGAAAACCAAGACGGTTAACCTCCTCCTTTGTTAGCCATGATGAATTTTCAACAGGTCATCCTTTCCACTTGACCAGATATTCTTCATATGTCCTGTTCCTTGTGCTTCTACCAACATGACTGTCTAGTATATCTTCGATCTCCTAAGTGTCTGAACTAGTTGCTGGAATACTCCACTGTGCTGTTGTGATCTCATCTTCAACACCTCCTTCATGATACTCTGTCAGATCTGAAATGTTAAACACTAGTGAAATATTTAGCTCAGTAGGCAATTCTACCTCATATACATTTCTTGAATCATGCTTCTTCAGTATCTTACATGGCCCAAACTTTTTCATTTTCAGCTTGTTATATGTACGAACCGGAAATCGCTCCTTCCGCAAATGAACCATGATTTCATCTCCAACTTGAAATTTCTTATACCTCCTTTTCTCATCTGCCTTAGCCTTATACTGTACGTTCATTTTGGTAATATGCTTCCTCACCTCTTCATGGATGTTCTTCAAGTGTTCTGCAAAATCCTTAGCTTCAGCACTACTTATTTCTCCTTTATCTATCTTTCCCAATTCAGATGCATTTCTTGGACTACTTCCATATACAATCTAGAATGGTGATTTACCAGTGCTCCTATTGACAGAATTATTGTATGCAAATTCTGCCTGTGATAAAATCAAATCCCATCCTGTTGGCTTATCTCCAACCAAACATCTCAGCAAATTTTCCAAACTCCTATTCACCACCTCTGTCTGTCCATCAGTCTGTGGATGATGTGATGAACTGAACTTCAAATCTGTCTTCGATTTCTTCCACAACGTACGCCAGAAATATCCAACAAACTTAGTGTCCCGATCTAAACTATGGTCTTTGGCAAACCATGAAGTCTCACTACTTCTCTGAAAAACAATTCTGCTACATGAACAGCATCATTAGTCTTCTTGCAGGGAATGAAATGTGCCATCTTTGAAAATCTATCAACCACCACAAAAATTGAATCATACCCCCGCTGAGTCCTTGGTAAACCAAGAACAAAGTCCATGCTGATATCCTCCCAAGGCTTCTCTGGTATAGGTAATGGCTGATACAACCCTGTATTCTGCTTCACTCCTTTCGCCATCTGACATACTCTGCAACTCTGTACAAACTTCTTCAAATCTTGCTGCAATTATGGCTAATAATAATTCTCACCAACCAAAGCAAGGGTTTTATCACGACCAAAATGTCTAGCCAATCCTCCGCTATGCTTCTCATTGATGAGATTCTCCCTCATAGAACTTCGTGGAATGCACAACTGACTCCCTCTGAATAGCATATCATCCTGGATGATGAAATCCAACCATTTCATCTTGTCTAGAGTAACAGGTTCTGTACAAGCTTTCCAAGCTTCGCCAAAATCAGGATCCTCTGGATATAAATTCTTGAGTTCCTTGAACCCAACCACTTCAATCTGCATTTCTGTCAGCAATAGTTGCCTTCTGCTAAGAGCATCTGCAACCCTATTAGACTTTCCACCTCTGTGTTTCAAAACAAATGTATAACTCTGCAAAAACTCAACCCATTTCAAATGCCTTTGATTCAATTTCCCTTGACTATTCAAATATTGCAAAGCTTGATGATCAGTATACAAAACAAACTCCTTAAGAAATAGATAGTGTCTCCGCTTCTTTAATGCCTGAACTATAGCATAAAATTCCTGATCATAAACAGAATACTTCCTCTTGGCATCATTTAACTTCTCACTGAAATACGCAACAGGTTTACCTTCTTGGCTCATAACAGCTCCTATTGCAGTACCACTAGCATCACAATCTACTTGAAACACCTTATTAAAATTTGGAAGTGCTAAAACAGGTTGTTATGTAACTTTTTGTTTCAATAATTGAAAACTCTTTTCTGCCCCATTAGTCCACTTAAACTCTTTTCTATCCCCTCTCATTGTTTCAGTCAAGGGTCCACAAATACTGCTAAAATTTTTGATAAACTTTCTGTAAAAGCTAGCTAGACCATGAAAAGATCTTACCTCAGTAGCACTCCTCGGAGTAGGCCATTCAAAGATAGCCTGTACCTTCTCTGGGTCCATTTTTAGACCTTCTGCTGAGACTACAAATCCCAAATACACTAACTCTTTCTTCACAAAATTGTACTTCTTCAAATTAATCAACAATTTCTCTTCTCTCAACTTCTCAAATACCATACGAATATGCATCATATGCTCATCCAATGTCTTACTAAAGATCAAAATATCATCTAGGTAAACAATGACAAACTTACCCAGAAATTCTTTAAGAACCTCGTTCATGAGCCGCATGAAAGTGCTCGGTGCATTGGTTAGCCCAAAAGGCATGACTAACCACTCATACAGTCCTTCCTTTGTCTTGAAGGCAGTCTTCCATTCATCTCCTTCTCTAATCCGAATCTGATGATATCCACTTTTCAGATCTATTTTTGAGAAATACACAGCTCCACTCAAATAGTCCATAATATCATCCATTCGTGGCAATGGAAACCTGTACTTGATTGTGATCTTATTTATTGCCCTAGAATCCGTACACATCCTCCATTCTCCATTCTTCTTTGGTGCCAATACCGCTGGTACAGCACAGGGACTTAGACTCTCACGGATCAATCTTTTCTGTAACAGTTCATGTACTTGTTTGTTCAACTCCTCACTTTCTGCAGGTGTCATTCTGTGTGCTGCCTTATTTGGAAAACTCACTCCTGAGATCAAGTCCATCTGATGACTGATCTTCCTGACTGGTGGTAATCCATCAGGCACGTTATCGGATATAATATCCTGAAACTCATTCAACAAATCTGCAACTTCTACAGGAACATCTTCTACTTCCTCTTTACCAACTTTTGGAATTAAAGCAAAACATACATGCTCATGCCTCATACCATCTAAGAAATTTCTTCCATCAACAAAAGTTATCCTTGCATTACCACATACCTTTTCTTCGGTCTCCTTCAATGGTTTTAGCTTATGTCGCACTCCATCCTTTGTCAGGGAATAGGTATTCGCACGACCATCATGTATAGCACATCTGTCAAACTGCCACGGTCTACCCAACAACATATGACATGCATCCATAGATATGATATCACACAATACCTCATCTTGGTATCCACCGATCTTGAACTTTACCAGGCACTGTTCACTGACCATGACCTTGTGGTCATCCTGCACCCAGGCAATCCGATATGGATGTGGGTGTTTCTATCTCTTGAGCTTCAATTTTGTCACCATCTCTTCTGACACCAAATTGTCAGTGCTTCCACTATCGATAATCACATCACAACATTTACCCTCACACTTGCATCTAGTGCGAAACAGGCTCCTCCTTTGTTCAGGTTCATTCTCACCACTCAACAGGACTCTTCTGTTCATCAACGTTTCTCCTCTTTCAGCATCTTCAGAATTTGATGATCTGGCATCTTCATCTACATGTGCAATTCTGGCCTGGCCTTCATTTCTTCTGTCTGTTCTGCCTTGGCGCTGAGGACATTCAAATGCCCTATGACCTTCTTCTCCACAGTGAAAACATGTTCCACGGAAGCCACCTCTTCCAGATCCTTGTCCTCTTTCTCTTCCTCTCTGATATCTATTATTCTGATCCTGGAAGTGATTGAAATTATTTCCGTGCTGATTCTGACTACTACTGGCCTCATCCTACTTTTTTGGATCTTCATTTTGGCCACCATATGACCGTCCACCAGATCGTCCACCGCGACCTCTTCCATTTTGTCTGATCTCAAACTTCTTGTTCAGCTTTTCCTCTACTTTTAGGGCAAACTGGTATGCCTCTTCAATACTATTCATTCGAACCAGATTCAGCTCCTCCTGAATGCTTGGCCTTAACCCATTAAGGTATCGGGCAACTTTCTCCTTATCAGCTTCTGCATGGCCTGTTCTGATGAGAAGTCGATAGAACTCCTCTGTATACTCCTGAACAGATCTTCCTGCTTGCTTCAAACTCTGCATTTTCTTCAGTAGGTCAAGCTCATAATCAACAGGAATGAACTGTCGCTTCAATTTATCCACCATCCGATCCCATCTCATGATTTTCTCCTTTCCCCTTCTGTTTCGCTCCAACTGAATCTCTTGCCACCATATCTTCGCATGACCTTTCAGTCTGGCCTTCGCAAATTTGACCCTATCAGGATCCTCAACATCTTCATACTCAAAATATTCTTCACATTCATTGATCCAGTCGATCAATTCCTCTGGGTTAAGATTTCCAGAAAATGTAGGAACCTCAATCTTAGGTCTTTTCCCAATATTAGAAATCGCCAGAAAAAATCTTTCTTCCTCTTGGTTCACAATTTCAACTTCTCCTTCTTGATATTCTTCTTCGGCTTCATCCTCGCTTTCGTCTCTGACATTAAGATTCATTCTTCTGTGAATCTCTTCTTGCAATGCTTGCACTTGTCTCTGTAGTTCTCTAACCTCAGGTGTCACAACACCAGGTCTTCCGCCATGTTCTCTTCGTGGAGGCATTTTTGAGATGCGCACTGAAACCCTAACCACGGTCATGGTGCAAACTACCTCACAGTCGGCGATCTGTTTACACACTCAAGAACTTGGCTCTGATACCACTTGATGAAGGGTGCTCCCCTTAATACCACAAACACATAACAGAAATAGAGAAACAACGACAATATGCAAAAAAATTGGCTTCTTATTATCTCCACAAATGTGGAATTACAAACTTTCAGAATTACAATATGCAAAGCCACATGGGCATTCCCTTACAATACTCTGTAGGACAAAGCCTCGAGCTATTACCCAGATCTACTACCCAGAACTATTTTGAACTGCCTAAGACAATAATACAGCCTTCCTTATATAGGCAATTTTCCACCGCCTGGGAAGGTTCTAGAATTTTAGCCAATAAGGCCGACCAAACTTAGAATTATTTTATTTTACATTTTATTACATCATAGTCGGCTCAAGATAACCGTTGAAATCTGAACAGAAATTTTGAAGAAAATTATTTTCTGCCATTTCAGGTGGCCCAACTTCCGAAGACCATAAGTCGTCACCAGTTGACCTGCTCGGCTATTATAACCCCATTTCGGAAATGCCACGAAGTGCTCTACATGCCTGACCCACGCAAGTGCCCATCACTCAGATTTTTTACCTCATCCGGGGCCTCTAAAGCCTTCAAAACTGAGTTCAAAGTTTCTGTACCCTGCTGCCAATACCGAAAATCTTCAATATCTTCCAATATACACTTGATCTGGCAATGAAACTTTACTTGCAGACTTATATGACCGAAATCAACCTCCAAGAAAGAAATCAGATCATTCTGAGCACATACAAAAATTACCAAAAATAGTAACTTTCAATAAATAGTAGCTCTGCACTAAAATAGCCCTTATTGAATATAAAAATAGAAATATTTTTGGGTGATGCAAGATTGCTCTTACACCCAGGATGCTCCTGCATCAGACACCTCAGGTAATTTGAGAAGTGACCCTGTCACGACTTAGGTGTGTAGAGGAAAACCAAGACGGTTAACCTCCTCCTTTGTTAGCCATGATGAATCTTCAACAGGTCATCTTTTCCACTTGACCAGATATTCTTCATATGTCCTGTTCCTTGTGCTTCTACCAACACGACTGTCCAGTATATCTTCGATCTCCTTAGTGTCTGAACTAGTTGCTGGAATACTCCACTGTGCTGTTGTGATCTCATCTTCAACACCTCCTTCATGATACTCTGTCAGATCTGAAATGTTAAACACTGGTGAAATATTTAGCTCAGTAGGCAATTCTACCTCATATGCATTTCCTGAATCATGCTTCTTCAGTATCTTACATGGCCCAAACTTTTTCATTTTCAGCTTGTTATATGTACCAACCAAAAATCGCTCCTTCCGCAAATGAACCATGACTTCATCTCCAACTTGAAATTCCTTATACCTCCTTTTCTCATCTGCCTTAGCTTTATATTGTGCGTTCATATTGGTAATATGCTTCCTCACCTCTTCATGGATGTTCTTCAAGTGTTCTGCAAAATCCTCAACTTCAGCACTACTTATTTCTCCTTTATCTATCTTTCTCAATTCAGATGCATTTCTTGGACTACTTCCATATACAATCTCGAATGGTGATTTACCAGTGCTCCTATTGACAGAATTATTGTATGCAAATTCCGCCTGTGATAAAATCAAATCCCATCCTGTTGGCTTATCTCCAACCAAACATCTCAGCAAATTTTCCAAACTCCTATTCACCACCTCTGTCTGTCCATCACTCTGTGGATGATGTGATGAACTGAACTTCAAATCTGTCTTCAATTTCTTCCACAACGTACACCAGAAATATCCAACAAACTTAGTGTCCCGATCTGAAACTATGGTCTTTGGCAAACCATGAAGTCTCACTACTTCTCTGAAAAACAATTCTGCTACATGAATAGCATCATTAGTCTTCTTGCAGGGAATGAAATGTGCCATCTTTGAAAATCTGTCAACCACCATAAAAATTGAATCATGCCCCCGCTGAGTCCTCGGTAAACCAAGAACAAAGTCCATGCTGATATCCTCCTAAGGCTTCTCTGGTATAGGTAATGGCTGATACAACCCTGTATTCTGCTTCACTACTTTCGCCATCTGACATACTCTCCAACTCTGTACAAACTTCTTCACATCTTGCTGCAATTGTGGCCAATAATAATTCTCACCAACCAAAGCAAAGGTTTTATCATGACCAAAATGTCCAACCAATACTCCGCTATGCTTCTCCTTGATGAGATTCTCCCTCATAGAACTTTGTGGAATGCACAACTGACTCCCTCTGAATAGCATATCATCATGGATGATGAAATCCAACCATTTCGTCCTGTCTAGAGTAACAGGTTCTGTACAAGCTTTCCAAGCTTCACCAAAATCGGGATCCTCTGGATACAAATTCTTGAGTTCCTTGAACCCAACCACTTCAATCTGCATTTCTGTCAGCAATAGTTGCCTTCTGCTAAGAGCATCTACAACCCTATTAGACTTTCCACTTCTGTGTTTCAAAACAAATGTATAACTCTGCAAAAACTCAACCCATTTCAAATGCCTTTGATTCAGTTTCCCTTGACTATTCAAATATTGCAAAGCTTGATGATCAGTATACAAAACAAACTCCTTAAGAAGCAGATAGTGTCTCCACTTTTTTAATGCCTGAACTATAGCATAAAATTCTTGATCATAAACAGAATAGTTCCTCTTGGCATCATTGAACTTCTCACTGAAATACGCAACAGGTTTACCTTCTTGGCTCATAACAGCTCCTATTGCAGTACCACTAGCATCACAATCTACTTGAAACACCTTATTAAAATCTGGAAGTGCTAAAATAGGTTGTTCTGTAACTTTTTGTTTCAATAATTGAAAACTCTTTTCTGCCCCATTAGTCCACTTAAACTCTTTTCTATCCCCTCTCATTGTTTCAGTCAAGGGTCCACAAATACTGTTAAAATTTTTGATAAACTTTCTGTAAAAGCTAGCTAGACCATGAAAAGATCTTACCTCAGTAGCACTCCTCGGAGTAGGCCATTCAAGGATAGCCTGTACCTTCTTTGGGTCCATTTTTAGACCTTCTGCTGAGACTACAAATCCCAAATACACTAACTCTTTCTTCACAAAACTGCACTTCTTCAAATTAATCAATAATTTCTCTTCTCTCAACTTCTCAAATACCATACGAATATGCATCATATGCTCATCCAATGTCTTACTAAAGATCAAAATATCATCTAGGTAAACAATGACAAACTTACCCAGAAATTCTTTCAGAACCTCGTTCATGAGCCACATGAAAGTGCTCGGTGCATTGGTTAGCCCAAAAGGCATGACTAACCACTCATACAGTCCTTCCTTTGTCTTGAAGGCAGTCTTCCATTCATCTCCTTCTCTAATCTGAATCTGATGATATCCACTTTTTAGATCTATTTTTGAGAAATACACAGCTCCACTCAAAAAGTCCATAATATCATCCATTCATGGCAATGGAAACCTGTACTTGATTGTGATCTTGTTTATTGCCCTAGAATCCGTACACATCCTCCATTCTCCATTCTCCTTTGGTGCCAATACCGCTGGTACAGCACAGGGACTCAGACTCTCACGGATCAATCCTTTCTGTAACAGTTCATGTACTTGTTTGTTCAACTCCTCACTTTCTGCAGGTGTCATTCTGTGTGCTGCCTTATTCAGCAAACTCGCTCATGGGATCAAGTCCATCTGATGACTGATCTTCCTGACTGGTGGTAATCCATCAGGCACGTTATCGGATACAATATCTTGAAACTCATTCAACAAATCTGCAACTTTTACAGGAACATCTTCTACTTCCTCTTTACCAACTTTTGGAATTAAAGAAAAACATACATGCTCATGCCTCATACCATCTAGGAAATTTCTTTCATCAACAAAAGTTATCCTTGCATTACCACATACCTTTTCTTCGGTCTCCTTCAATGGTTTTAGCTTATGTCGCACTCCATCCTTTGTCAGGGAATAGGTATTCGCATGACCATCATGTACAGCACATCTGTCAAACTACCACGGTCTACCCAACAACATATGACATGCATCCATAGATATGATATCACACAATACCTCATCTTGGTATCCACCGATCTTGAACTTTACCAGGCACTGTTCACTCACCATGACCTTGTGGTCATCCTGCACCTAGGCAATCCGATATGGATGTGGGTGTTTCTGTCTCTTGAGCTTCAACTTTGTCACCATCTCTTCTGACACCAAATTGTCAGTGCTTCCACTATCGATAATCACATCACAGCATTTACCCTCACACTTGCATCTAGTGTGAAACAGGCTCCTCCTTTGTTCAGGTTCATTCTCACCACTCAACAGGACTCTTCTGTTAATCAACGTTTCTCCTCTTTCAGCATCTTCAGAATTTGATGATCTGGCATCTTCATCTACATGTGCAACTCCAGCCTGGCCTTCATTTCTCCTGTCTATTTTGCCTTGGCGCTGAGGACATTCAAATGCCCTATGACCTTCTTCTCCACAGTGAAAACATGTTCCACGGAAGCCACCTCTTCCAGATCATTGTCCTCTTCCTCTTCCTCTCTGATCTCTATTATTCTGATCGTGGAAGTGATTGGAATTATTTCCACGCTGATTCTAACTACTACTGGCCTCATCCTTCTTTTTCGGATCTTCATTTCGGCCACCATATGACTATCCACCAGATCGTCCACCGCGACCTCTTCCGTTTTGTCTGCTCTCAAACTTCTTGTTCAGCTTTTCCTCTACTTTTAGGGCAAACTGGTATGCCTCTTCAATACTGTTCATTCGAACCAGATTCAGCTCCTCCTGAATGCTTGGCCTTAACCCATTAAGGTATCGGGCAACTTTCTCCTTATCAGCTTCTGCATGGCCTGTTCTGATGAGAAGTCGATAGAACTCCTCTGTATACTCCTGAACAGATCTTCCTGCTTGCTTCAAACTCTGCATTTTCTTCAGTAGGTCAAGCTCATAATCAACAGGAATGAACTGTCACTTCAATTTATCCACCATCCGATCCCATCTCGTGATTTTCTCCTTTCCCCTTCTGTTTCGCTCCAACTGAATCTCTTACCACCATATCTTCGCATGACCTTTCAGTCTGGCCTTCGCAAATTTGACCCTATCAGGATCCTCAACATCTTCATACTCAAAATATTCTTCACATTCATTGATCCAGTCGATCAATTCCTCTGGGTTAAGATTTCCAGAAAATGTAGGAACCTCAATCTTAGGTCTTTTCCCAATCTTGAAAATCGCCCGAAAAAGTCTTTCTTCCTCCTGGTTCACAATTTCAACTTCTCCTTCTTGATATTCTTCTTCGGCTTCATCCTCGCTTTCATCTCTGACATTAAGATTCATTCATCTGTGAATCTCTTCTTGCAATGCTCGCACTTGTCTCTACAGTTCTCTAACCTCAGGTGTCACAACACCAGGTCTTCCGCCACGTTCTCTTCGTGGAGGCATTTTCGCGATGCGTGCTGAAACCCTAACCACGGTCCTGGTGCAAACTGCCTCACAGTCGGCGATCTGTTTACACACTCAAGAACTTGGCTCTGATACCACTTGATGAAGGGTGCTCCCCTTAATACCACAAACACATAACAGAAATAGAGAAACAACAACAATATGCAAGAAAATTGGCTTCTTATTATCTCCACAAATGTGGAATTACAAACTTTCAGAATTACAATATGCAAAGCCACATGGGCATTCCCTTACAATACTCTGTAGGACAAAGCCTCGAGCTATTACCCAAATCTACTACCCAGAACTATTCTGAACTGCCTAAGACAATAATACAGTCTTCCTTATATAGGCAATTTTGCACCCTGCTGCCAATACCGAAAATCTTCAATATCTTCCAATATACACTTGATCTGGCAATGAAACTTTACTGGCAGACTTATATGACCGAAATCACCCTCCAAGAAAGAAATTAGATTATTCTGAGTACATACAAAAATTACCAAAAATAGTAACTTTCCATAAATAGCAGCTCTGCACTAAAATAGCCCTTATTAAATATAAAAATAGAAATATTTTTGGGTGATGCAAGATTGCTCTTACACCCAGGATGCTCCTGCATCACAATTGGTATCAGAGCTTTTGGTGCTTGCAGGAAGGGTTTTAAGGACCTAAGCTAAAGATTAGGATGTCTTACAAGAGAGAAATTCCAAGGCTTAACAGAGATAACTTTTCAGCATGGCAAGGTCTCATGAGACTTCATCTGGCTTCCATTGGTGATTCAAGATGCAAATATATTGATCAAGAATATACTATTCCTACTAGCACATTAACTATTGAAGACATTGCAGAGAAAAAGAACCATAACACCATGATGATAGATATTGCATCAGCCCTTAGCTATGAAGAATTTGATGAGATCAAAGACTGCACAACTACCTATGAAATGTGGAACAAGCTAAAGAAAATTTATGGTGGTGATGACAATGTGAAAAGAGGAAAAGGAGAAAGCCTATGAGGACAATTTGATCAGATGAAGATGAAAGAAGATGAAAACATTGCAAAATATGTTGAAAGAATCAAGGTGAGTGTTAGTGCAATCAGAGCTTCTGGAGGAAAAATTGATGATGAAACTGTTATAAGTAAGGTTCTTAGAACATTGCTTCCTATCTATGCAATAAGAGTATCTGCTATTCAAGAAAGAAGATGTGAACAAAATCACAATATAACTTTGGATGCCTTAGTTGGAAGATTGACAACTTTTAAATTGGACAACTATGATAACTATGTTCCAACTTCTAAAAATATTGAATCAGCATTTGAGGCTAAACTCTCACTTAAGAATGTTAAGAAAATCTAGTCAGAAAGTGAAGAAGAATCAGAGGAAAGTTCAGACAGTGATCTTGAAGTTATTGAAGCATTACATGCAAAGAAATATACTAGAGGCAGAGGTAAATACAAAGGTAAAACTCCCTTAATCTATTTTTCATGTGAAGAAATTGGTCATATTGCAGCTAGGTGCCCAAACAAATAAAGCAAAGATGAGAAGAAAGGTCACAAGTACAATGGCAAGAAGAATTTCAAGTCATTCAAGGATAAAGGTAAGAAAACATGTTTTTTGGCTAAGGATTCTGATAGTGAAGAAGAAATTGTCTTCATTGTTGTAAAGGATGAATCTGATGATGATGAAGATGAGATGGCACTTATCTCTCATATAAGAAAAAATGATACATGGATTATAGATAGTGGATGCTCACATCATATGACTGGTGACAAAACTAAGTTTGAACATTTTGAAGACTATGATGGTGGTAGTGTAAGGTTTGGAAACAATGAACCTTGTTGTATAAAAGGAAGAGGATGAATTTCATTAAACAAAGAACTTATATGTGATAATGCATATTGGGTTGAAGGACTAAAACATAATATCTAAGTGTAGCATAGCTAATCAATAGTGGACTCAAGGTTGAATTCATGAATGGAAAAGCAAGACTGCTGAATGACAAAGGAAAATTGATTGGTTCAGGCAAACAAACCAAAGGTAACCTATTTTATCTTGATCTCGGTGAATGCTCATGTTTTATTGCTCAAATTGAAGAAAGTTGGTTATGGCACAAAAGGTTATGTCATGTAAATTTTGATAATATGGTGAAAATAAGCAAATTCAAGAAAGTAAGAGGTATTCCTACTTTGAAGAAACCTGATATTGGTCTATGCAAGAATTGTCAGATTGGTAAAATGGGAAAGACTAGCTTTAAAAGTAAAAACTATCAGTCTAAAGATATTTTGGATGTTGTGCATACTGACTTATGTGGACCTATTGGAATTGAAAGCTATACTGGAGAAAAATTATTTATTCTCTTTGTTGATGATTACTCTAGAATGATGACTGTTATGTATTTAAGAGAAAATTCAGAAGCATTTGAGAAATTCAAATGGTATTTGGAAAGAGTAGAAAAGGAAACATGAAAAAGAATGAAGTGCTTGAGATCAAACAGAGGTGGTGAATTCATCTCCCATGAATTCAATAATTTATGCATTGAAAGAGGAATCAAAAGATAGGTATCAGCTCCAAGAACTCCTGAGCATAATGGAATAGCTAAAAGGAGGAACAGATCTATCATGGATTGTGCAAGGACTCTAATGATTGAAAAGAACATTGCTATGAAATACTGGAAGGAAGCTATTAGCACTACAGTTCATACCTTGAACCGAGTACAGTTGAGGAAAGACACATTCAAAACTCCTTATGAGTTATGGTATGACTATAAACCCAATGTAAGTTACCTAAAAGTATTTGGTAGTAAATGTTACATCTTGAAAGAATCTAGAAAGGAAAACTTGATGCAAAAGGTGATGAAGGAATATTTTTGGGATATTCTTGTAAAAGTAAGGCATATAAATGTCTAAATTTGTCTACTCATAAAATCATAGAAAGTGCACATGTGAAAGTAGATGAGTTTTCAGAAAAGACTGAAGAAGAAAGCAAAAGGGAACCAGAGGATTACAGAAGATTTGTTTACATTGAACTTGATACATTGCTAGACACATCTGTAAGGAAACTCAGGTGCGGAAACAACTTCTTACGCTAATCTCTATAGGAGAGTATTGTGCAAATTCTTATAAATCCTTACAATTTTAGATTCGTTAACTACTTTAAAAAAGATATTGCAACCACATACCATACATACAGAAAAATAGATAATGACACAATGATATACCCTGGGGAAACCTTTCGGTAAAAAACTCCAACACTCCAAAACCTACACAATGTATTATCTTCAACACAAAGATTACAATACAGTTGCAATGCAAGTTCTTTCAGGAAATGAGAGACAAATCCAACAAGACTTAAATTTCTATTATATCTCTCCCATAGGAGCAGCATCATATATATAGACTCCTCTAGACCCAAAAATAGGCACAACCACCAAGACCCATGTACAAAGCCACATGTACATAGTTGTTACATGCAATCCCAAGAATAGGCGTCCATCCCTAGAATAGACTATGATAGCTTGTCATAGAATCCATCAAAAATAATGGTCACAAGAGAAGTGTAAGAGAATCTGTCATACCAACCTATTTTTGGCATATTCTCTTACACACACCAACCACTTCTTCTTGGGCACCCAAATAGGCCCAAGTCATAAGATGCTCTTACACCTATCATAGCACATTCCTTAAATAGTTCTTACACATCATAGGAATCTATCATGACCATTTCAGTCATGATCTCCTTACGCACAAGATGCTGACACATCAAGTGGAGTGACACATCAACATGCCAACTAGACATGTACACCCACACTTAATTACATTATTTGCAAAAAATACATTTACAAAACAAATAATAAGAATAGGAATTATCCAAGGTTGAGACACCTTATTCCTAACATTCTCCCACTTGTCGAACACCTTGTAAGAGCAACAGGAACATAATAGGAACTTTAACCGCTATAGGTCAAAAGGCCCATAGACTCCGAACACCATCTGAACTTCTCAGTGCCCACTGGTTTCGTTAATGCATCTGCAACATTCTTCACAGTATCTACCTTCTCCAAATTTACCTTTCCATCTTCCACCATATCTCTCACAAAGTGAAACTACACATCAATGTGCTTCGTTCTGGCATGGAAAGTTGGATTCTTTGCTAGGCAAATAGCGCTCTGATTGTCACACCAAATAGTAATCTGTTCTGCATCAACACCAACATCAGAACACAATATTCTAAGCCAAATGGCTTCTTTACAAGCATGAGTAGTAGCCATGTACTCAGCTTCTATAGTGGACAAAGCAACCACAGGTTGTCGCTTACTCATCCAACTGATGGCACCACCAAACATAGTGAACACATAAGCACTGGTGGATCTTCTGTTGTCAATATCACCTGCCCAATCTGAATCCACAAACCCATGAATACAAACTGAATGCGGAGATCCAAAAGAGTTACCATGATAACATATGGAGTAATCTGATGTACCCCTCAAATATCTGAATACTTGCTTAACTGCATCCCAATGTACCCGTCCAGGATTAGCCATAAACTGACTTAGGACTCCCACTGCTTGGGCAATGTCTGGTCTAGTACAGACCATAGCATACATAAGACTGCCAACTACACTAGCATAAGGTACTCTACTCATGTCCTCCACCTCACTAGGAGATTTTAGACAATCATCTATAGATAACTTTGTCCCCATAGAAATAGGAACACATAGTGGTCTACAATCTGCCATGCTGAACCTGTCCAACACAGACTTCACATACTCTGACTCAACCAAAGTTTTCTGTTAGACCTGTCTCTATTGATTTCCATACCCAAGATGTACCTAGCTGCCCCAAGATCTTTCATCTCAAACTGTGCTGACAACTAAGATTTAAAATCATAAATCATACCCTTACCCTTCCCAAATAGCAACATATCATCAACATATAATGCAACAATAAGAAGGTGATCATTTTCAACTCTGAAATAAATACAATGATCTGATTTTGATCTTACAAATCCAATTGACAACACAAAGGCATAAAACTTAAGGTACCACATCCTAGGAGATTGCTTCAAACCATATAGAGATTTCTTTAATCTGCAAACTAAGGATTCTTTACCTTTAACAATGTAGTGCTCAGGCTGTGACATATAAATCTCTTCCTCCAAATCACCATGAAGGAAAGTTGTCTTCACATCCATCTGTTCTATCTCTAAATCATGTGATGCAGCAAGAGATAACAGAAATCTAATGGATGTCAACTTTGCAATAGGAGAGAATATTTCACCATAATCTATTCCCTCTACCTGTGAATACCCCTTTGCAACCAATCTAGCTTTGTACCTTTCAACACTGCCATCTGCACAAAATTTCTTCTTGAACACCCATTTATAGCCAATATATTTTCTCCCTTTAGGCAAAGGTACAAGGTACCAAGTTTTGTTTTTCTCTAATGAAGCCATCTCATCATCCATAGCCTCAATCCAGGAACCTGCATCTTCCATGCCGAAAGCCTCTTTCACAGATCTAGGCTCATCAGTGTTAGTAATCAAAGTAAAGACACAACTAGAATCTAACATAGAATAACCAAACCTTTCTGGTTGCTTTCTTTCTCTTATGGATCTCCTCAAGGGCTGAGGTTGAGGTTGTTCTTCCTCTTCTTCTGAACTATCAGAGCTGTTAGAGCTCTCCTCATCATTAGACCCAACATGGTCTCTTTGTTCAGTCTTCTCAGGGGTAGGAGGCAACTGAACAACATCTTTTTCCTTTTCTTTTTCATCTGATTGTAGCACAATAGGAGAAGATGTTAGCTCTCTGAAAATAACATTTCTACTATACAACACCTTACTAGTCACGGGATCCCAAAGCTTGTATCCTTTCACACCAGCACTGTATCCGATGAAAATATATTTAACAGCTTTGTTTTCCAACTTAGATCTTTTCTCCTTTGGAACATGTGCATAAGCTTCACAACCAAAAACATGAAGATGTCTAATTGAAGGCTTCTTACCAGACCACACCTCCATGGGTGTCTTACCAACAAGGGCTGATGTACGAGATCTGCTAACCAGATAGCAAGTAGTGGCCACAGCTTCGGCCCAAAACCTTTGTACTAAACCAACTCCACTAAGCATACTCCTAGCCTTCTCCATCAGTGTCCTATTCATTCTCTCTGCAACTCTATTTTGTTGTGGGGTATAAGGAGTTGTCTTATGCCTCTCGATACCTTTTTCTTTACAGAACTATTCAAACTCTACTGAGAAAAACTCACCACCATTGTCAGTTCTCACACACTTAATCTTCTTACTAGTCTAATTCTCTACAAGAGCTTTAAATTCCTTGAACCGACTAAAGACTTGTGTCTTACTTTTAAGGAAATAAATCCTCATCCTTCTATAATCATCTATGAAAGATACAAAAAATACAAACTTGGAGATTGAAGGAACTTTTACAAGACCAAATACATCAAAATGAATAAGATCCAAAACATCAGAAGATTTGTGAGAACTAGAGTAAAACTAAACACGATTTTGTTTACCATAGACACAGTGTTCGTAGAAGTCAAACTCAAGATTGCAATCATTTAACCCCTCAACGAGATTTTTATTTTTCAGGGTTCTGAGACCCTTTTCACCAATGTGGCGAAATCTCATATGCCACAACATTGTCTTTTCTGCAAGAAGCTTACCTTCCAAAGTATTTGCACTACCATCAGAACCAATAGCCATAGACTTCTTCACTACTTATTCAGATGGTGAGGATGAAGAACTATTACATAGAGGAATACATGCATCTAGCTGAAATAAGGTACCTCTCCTAGTACCCCTTGCAAGCACTATCGATCCTCTCATCATCTTGCATCCTTCTTTCAAAAAAACAACTTGCACACCTACATCATTCAGCATACTTACAAATAATAGGTTTCATGCCAAACCCAGAATGTGCATAACTCCATTGATTCCCTTTACTCATCCATCAGGAAATTTGATAGTGACCCTTCCACATCCAACTATCTTTAGGTGAGTATCATCACCCAAGTACACCTTTCCACCATCGAACTCTTCATATTTTGAGAACCAGTTTCAATGAGAGGTCATGTGAAAAGATGCACCCGAGTCAACCAACCACACATCATCAGATGCATGGGCTGCCAAAGCTGCGATGAATGCATCACCATCTTCTTGAGATCTTTCTGAAGCTGAACCTGAACCTTTCTTCTTCTTCTTCGACTCTTTCCAGTCTTTACGGAAGTGCCCAGATTTATCACAGTTCCAACATTTTGCCTTAAACTTATTGGAAGTCTTTGACTTCCCACGGGATTTGGATCTACCCTTATTGTCAGACTTATTGTCATTTTTCTTCCCTCTTTCAGTGGATCTCCCACGAATAGCAAGGGCTTCTTTTTTCAAAACGGAAGCCTTTCTTTGCATCTCCTCTGATAGTAGTGAAGACACCACATCATCCATTTTGAAGGTGACTAAAGTGCTTCCGAGAGCCATCACAAGATGGTCCCATGAATCTAGTAAAGAACAAAAAAGTGTGTAGCAACGATCCTCCTCCTCTAACTTGACACCAGCTGATGTCAATTGTGCAACCAGCAGATTAAATACATTTAAATGATCTGTTAAGGATCCACCTTCCTCCATTCATAGAGAGTACAAATTCTTCCTCAGGAACAACTTATTCACCGGAGATTTGTCCTGATACATAGCCGCAAGTCTTTCCCACAAACTATTTGCGGTTTTCTCATCTAGAACATTCAGAAGGACTGCATCGGTTAAACAGAGTCTTATGAGACCCTTAGCTTTACGGTCTTTGATATCCCAATCTTCTTGAGCTATAGTTACTGGTCTTGTAGCACTTGAAGTCACTTCCCATAGGTCACAATCTTCCAACATGTCTTCCATCTTGAGTTTCCACAACTCAAAATTAGTGCCATTAAATTTCTCCACCTCCATTCTTCCATATGATGAACTTGCCATCTCAATCTACAAATAAGATTTAGAATGCTCTGCAAAAAAATCCAACTCAAACTTGAGATTAGCTCAAGAAACCCTACCCAACAACTAGGATCAAAAGTTGATCAAGCTCTGATACCACTTGTAAGGAAACTCACGTGCAGAAACAGCTTCCTACGCTAATCTCTATAGGAGAGTATTGTGCAAATTCTTATAAATCCTTACAATTTCAGATTCGTTAACTACTTTAACAAAGATATTGCAACCACATACCATACATACAGAAAAATAAAGAATGACACAATGATATACCCTGGGGAAACCTTTCGGTAAAAAACCCCAGCATTCCAAAATCTGCACAATGTATTATCTTCAACACAAAGATTACAATATAGTTGCAATACAAGTTCTTTCAGGAAATGAGAGACAAAGCCAACAAGACTTAAATTTCTATTATATCTCTCCCATAGGAGTAGCATCATATATATAGACTCCTCTAGACCTAAAAATAGGCACAACCACCAAGACCCATGCACAAAGCCACATGTACACAGTTGTTACATGCAATCCCAAGAATAGGCATCCATCCCTAGAATAGACTATGACAGCTTGTCATAGAATCTGCCAAAAATAATGGTGATAAGAGAAGTGTAAGAGAATCTGTCATACCAACCTATTTTTGGCATATTCTCTTACACACACCAACCACTTCTTCTTGGGTGCCCAAATAGGCCCAAGTCATAAGATGCTCTTACACCTGTCATAGCACATTCCTTAAATAGTTCTTACACGTCATAGAAATCCATCATGACCATTTCAGTCATGATCTCCTTACGCACAAGATGATTACACATCAAGTGGAGTGACACATCAACATGCCAACTAGACATGTACACCCACACTTAATTACATTATTTGCAAAAAATACATTTACAAAACAAATAATAAGAATAGGAATTATCCAAGGTTGAGAGACATTATTCCTAACAACATCTGTCAATGAGGAGACTACATCAACTGAGCCTCATACAGTAACTGAGTCACAAGAAGAAGTTCAGACTGAGTCACAAGAAACTGAGTCTCAGCCTGAAGTTACTGAGCAAATATCTACCAAGCCCAAGCAAACTGAACCTGAAGATGAAATTCAAGAAGATGACAATGTAACTCATTCAAGAAGAAAGGAACCTGTATTGGCCAAGTATGTCAGGAAGCATCATACACCAAATCAGACTATTGGAAACAAATCAAATGGCACTATGACAAGGAATAAACTAAAAGGTACATGTTTACTTGTTGATTTTGAACCTAAAAATGTCAAAGATGCATTGGAAAATGAAATTTGGATTGAGGCTATGAATGAAGAAATAGAGAAAATAGAGAAAAATAAGACATGGGCTCTTGTACCTAGGCTTAAAGATAAAAATGTAATCGGGAAAAAATGGGTATTCAGAAATAAGTTGAATGAAGATGGTCAAGTATCAAGAAACAAAGCAAGATTGGTATGTAAAGGATATTCTCAAGAAGAAGGTATAGATTATGGAGAGAATTTTGTTCCTATTGCAAGATTAGAAGGTGTAAGGACTCTACTTGCATATGCAGCACATAAAGGATTTAAGGTATATCAGATGGATATAAAATCTGCATTTCTCAATGGTATTTTTGATGAAGAAGTCTACATTGAGAAACCTGAAGGTTTTATGGATCCAGACAAAAGGGATATGGTCTGCAAGTTACACAAAGCACTGTATGGTCTGAAACAAGGCCCTAGAGCATGGTGTGAAAGATTACATAACTATCTAACTCAAATTGATTTCAAAAGAGCCAATGACAACAGTAATTTATACATCAAAGAAGGACTAGATAACAAAATTGTTTTGGCAGAAATATTTGTGGATGATACTATGTTTATAGGGAATGATGATCAGTGCAAAGAATTTTTAGAGAAAATGAAAAAAGAATTTGAAATGTCTATGTTTGGTCAAATAAAATTCTTTGTTGGACTTCAAATTCAGCAGACCAAGAACGGTATCTACATTACTCAGTCTAAATACATCAAGGAAATACTTAAGAAGTTTGGTATGGAAGATTCAAAACCAGTTGGTACACCCATGTGTACTGGAATAAAGCTTACCAAAGATGATGATTCAAAAGAAGTAGATCAGACCTTATACAGATCAATGATTGGAAAATTATAGTATGTAGTACATACAAGGCTTGATATTGCCTTAGCAGTTGGTATAGTAGCAAGATTCTCAGCAAAACCCAGAGAAAATCACATGATGGCAATCAAAAGAATCTTGAGGTACTTGAAAGGAATAGAAGATTATGGCTTGTGGTATAAATTTAGAGGCAATCTAGACTTAAAAGTGTTTACTAATGTTGATTGGGTAGGAAACATTGATGATAGAAAGAGTACAAGTGGTGGAGCATTTTTTCTTGGCAAAAGGTTAGTATCTTGGACCAGTAAAAAGTAAAATTGCACATCCCAATCCACAGTAGAAGCAAAATATGTTGTTGTAGCAGTAAGCTACTCTAATATTGTTTGGTTCAAACAGTTATTGGAAGGCATGAAAGTTGAGATCAAAGAACTAGTTGTTATGTTTTGTGATAATACAAGTGCAATAAATATTTCAAAGAATCTAGTAATGCATTCCAAAACCAAACACATTGCTATAAAATATCACTTTGTCAGAGAATTGGTGCAGGACAAGGAAATCAGATTGGAATATATTCATACAAAAGAACAAATTGCAGATATCTTCACCAAGCCACTACCTAAGGATGCATTCTTGTATCTAAGAGGTAAGTTAGGGGTCATTCCCCTATCCGAGGCTCACTAAATTGAGTTTTAGTAATGCATCAACCAGAGCATGTTGAAGATCAGTTAGTTGATGCAGCATAGTCAAGGAATCATTGCATATGAATCAGTACTTAAGGTACATTGGTATTCAATGGAAGTGTGTTATCTTTGGCATGTGTTGTCAAAGAGGGAGAGTTTGTTGTTTGCTGTCATTATTTCATGAAATTTCTAAGAAAGAGATTTTTTTTAAAAAAAAGAAGAAAAGAGGGAGAGTTTTTAGTCAGAGAGAGAAGTTTGCTGACAGAGGGAGATGTGAATCAGAATGAAGCTAAGGATATGTTCCTTATTCTATGTTTGCCATGAAATTTCATTGTGTTATGACATATTGTGTTGCCATCAATGCCAAAGAGGGATATTGTTGGATATAATTGTCTGAAGGAGATTGTTGTAATGATTATGTGTTATCTTTGATGTCACACAGATGTCATATCAATTGTCAGCTCAGTCAGTCAGCAAAGTAGTTCCCAGTGTCTACTGAGCTCAGTCGATCAGCAAAGTAGTTACCAGTGTCTACCGAGACCTCTCGGGTGTCAAAAGAAAAGTATGGCAAAAAATAGTGTTAACCGAGCTTCCTCAGTTATCGAAGGAAAGTTAGTGTCTACTGAGTTCACTCGGTCTCCAAAGGATGTTGAAGAATTTGCAGTACTTACCGAGTTCTCTTGGTCACCAAAGGAAATCTTCTTCGGATTAATGTTTACCGAGCAAGGTCAGCCCAGTAAAGGATTTTGTCAATTTGAGAAATAAAGTTGGTTTATTCCAGCCAACTGTTGTAATGATTAGTGATGTTTGTAATAATTATTAGTGCCGACTTGACAATCCGAATGGTATATATATAGAAGGTCAAGTTGTGAATTATGAGTAAGCAAAAAGAAGAAAGAGAAGAATAGTATGAGCGAATTTGGAAGCATGGTTAGATATCCTTGAAGAGCAGCAGAGATATATTTGATCAGGAAGGATCTAGTGAAGTAGAATAGAGATCTGTAATCAGCAATTCAGTTACATCACTATTCAGGTCACTTCATTGTTACTTTCTTACCATTGTAGCAGTGATTTCAAAATCTCCTAACCGATTTGGTTTAACAACCATTTTGTAAATCCTCTAACAAGGTGACAGTGCTATTGAATTATTTCAAGACCTCTTATAAGGTCACTCCTAGCAGGGTGATTAAATCCTCTAACAAGGTCACACCTAACAGTGTGTTTTGTAACCTTTTATCAGGTTGTCTCCTAATAGGGCATCATTTCAGAAGAGTGAAAATCAATAACTAGTTACATTGATGGTTTTTCCCATATTGGATTTCCATGTTAAATCTGGTGTCTCTTGTGTTTATGGTATTTTCTTTATTCATGCATGTTAATCACTGATGAATGCTTAAGAACAGTTATAATTAACACTCTCTGCAATTACCAAGTTTCAGCATTTCTTTGTATGTCAGCAGTAAATAATTTATTAGGACATCTAAGGGATCAGTGGTAATATTTTATGGTTAACTAATTCACCCCCCCCCCCCCCCCCCCGCGTCTCAGTTACTACATCTATATTTCCAACACTTTTACCCTTATGTGTTTGGTCGTTTACTTCATGAGGTCATTACTTGGCAAAGAAAATGTTGAATAGAGGATCGACATTCTTGTTGGTAAGAATATTTTTAGGTTTTTGGATATGATGGAGAATAGGAAAAATGCTTATAACGCATATTTATTGCCTTTACAAGAGAAAGTTAGATGTGGATTGTCAGTTATAGTTTCTATACTAGCAAGCCATGGTGAGGAGGGTTGCTCCTCTAGTCAGAAGAGGATGGATGAAGCTATCAATGGTTCATCTCCCAAACCAAAGAAGAGAAAGATAGATAATAATGGAAAATAAATAGTTACCTTTTCAAAAGATAAAGAAGAATTAGATGAGGAAGAGAGTGTAGGCTCAGAACTTAAGGAAAAGGAAGGGGATGTGGAGAAAAATGTGCTTTCTATTACAAAAATTGAGAGTGTGGATTCTGATATGGTAGAACTTTGTGGGATAATTGTGAGTTTGATAGGATTAGTGGTTTCTTAATAGATTGTTCATAAGTGGACAAAAAATTGGTGATAAAATTTCTAAATGATCACTTGATCAGTAAAAGGACTACAATATCTAGTGTTTCTAGTATGTTACTAAAAGATTTGGTAAGAGATATAGCTTGTATAACCTATTTCATTTTGGTGAATATTATAATGTCATGGAAAAATGTATAATGAAGAAATATGAAAATGAAAAAAAAAGCTTACAAGAAATATTAGTGAGACAAAATATTATTTGAAAGCTGTTGTGAATATATACAAGTACCATCTTCAGTGGTATGCTATTGTACTCAATTTCAGAGGTAAAAGTGAAATGAGTGGAAAAGATTTGAATGATCTTGGAAAGATATTCATTTCTTAAAGGAAAAAGAAGGGAAATAGAGGATTAGAGTTGTTGAGCTTCAGAAAGAGCTATTGTTGCTATAGACATAGCTTGAATAACTAATAAAAAAAAATTAGCCAATGAAGGACATAGTAGAGGTCCAATTTGAGTATGTTGTTGGAATTATAGGAAATGTAAAGGACTATGAGAGGTGGTTTTAGTATTTGAATTGGAGAAAATATTTTGACAAATTAATAGTGTGATAGTTTGTTTCCCTAGAAGGGGTCATCCATTGTTGACTATAAGAAGGAGCTTCCAATTTTGAAGAAGTATAAGAAAGCCTTTACAATTATAAGTATTATATTTATTTGATTCTTTTTGTTATTTTTGAGGCACTTTTCCACTTTGGAAAAGAGGGGGAGAGAAAAGAAAAAAAATGATGCGTCTACTCAACAAGACTTTTTAGAAGAATTTTTTTGGTTGCAATATTTTGAAGTTTATTAAATTTTGGTTTTTCTCCATCAATTCCAAAGGGGGAGATTGATAGACATATTATGTTGTTGCTAGCATTGGTTTTCACTGATATCAAAACCTTCATACCAATATCATGGTAGTATTAGTTGGCTATTGGTAGATTGAGTGTTGTACATGTTGGTTGCTGGTTATGGAATAAAAGTTTTAGTTATGACGTTATAGGTTCAATATGGATGATTTTGGTATTCAATGGAAGGTGTACTTGGTTCTAATTATGGCTTACATTTTTTGGTAAAATTATATAATTTTGGTGATTAGTATTGTACAGAGTTTCTTATTTCTTCTTGGTGATTGTTATGATTGCATTGTACTCCCAGATCTCTTGATATCTAGACAATGGTGTAGTTCATCAAATATTTTTGGTATATTAGATTTATCATGATTCATTTGTTAGTGGGGTCAGATATTTTTATGATAAAATCCTATACTTGGTTGTTACATTCCTATAATATCAATATAAAAGTGATATGTGTTGTATTTATCTTAAATAGGACCTATTTTGGGTCTTGTTGTAGCATGTCAAAAATTTTCCTAAGTATGTCCTATATTTAGGACCAATGGTAATGAATTTAATGTAATTGTAATATATTTTATAATTGGGGTCATCACACTATCACACACATTTGGTGTGGCCAACATATGTATGGTTAAATATCTATATAAATGAAGAAAAATCTTTTTTAGTCAAGGCTATGCATGAGTGGTATGAAGTGTTCAAAGAGAAATACAATGTGATCATATGTGATAGAGATTTAAAGGTGAAGATTGTTTTAGTACATTGTGCAATACAATTTTTGGAACAAAGTATTGCAAAGCGAAGGCCTTCTATGTTGAAGACCTATGTATACTACCAAAATATCTATTGTTGAGATTTGTTGTCGATTATCTATGTACTATCAATTAGAATTTTTCTCATGCACAATTAGGTGAAATTCTATCAGTAGACTATTTATCAATAATACTTGTATTAGTATTTAGGCACATTCATATTTAGGGTAGTTAGCTAAAGAGGAATGACCCAACTAATAGTGAGCCACCCTACACTGAGAATAACTAGAAGTGAGCCTTTTTACGAATCAGGTCTTAACTAGTGATTCTTTTCATTAGAATTGTATTCTCCATATTTATTTTCTAGTTTGGATTTCCATGTAAATCTTATTATGTTGGTTTTTATGTGCTTTCATGTTTACATCTATTATGAATGTTTAATGTGGTTAAGCAATAGATCGAAGTTTATATTATTAGTGTTTATTAGTTTACCAACAAAGTAAAAGTTTTACAAATTATGTGGGAATAACTTATTCACCTCCCCTCTCTATTATTCTTCCTATTTAACATCTTTATCTATAATTTTATTTTCTTCTGGTTCTAGTTTGATAACATGGCTTTTGAAAAATAAATGTCTCTCTCTCTCATCCATAGAAGCATAATATGTGGCAATCACTTTAGTAGGTACACAAGCTCTTTAGCTTCAAAAGGTTCTTGAAATAATTGAAGAAAATAAAATTTAGCATATTCTATTTTTCTATGACAATATAAGTGTTATCAAGTTAGCAAAGAATCTAGTACATCATAGTAGAATGAAGCATTTTGATCTAAAATATCATTTATTCAGTGACTTAGTGAAAAAGGATGTTGAATTGAAATGCATCAATACTCAAGATTAACTAGCTAATATCTTAACCAAGACAATAGCAAAAAAAAAGGTTTTTGGCACTTCCAGATCAAATCATGAGTCCACTCTCTATGAACGGGGATTATATATGTGGTTGAGTCTTTCAAGATCATAATCTTAATGAAAAGATAGAGGTTTTAAGTTTTATTTCAGCTTTAGTTTTTTATCTTTATTTAGGCAATAGCTTTTATTACAAAAATAAAGCATTAATTCTATGCAAAGTTGGACTTTTAGATAAGTCATCTTTTCAAATAAACCATATTTTAATCTTCTTCTTTTTTAGTTTTTAGTAGTTTTGTTTTTAGTTTGTAAGCTATGATTTCAATAAATATTCAACCTTTGTATTCTTTTTATAAGCTGCCATGTAATTCATTGTGAGACTACCATAATAATATTATTTTTAGAATATTGTTTGGTTTTCTTATTTTTATAGTGAGTTTTATCTCTTTGTTGTTATCTATTATTAATAAGTTTTATCAAATTTTAGGTTTCGTTACAATTTACACATTCAACTATGGAGTCCTCTATTATTGTTAACATATAATTTACATAGATTTTATTTTGCATCTCTTTTGTTATAAGTTTATCAAGAACATTTGTGAAAAATATTTGTCCAAGTTCATCCACTGTAGATAAAGAAGATGAGGTTCTTTCATCAACAATAGAAAAAATTATCTTGTTGCATACAACAAGTTCAAGAGAAGTAATAAGGTCTTTAGTAAAATTTGTACACAAAAGTTGTAGATTCATTCCAAATGGTTTGGAGTATATCCAGATCGTCCCTTATAAAAGAACTAATTAAATTCAAAATATTCTTTTGACTATATTTATTTTAATTGAATGATAGTTTTTATTTTTTATTAAATATTAATAGAAAAATATTGATTTAATAATTACACTCATTTAAATGCATGAAAGGTATGCAGCATTACAATAAGCAATAATAATGATATTGAGAGTATGGGTATATATTATTTATTTATTTTGGTAATAATAAGTGTTATGTAATGATAAATATTTATTTTAATTTTTGTTATAAAGAAATTAGAAATCTTTATATACAAAATATTCATATAACAAATTATATCACATTGTATATAGTTATGTTCGTGTTGTTCTTGTCATCAAGGTTCATATTTTATTGAGTGATATTGTGGAATGCTTAAATGAGAATGAGATCATCATCTTTCCATCAAAAGTATTTTCCACTTAAGAAAATTATTGTGGCTTTCATATTTAAAATTTGTCTTGGTTTAATGGGTGAATTCCTGGGATCTTGATTATATGAAAGGTGTAGGTGGGATAAAACATTAATTTATCTTCATCTATGCATAATGATTTTAAATGTATATAATTAATGTTCTTAATGGTTGAATGTGAACAAATTATCAAAATATTCAAAATTGTTACTTATATGTAAGTGAACTCTTTTTTTTTTTTTAGATAAACGTGGTAAGCTACCATAATTTATTATTAAATAAAAAACTAATTGAGAACTTAAGGAGGAAACAACCACTAAGAAAACCTCATATCATTGCTCAATTGCAATATAGGGTGAATAATATAGGGTGAATATAAGAAAAGGAAGATCAACATCACCTGTAGACTGATTGGGAATAATCAAAAGGCCATAAAACAAAAAAATAATGATGTCACAACTGGCCTTCCACCCCGATAAAAAAACTTTTCTGATAATACCAGTTTGTTCAGCACTAAGATCATTCCAGTGTTTGGATGACGAACTAAAAGGAGCAGAAAACATTATAACAAATAAATGATACCTCTACCACCATAGCTTGTTGGGCACACTGGCGGGAAAATCAAACAGTGCTAGAAACGAAAGCCATGATAGTTTCATAGTCACCACCAATAGCTCAAAAATGAAAACACCATATTCCCTTCTAGTGAAAGTCATGAAGAGACCAATAAAAAAATGCCCAATCATTCTGCAATGCGAACATCTCATATCATAGCAGGTGTAAAATGACCACCATCTGATTGATAATCACTTCCTCAAAGACAACTAGCCAGCTAAAAGTCTTCTCCACTAATAAGAATCTTCATGATGCACATCGGTCCCCTGAATGCTCGTGAAGCACGTCTGCAGATGTAAACACAAGCCCCATTTGTGCGCTCAAAACCATGGATTTTGAAGTTCACTATCTCAAATCTATATGCCTCAATCAGCATATAATTATCCTTCTAATTCCGCTAGTAAAGGGCCTTGTAAATTCCCCTCCAAGCTTAGAGATTTAATTTGAGAGACATTCAAAATACACATCCCCTGATTCGACTCAGCTCCCAAATTAGCTAACAAGTCTGTAACAACATTAGCCTCCCGATAGCAATGTGAAATTTTAAATTCAAGAAACCCAGGAAGAAGCTTCTAGACGTCCCCAAGTACAACATTAGCCTCCCGGTAGCAATGTGAAATTATATTTATGTTTTTGGTAAACTAGATAATATAAATATAATTAATATTTCATGTTATGTAAATTTTGAACCCATTTTTGTTGTACCATATTTTAAAAATTAAAATATGATAAAGAGTTAAATTAAATATAAATTTTCAAAAAAAGGTAAATAGGTTTTGCATTTAGGTAAAATCATATTTTATAGATTTAGAAAAGCCATTTGTCTAAGAGTAAAAACAATATTATTACATTTAAATAAAAATTTATCTAATCAAATTTCTCAAACATTTAAAGGAAATTTCAGCATGAACTACTTTTCTTTTGTATTAGAAATAATAGGATCAAAGAAATATAATTGTATCTGATATTAAAATAAAATCATTTTAATTTGTACATCACAACAACATAATACTAAATATCTAATACAAAAAATATGCTAATTGAACTTAGAGTATACATAGAAGGAGCTCAAAAAACCATTGTAAGACATAAACATAATTTAGTCATCATCCCATATAGGAACCCAAGAAACCTATCCAAGCTGGTCATCGGACTAGTGGATCACTTTATCTTTTGAGATCATCTCGGCATAGGGGTGTTGATGTATTTTTGTAATAGGGACCTAAGTTGGTAATGGAGGATCATGTGCTACCACTAGTGGAACAAGTGCTGGAGCTGGGAGAACCATAGCCAAAGAAGTAGTTTCAATGAGCTCTTCAGTCTCTTTCCTTTATTTTTCCCTGAGAGATTGGAGGTCAGATGGGAAAGATAATAAAAAAATGACACTAAATTTTGTAGAAGTGTTGTACTATGAACATAAAGGTTGGCAGAATAGGTCTTAAGGACCTAAGAAAATATGGTATAGCTCTTGCATCCAAGTGGGTAGTTAAATCTCTCTCTAGTCAGGAGCCTTGGAAAATCTTGGTGAGAAATAATATTTCTAGGGATTCTCCTTAAAAAAGCACTTTTGGAAAAATATATCCTTAGATGACATTATTGTTGGTTCATTCTCTTTTAAGATGAGGGATTCTATGGTGTTCAAAGCTATATGGAAAGGATGGGAACAAGAAAATAGTTTTATCTCTCATAATAAGGTACTATCCAACAATTGGAATATATGTGGTGAGCATTCCTTATGGTGGAATCTTCTCCATAAAGATAAACCCGTTTCTTAGATATAGCGGTACTTAGCCAAGAGCTAGAAAATCAAGGGTATCAAGCTCTTCAATTATATTACTCAAGAAGATGAGTTGATTGAATGTGAGGTGATAAAATCAAAATATTGCATCCCCAATACACGGTGGAAAACCTAGTCCATACTAAGGGAATCTTGATTGTCCCCTAAGGACTTCCTAGAAAATGCACTAACCATGATGAATATGCTCTCTCCTTCATCTAGCCTAATGGTTCTAAAATTGGAAAAGCTAAAGCCAAATATATTTACTCACTTCTTTCTCATAACCATGATATTTTGCAACACATCACTACCTACTAGGTGGAGTAGGTGATCATGACTAGTGGGTTAAATAGTTAGATGTAGTTTGGTCAAGATTGGTTAAGCCTAAAATAAAATGTTTCCTATGGAATCTCATATTGAATAGATTACCTATGAAATAGCCTAATGGTGAACTAAACATGTGTTGCATTTGCATAGATCCTAAAACTATGAATCATCTTTTCTTTAAGTGTAGTTATGCAAAAGAAATATGCAATCTTTTTGGGCTTACTGTTAATAAAAATATCAGTTCTATGTATTTTCTTATCGGTCAAGACTTGAGCCTTAGAAAGTCATGTAAAATTTTTCTATCTTATCTTTCAGCAGAAATTATGTGCATAATTTGGAAAAGTAGGAATGTTTATTTGTTTAATGAAATGTAAATAAACAAGACTCACATTTTATTATGTTGAAATACATGTTACCGTCATTATCAAGTTGCACAAGAAAAAGTTTGTTGAACTATTGAAGTGTGGATTGACCTTGTTGGAGAAAAATGAGATCTCTCATGGTTACACTTGGGGCAGGCATATACAAAGGAAAAAAGATCAGTTTAAGGTGGCTTTTGAGAATGTAATGAACAACTATTTTTCAAAAAAAAATCTGTAAATTATTTCATAGACTTAGAATAACTCAGTGCTAAGAAGGGTAATAATAGAAATAGATTTTTGTTTATCAAATAATTCATGTCAATCCAATAACTTATTTTCATTTGTATTTCCCTAAACTTAAATATATCAATAAATAATTAATACTTTGATAATTTTCCCAAAAAATGGGACAAAGTTTAATGCTAAGAAGGGTAAAAATAATAATAGTTTTTTCTGTATCAAATAATTTATATCACTCCAATTATATTTTTGTGTTTGTATGTCTTATTCCCATTCAAAATTTCCATAAGTTTCATGAATTGAATTTGGAATTTTTGTTAAATTTTATTCAAACCTACATTTTAAAAGAAATTACAAATAAAAAATTAATGATAATGCCAAGCTTACCACTTCATAACTAAAACTGATTTTTTCAAAAGTTTCTTAAAATAATTTATAAAACTTAATTATGCTCACAATTTTGTGCTACTTGTTAGCTCCTAGTTTCTACCTCACATCTACCTAATGGAATGCTCCATTCATGGATGAATTAATAAATTAGGTCCTCATTCTATAAAATCTTCCTAAGTTTTTGACATTAAATAGATTAGAGAATATTCTACATCATACTTCTTGTGCATCATGTTGTAAAACTATATTGGAATAATATAAAAGTTATGTTCCTAGATTTGGAATGAATGACCACATTCACCATAGAAAATATCATCCCTATTGCTTCATCATGTTTCCTTGCACCAAAAGCTAATATGAAATATGGAAGGTGCTTAAATATTCATTGACTAGAATAGATTTTCTTGTGTCTTAACCTAAAGCCTTTTTAGTCATAACTAACCAAACATTTAAGATAATATATCATTTTTTTAGCAAAGTCATTATATGAATATTATGAATTCATAATTAGTATTTTATAGGCACAAAAGTGAATCTTATTTGATATCACATTGGAAAAAAAGAGCATCTACATTTGTATAATAAATAAATAAAAATGATCACATTATTACATTAATTTTTAATGTATTATAATAAGGTTTTCATGAGCCATTTCCAATATAACTTTCCAAACTACCTTTTTTGGGAAATGCAACTAATTACTTTAATAATAGTTATAAACTAAAATTCACTAAAATAACTTTCTTCCAATGTGTAAACCTACTAAATATTAATGACAGTTTTATCCCAATATGTAAACCTTAATATTTAAGATATTAATCATTATTAAACAAAATATAAAGAAAATATTTTATACTATGATGAACAAGTTATAGAGGGAGTCATACATTAGAAATGTGCTCCTAAAATATGTGTAGGTAGAGGGCCTTGATGCTTTTAAAAAATTACTAGACAATAAGCAATATAAACTAGACCAAATAGCTTCTAGCATCACACAATCATAAGTGACAAAACTTCTACAATTAAATTGTCAAAGATTAAATTAAAAAAATGTTACCTTGTGGCCAAGTCTGTAGATAAATAGGAACATACATTATTAATGTCTTATAAGATCTAACCATTAAAGTAATATTGATAAAAGTATATAAAAACTTAGAGGTATACTACTAACAATATATGCAAATTAACCATATTATTTTTTAGCACAAAGGTCATAAAGTTCAAGATAACTATAAATAAGGGAAAATGCTATAAACCTTCGTAGTCAAATATATTAAGATATTACTTGGACTGCTTGCGAAAATGCAAAAAATTAGACTTCAAAGGAAAATAACTTTGCAAAATCATCAGGTCAAGCTAGGACTTATTCATCATGACCTAGCGAAAGCCAAAAATCTGGATTCTACCTCAGCGAAATTGTCCTCCAAGCCTGCTCAATATTTGGATACTAGATATTCTAGCCCGGAAAAGGAATTCACCAGTTATTGTTTTAATTGTTGGCAATATGGGCACAAACATACAGACTGCAAACTCGGGGATGTCCGTCATCTCCATCCCAATTACGATCACCTCAATGAGTTCATTGCGAAGCAGAAGGCAAAAAGTTTGCAGGATGCTCAGAAAAATGAGCAATCTAAGGGAAAGATCATCGCTTCACATGTTAATTCAGTTAATCCCCCGAATAATGGTTACAAAGAGCATATCGCTAAGAAATCTAATAAGTGTTTAGCAATTAAAACTAGGGTTCTGGAACCCGATTTTGAAAACCATACTTCCAATGCTTATTGGTTCCAAAAAAAGATTATGGAGCTAAAGGTTTTCTCTATCAAATCACTGGACGCACAAATGAATTTTTTTGCTAAAACCAAGTATGTGAATTTGAAGAAAAATAATTCAGAGATGGTAAGGGAAAAGTCTATTGAGCAGGTCTCACTTCAAGCTAACTCCAAAGTGGGGAAAGATGGAGTGGCAGCTTCTCAGAACCTTACCACTCGCAATTTGTACAAACCCTATCCACGGCTACCAGAAAGTAAGCAGTATGATCACACCAGGACCGTAAAGCTTCTATCATCCAGGACATCTCCGACCAAATGCCCCTATGAACCTCTATCTGCTGCGAGGGGAGGAGGATTGATAGAGACTAAGGCATCTTCCGGTGGTGGAAGATCAAGAAAAGAGGAATGGCACATGGTCAAAGGCAGGAAATTGGTAAAATCTTCTCCTATAAATCACAATAGCTATAATATTGTTCTTAAAAATTCTTTTGAAATACTAAGCAGGGATATTAACCCTATTAACAAACTTTTTCACTTAGTAAATCATCAGAGTAGTAGGGTTTTGGGAGGGGGAGTAGCTTCCTGGGGGAAATCACATCTAGAAGGTGAACCTGCACAGCCCGATATGAGAAATTCCCCAAATGCTTTTATTCATAGATCCCCAAATGCTTACAGCCCTCCTCATCGAAGGAAGGAAAATATGGGTTCTATGAATAGGAAGTCATATAATATGGTTAAACCCTTTAATGAGGGTAATCTGCCTCATGATAAGTGTAATGATGGCATTTACACCCCACCACATAGGCATGCAGCTAACCATAGTCATTCAACACTTTCAAAATATGGTAATCATGGTCCTAATCATCTTAGGATAACATTGGATGAAAAATATATTGTGCAAAATCAGCATGTTTATGTAGAAACAAGTGTCATATGCAAATGGATGGGTACAGGTGCCCTTTTAGAGGATACAATCAAAGGTTTGGCATCACTTCTTCCCTCAGAGGTAACTACTGCTATCATGATAGATAACTTTATTTTTGTAGATTGCAAGAGTAGTAAGCTCAAAAATGATATTTTAGAGAAAGGTTATCTAAAATTCAGAGATATTTCCTTTTTTGTATGCTCATGGTTTCCCTTTTTTAATCCAATAAAAGTAGCAGATTTCCAAGTAGAAAAAGCTATTTTATTAAGAAATCTGCCATTAGAATTTAATCATCCAAAAATCATTAAAAATATAGGCAATAGAATCAAAATTTTTAAAAGGATAGTTAAAACTAAACATAACAAAATAGATGTGATTATCATAACTAATTTAAATTACCATGATAATTACATTCCTCCCCTTCAGCTATGTTTTAACTCTAATTCCATAATTATAAATCCCTAGATCTTAGATAGCTACATAGAAGATTCTGAGAAAGGACGAAATCCTTTCTTACTTACTCTTAGAGATTGCTCAAATTTTCACCATGGCACAGATAATAGAATAAAAGTAAACTTCTTAAACAACAAAGGGGGTTTTGAAATCCTGAATAATGAAGAGAAGTATTCTAAGATTCCTCCTCCCAATTTGTATAAAATCAACACTCTGGTTATAAATGACACTCCTCAGGACTCGTCCAATGCTCATACTTCTTTAAGGAGGATAGAAACCACGAAAATATTGAGCCTGAACAGAGAAAGTATAACTGAGAATGATAAACAAAAAAGTTTGGACTATGGCTGTAAAATTAATAATACAAACAAATCAATACCCGATCAACACCCAATTAATTTACCTATGGTTAATCTAAAAAACCCCAAATATATGAAGCAATGCTTCCAATAAATAATAACCCAGTTAACATTATAAGGCAAGAACCATATGAAAAATTCAATAGGGAGAGTAAATCAAAACAATTAGAACTTGGAACAAATAATAATAAAATTTGTTTTCAAGATGAAGGTAATAAGACTGAACTACCAACTAATTTGATTTTGAAGCCGAAATGTGCTGATGCAGTAGAATTAGTTGAGCAGGTAAATAGAACAGAAGAGGAGGTGAATCAAATTATTAATTACTTAGGAAAATCACTAACAAATGAACTTATGGACATGTTTCTTGACGAAACTTGTGACTTCGATGAACTAAAACTCCAAAAGGAAATACTAATTAAAAAAATTCAGGAATGTATCCTACAAGAAAATAAGGAACAAAATAATAGTCCGAATCAACATCTCCTTCCCTCTTCCCCGGAAAAGGAAGCTTCAGAAATTGCACTTCTGGATAACCCTGACAAAAATTCAGACCAATCAGATAAAAAAATTAGTCAAGAAGCTATAGATAGGCATAACGCAAAAGAGAAAAATATAAATGATAAGGAAAACTTAAATGTGCCTACCTGTGTTAATGGGAAGGAACTAGCTATTTATATTCCTCTAGAGCTAGAAGCATTAAATTTGGATTTGGCAGGAAATGATGTAGATATAGTGGAAATTTATGGCAAGGAGATCATAGATAGAGATGAACCCCTAGATTGTTCCTTAAATGAGAAAAAAAACTCAAACAACCAGGTTAATTCTATAATAAGGTTTGATGGAGAAACAACTTTGGTTAAAGAAGCAATAGAAGGCCTTTTCAGGATCACTAATGAAAATAGAGAATTAGGCATAGCCATAAATAGAGGTAGTTTAAGTACACCCAATATTAATAAACTCAAAAAGAAAAGAGGTAGGAAGTCAGCTGTTGAGTTGAGAACGTTGGATGGTAATGCAGGTAACCAAAAAAAGATAGCGGATATTCTGAACACAGGGAAGGGGAAGTTCCTTCCCAAAGAACAATGAAAGTCACTACTTGGAATGTTAGGGGTCTAAATGCCCCTAATAAACAACAATTAATCAAAAGATACTTAAGAAACTTTGACTCTGAAATCATTATGTTACAAGAAACTAAGCTTAATAAAGATGAAATTAACAAGTTTAGTAAAACACTAGGTATATGGAAGTCAGAATATGTCCCATTAGTAGGCCTCTCTAGTGGTTTGGCAGTTCTATGGGATCCCCGTAAAGTAATGGCCCAACTCGCACCCATTAATGATAGATGGATGACATTAACAATTAACAGCCTAAAATCCAATTTAAAATTTTACTTGATCAACATATATGGGCCAATCCCTAATGAGGAAAAAAGAAAAGTTTGGATGGAAATACAAAATCTTCTAATTGAAAAATGAGAACATCCCTTCATCATCGGATGAGATTTCAATGCTATCTTAAATCTAGAAGAAAAATTTGGAGGCTCTCAGTATATTTCCCAATCTCATAAAGACTTTGGTAAATGGGCGGAGGTTAATCATCTAATAAGCATAAATACTATTAATGGAATCTATACTTGGAATAATAGAAGAGCGGGCTTCAGCTACATAGCTGAAAAATTAGATAGATTCTTTACTAGAACTAATTCTGAAAACTTTATTCAAATAGTTAGTGTGGAGATACTTCCTGAAGCAGGATCGGATCACTTCCCTGTCAGGCTTACCATAGCAAAAAATTCTAAACCCTGGAGGAATCCATTTAAATTTGAATTTATGTGGTTCCAAAATCCAGAATTCATAATCCTTCTTGAGGATTGGTGGAAACAAACCTCGGTCAAAGGACCGAAAATGTTCTGCTTAACAGCTAAATTAAAAATTATTAAAAACAAAGCGTTAGAATGGAATAAGAATCACTTCAATGACATATTCAAAGAGAAAACCAAGGTAGAACAAGAAATCTCTGACCTTAACAACATAGTAATAGAGCAAGGTATGAACGATCTTAGTTTCCATAAGGAAAAAGAGTTGATGGCTAGATAAAATGATATCCTTCTCAAAGAAGAAATCTTCTGGAAGAAAAAATCCAAGGAATCTTGGCTTAAGGAGGGCGATAGTAACACTAAATTCTTTCATAATACAACTAATTTTAAAAGGAGCATTAATAGAATAACCAAAATTAAGTTAGCTGAGGGACTTATTACTGAGGATCCTATACAAATCTCAAATGTACTAACGAATTTTTACAACTCCCTACTCAACAATATAGAAGCTTCTGACCTTCATGCCCAAAATGAAATGCTTAAAGCTATTCCTAAGCTGATTATGGATTCTGACAACAAAATGATGAATAATAAGCTCTCAATAGAAGAGGTCAAAGCAGCAGTGTTTCAACTACATTTTGATAAAGCACCAGGCCTAGATGGTTTCCAAGCCGGCTTCTTCCAAAAATGTTGGCATTTCGTTGGAGAAGAAGTATGGCAAGCTGTGGAAGCTACTAGAAATTTAGGATCTTTATTAAGTGAAATTAATAATACCTTCTTTACTCTTATTCCGAAGAAAGATGAGTGTTCGGAACCAGGGGATTTCAGACCTATCTCCCTTTGTAATACCATATACAAGATCCTATCAAAATTCTTAGCTAATAGAATCAAATCCATCCTTCCAATGATTATCTTGAAAGAGCAAACGAGCTTTGTAGCAAATAGATTAATTCTGGATGGTATTATTATAGCACAAGAAATAGTCCATACCACTCAGATAACAAAGGAACCTAGTATGTTAATGAAAATTGACATTCAAAAAGCATACAATAAAGTAGATTGGAGATTCCTGTGCAAATGTATGGAAGCATTTGGTTTTTCTAAACAATGGATTAATCTTATCTTTAACTGCATCTCAACTCTGAGGATTTCTATTCTTGTCAATGGTACTCCAGAAGGCTTTTTTAGTATATCCAGGGGCATTCGGCAAGGAGATCCATTATCCCGCTTTCTATATGTCATTATGGTAGAAGCGTTGGGGAGATCAATTACTAAGCTTCATTTAGAAGGGAAAATCCTAGGATTGAAAGCCTCAGAAAATGTGCCAAATATAACTCACCAATAGTTTGCGAATGATATGATTTTACTTGGATTAGCTAGTAGATAGGAAGTGAGTGCCTTCAAAAGCATTCTAAGACTTTATGTGAAAGCCTCAGGTCAACATGTCAACCCTTCTAAGTCAGAAATTTACTTTACTAACACTAGCTCAAAAATTGAAAAAGAAATTTGTGGTATGATGGGATATAAAATTAGCAAATTTCTGTGTAAATACTTAGGTATTGATCTAGATACAGGTCTCTTATCCTCCAAATTATGGCAACAAGTCATATCCAAAGTTCAAAACAAGAAAAGTTCATGGAAAGGAAAGTGGTTAACTAAAGCAGGTAGAACAACTATGATTAAATCTATCCTTTCAGCCATTTTCACGTATCATTTATCAGTCCTACCCCTCCCAATTTGCATTAAAAAGGAATTAGACAAAATTATTCAAGAATTCTATTGGCAAGGTCCTTCTGAGGAAAAGAAAATTTCCCTTATCAAATGGGATACTCTATGTAAACCGATTTCTAAAGGGGGCCTAGGCATTAAAAATCTATTATGGCAAAACCAAGCCCTCAGGGCTAAACTTATATGGAGAATGTTCAAAGAATCAAGCAGTAAGTGGGCATCAATTTTATTACATAAGTACATCTTTGATGCGGATCCCATCAACATTTTTAGGTCTCAATCACATGTTAAGGGCTCATGGATATGGAATTTTATTAAGGACTGCAGAGGGATTATCAGAAAATTCCTTTCTTGGGATGTAGGAGCAGGAGATCAAGCTTTATTTTGGGAGGATTCATGGGCAGGCCTTCCCTCCCTTAACAAACTAGGTTTCTCCAAGGAGTTTATGGAAGAATGCAAAAGAGTCATTGGCCCTTACCTTAAGGACTACCTAGGCAAGATGGAAGACAATAAATAAAATGTTACAGATATAATTGAGGATGTTTGGCCAGAGAAGAAAAACCTCCTAACAACCTTAAACGATAGAGAAGTAATTCTTAAAGATAGACTGGATACTTTAATATGGATAGGATCTAACAACGGAAAATACTATGTTAAGGAGGGTTACAATACAATTATTAAGAACCAAAATATGGATAACATCGATATACCTTTGAACCTTTGCTAGAACAAATCCTGCCTCCCTAAAGCTGGATTGTTCTTATGGGTGGCATTACAAAATATAATTCTTACTACAGACATGCTTAATAAATTAGGATTCGAAGGACCATCTAGATGCCCACTATGCGAAAACCATTCTAAGGATGCCAATCACATTCTCCTTAATTGTCCTTTTTCTCAAAATTGTTGGAATTGGCTTCATCAAAGTTTAGGATGGAAATCTGCTTCTCATTGTGATTTAATTAGCAACTTTAAAGCATGGCCATCTCTGTATAAAGACAATCTCTTCAAGGACATATGGACAATAGCACCTTCTATATTAGTATGGGAATTATGGAAAGAAAGAAACAGAAGGATTTTTATGGACCAAAAATTAACTTGGAACTCAATAGCTAACAAGATAGAAGCATCCATCGTAGAAATTATTAACAATAAACTCAAGGACAAATAGAGCTATGAAGATTCCTTTAAAAGTTGGGATAACAGAATCAGGTGCAAATGGCCAAAACTAGCTATCCCTCCCCTCTATGGTAAAGGGGGATCCAAAACTAAAATGGACAGAGCATCTTGTAAATGGATACCACCAAAAGATGGTTGGTATAAACTCGACTTTGACAGAGCATCTCAACGCAATCCTGGGGTAGCAAGTATAGAAGGGATCATCCGCAATTGGAAATCAGAAGTGGTAGCAAAATTCTCAAGACCCATTAGCCCTACAACCAACAATATGGCCAAATGTGTAGCAGCATTAGAAGGGCTTAAATTATGCAAAAATCTTAACATTTCAAAAGTAATTATTGAAGGAGACTCCCAAATTATTATCAATGCCATTTGCACTAAAAAAACTCCTAATTGGGTTTTAAATTCAAAAATAGAAGAGATTAATTTATTAATGGATAATATTCCCAATTATGAAATCAGACATACTTTCAGAGAAGGAAACATAGAGGCTGATAAGTTAGCGAATCTAGGTGCCAATGGAGTAGTAACATTGGAACAGCATATATAATAGTTTAAGAGGTATTTTAATGATAAGGTTAAGGTAGAGACCTTACCCTATGTTAACCTCAGTAGGAAGATTGGGAAACTGACTCTCCTATGAGGATACAGGATCCTCATATAGAGACATTCTAACCATAGGAACCCTTCTTACTTATAAGAATATAGGAGCTCTTTGGGGAAGATAGCTTACTAAAGAATCATATGGGACCCTTAACTAATAATAAATTAGATTAATTAGAGATTATGAGTAGGTTTGCAAACTTAGCCTTTTCCTTTTAGACATTGTAGCTTCACATTCCTTTAATCTCTTGTCCTTTTAAAATGCAATATTGAGTCTCTTGGCTAGTTCTAGCAAGAGAATGGAGAAAATTTTTAGCTCTGACCTTTTCAGCGATACAATCAAAAGATCTAGCACAACGAAGGTTTAATAACTATCATAGGTGAACATCAAACCCAGTATACTCTTAGCTAATATACCTTCTTGCTGCTGGATTATAAAAAAAGAATCTAACTTGTTAATTACTTTCATCCTAGTAATCAAAACATAAAATCATCTATTCTAATTCTTGTTCCCTCCTAGCCCACCAAGTATGTATACTATAATAACCAGAACCATGCTATATTGCCTATTTATTTAACAAAGATACTCACGCCCACCTTTCTCCTCCCCGAGTTGAACAATACTCCCCTGTTAGAGTAATACTCAAGCTATGGGCTCATTTAAATAATAAAGCAAGGTGTCCCTTGATATCAATTCAGAGATTATATCATTAACTATAACATATGTATCTCAGGATTTCAATTACGACTCTAGCATATTCACCTAAGCATTGTATCCTTTCCTTCATCTCTACCCATAGTAGATGGGTTAGATATATTTTGATGAACTATCCCTTCTTTTTATTGAGTTTTTATATTTCCTCCACTTAGCACCTTTCGATATCATGATTGCTATAGATTTCCCTCCTGGAAGTGGACTGAGGGATAGCTATCATTATCTAAGTTGGGATGAAGGTGTCTCTGCTGGGAATGATAACTTGGTAGTCTCAATATAGCCAATCAAGCATTTATGTTATTACAGCCATTATAACTTATATATCTCGATTCCTTCTTGTCATCATGATAATAGAGTTCAGAAGATCCACGGCTTTAGCAAGGCTTCCTCCATTAAAGCTGAATTTTATCCCCTCATCATTTTTACATGCCAAGGATTAATATACATCCAGGTTTGCATAATGCACTTTATCAGTCTATCCTTGGAGATATCTAGATCCCTGTAATATTTAGACATAATTACAAGTCCCCCTTTTTAGAACACGCATATCATCTTTCTTGAAGGTGCTTATCTCTACTCATTATCATGATGACCTGCATCGATTACCATCGATATCTCTCTAGATTAGTTGTGTTCTAGTTCTATCTTTTTATCCCTTTCTTCTTTCAATTTGTAGTGGGTCTAGGGTTAGACTGCTTTCTCTTTAGCATTACATAGTAAGAAGTCCAGCTCTAGTTTTTTTGGCAAGCCTACTCAGCCACTTACTAGTCCAAATATGGATACTAAACTACTTACTTTCTATACTAAAGCGGATAGAGCCATGGCCTTTAGAGGCCCAATTTTCCTTGAGAGATGGAATCAGATACTGACTCCACTCCCAGATTCAACCAGAAGGGCACTCGAGAAGGCTATAGGGGATCAACACTTTGACAACTCCTTTACCTACAAAAAAAATGGAGGGGTCATTGGCTAGTTTATAGCCCTTTCTTCCTTTGCAGGCAGGAAGGAAGAGGACTTAATATCAGTAGCTAGGGAAGTGTTCTTAGCAGAACATCTGGGTGGTTTGGAGAAGATGGTCCATTGTATTGACCAAAACCTCACAATCCCTTACCCAAATCAAACTATGAGAACCTACATTGAGGAATTGGATACTATCCCTCAGTCCGATAGGATGGCTCTCATGACTTTTAAGGACGAAGAAAGTTTTGATGAACACTGGCCAGAGATGGAGAGAAATATTGACTACCTCTACAAAGAAGTATTGGAGGAAAGTATGGATATGAAGTGGAGGTTGAACTATTGGAGGAATGAAGGTTTTGATCTTCCGACTCTCCTAGATGATAAGCTTCCTGAGCATATCCATATCATAGCCCCGGCAATGCCCAAAAGTACCAGGAAAGTGAACAAAGGTAAGGATGAGGAGGAAAAAATTATAGTTATGATTAAAAACAATAATGTCTGGAAAGGTACTGCCGTTCAGAAGGCCCACTTGGAGTAAGTCACTTTGTTCATAGTATATACATAGCATGTACATAGTAGCTTGGAAAGATGAACACTATGTACATAATATGTGCAAATTTTGTAAAGATCTGGAATATTTTAAAGGGTTATTAGCAACAAAGGCAACTTGGGATGTATTTCAATATAATTCACTGTAACGACCGAAGATAGACTATAACTAACAATTTTGGTGTCTTTAGTTACTTTAAAGAATAGCATTATGTTAAGGAATAGTATATGCAAGTTTGATGTATATACAATATCTACCTACAATTTTGATGTAAATACTATTTTCATGGTTATGAGTACAATATTTTCATTTGTAAACAGCAAATGCACTCTATATTTAGTCTTAAGGTTAATATTGTCAGGATGCCTACTCTATTTTTTCTTTTTGGATTAGGCCTCTTAATTTCTATGGCTTATCAGAGTATTTAAAGAAATCTCATTTCTTAATCCACAAACAGAGCATAGAAACTAAAGTGGCTCCACTCTACTAGAGTTAATCTCCACATTTAGAATTAGGGTGGGTCTCTTTCATACAATAGACAAATTGCAGAGCGCATTAATAAGCCTAATCGATTTATAGAAATTCCTTGCAGAGATAGCTAATTCTTTTAGCAGTAGATTCCTTTCATGCCTGGTAAGTCTGTAAAGCAGATACTGGACAACTGTATGCCTTAGAATAGTAATTTAATGTAATTAGTTCAAGAATATATTCCTCAGTCGGTTCTGGAAGCATATGTGTCAAGCAATAAAAGGAATCTTTAATGCAGAATTTATTCATGAAGCCCAATACAGTCTTAGAATACTATAAAATCAAGTCTTATATAAAGGAGCTCATGGTTACTAACGGCATTAAAATTAGAAAAGTTTTTTGATCAAGTTGATCTGTTAGTCACCAATCTTGAAATTAACTTCAGACTAGTGATTAACAGGAGAACTCTTGGATCAAGCTAGAAATTGAAAAGAGTATATAGTATGTATATTATTTCATCTCAGTAGTGCAAAGCATTGCATACACTGTGCGGATTTTGGCATCTTATCTTATTCCGCACTATACATAGTAAATCTATATAGCATAGGCACTATGTTTTGATGTATAGATCAGCTTCTGTCATCAGATTTAGATGTAGCATAGGATTTGTATGGAGACCTATAGCAATAAATGTACAAATAAGAGTAATTAATCATATTTTAAGGTAAATCTTCTTCCTTTCTGTCTCTCCCTAACATCTCCTTACTCAATGGTTGCATGATCACATGCGGTTAGAAAGCCGCATGCGATCATGTGACAAGCCTTTACTATCTGTCTTCTTGCCATGCAAGACACCTCGGGCTAACCAAAAATTCAAACTGCTGGCTAAAAACCCGCGCTCGAGATCTGATTGCAATTTAACCCCAGCTTCACCCTGGGTTTATTTTCCCTCTTAGTCGCCAACTCGCTTAATTTTTTCTTAACCTCGATTACATCCAATGACCACGCGAAATCTCTTAACCACGCAACCACGAATCTACTTTACCATCCCTGGGCCCACCAACTGAGATTCTAATCTAACGGCGAGCATGTGATCTCATGGGGTCAAAAGATCCCATAAGATCATGTGACTACTATTGATCCTCACCACACGGTCATCACAACTGAGACTCCATCAGACCCACGAGCCATTGAGATCCTCATCAGACGGTTGTTGCATGATCTCAAGGGCTCGGAAGATCCCATGAGAACATGTGACAACCATCGGATATTCACTGCACTGGCACTTCACTTAAGTAATCCAGACCCACCTGCAAATGTTCATCACCACTAGTAGGTGAATGAGAAACTAACACATCTCCCTAACCTGTCACTTCGGACCCAACTGCTTGTCGCATGATCGCATGTGGTTAGAAAGTCACATGCGATCATGTGACCAACTGCATGATGTCACCCTACTAGTCCACAAACTGCTTGTCGACTTATCACATGGTCGCATGCGGTCTTGAGACCGCATGCAATCATGCGACCAACATAAAAATAGCTTTTCTTGACTGCTGATCGGGCCCACCTGGTCGGAGTTGCGCACATTAAAAGAATTTTGTCATTAGGAAGAACTAGTGCGAAGATGTGAAGAGGTCAAAAACACAGAGAATTTTTGGGCTGAAAGTCGAATAATCCTGAGCTTTTACGGCAAAGGTTGAAAACATCCTAAGCTTTCGGACCAAAAGGAAGAAAACACAGAGGGTTTTCGACACTGAACCTCTTTTTTGAAACCCTGCAATAGTTTTTCCTGCAACCATTCAAACTTGAATATCTTTGAGGGTTTTGTGAATTAGGTCATGCAATCTGAACTGGGGCTTGACAACATATTGAAGAACATGGAGCTTAGATCGCAAGCCATGAAACTTTGAGGATCTACTTCGCAAAAATGAAAACAAGTTACAGTAGGGTGGGATAAAAATAGAGACCTGGAAACTTGGCCAAATTTGCAGAATACGAAAATTTGGGCAACAATACTATCCTAATTCCTTCTCTATCCTAAAGGCCTAAGTAGCCGATCCTCAGAACACGCAAATATAAACATATTCTATAAGGATTTCATTAGGTATAATATGTATACATCTGCAGTCCTCTACACATATACATATATGCTCAAATATGTGTGAATACACTCTTATATTTCGAAGCACCTTATGAACGCATCAATAGACGCCTCTTATCTGTCTCACCCTCTCCCTATGTGGTTTAAACAAACATTAACAGCCTAATAAGGAAATTAGAATATTAGTGCAGTATGGCAATATTGGCTCTACAAAGAGGAAAACATATATTGATGTAAGGTACATATAAGCCTTTGTATATTATGTTTAATGATATACAGAGCAACTATTCAAACAAGGATAAGATGTAACAGTGAATAGGTATGAAGAACTATAGCAAGATATGTACAAAGCATTACATAGAGGAATATAAATCATACAGTATGTTATATCACCTCTTTTAGCATGTTGGATCAATCTCCACATACGTAAGGTAAGATAAGACTGAAATTTATACACAAGTAATGCTTTCGGCATAAAAAATCACTATGCATAGTATCGGGCACTTTCTCCTTTATGCAGATAAACTTTAACAGACAAGCATGAATTGACATTCTTTAAGCGTTGTTATCATATCTTGCAAAGGTTCCTTTATCTTTTTTTACATTTCTCTGAAATAGTAAACATGGAAATTAATTATACATCCTTTATACAAACACACACAAACACACACACACAGGCATATATATATATATATAGATATATATATATATGTATATATATATATATATATACATATATATATATATATATATATAGATATATATATATATATATATATATATATATATATATATATATATATATATATATATTAT